>UELW01000667.1:10785349-11319493 GCA_900490495.1 Danionella dracula | reverse complement strand
CGCGCACCTCAGAGACCGCAATGCAATTGCGCGCTCCTATTATTCTTAACGTTGTTGTTGTTGTTTTTTGATAAACACAATCATTCGGTTTGCCAATAAGACAACGGACGAACCGAGAAAAGAATGTTTTTATGTGCAACTAGCATAAACGATTTATGGAATTATTCTTTTGCATTAAAATCTACAAATTTGGAAGTTTAATTCAATAGTATTTTTTTCACAAGCTGCAATGTATGATAATTTGCTCTGCACGTTTACTTTTATGGGATGTATTCAGAAATTAGTTGGTGAAACAAATTTTGTACAATGGTGTTACGATTTTTAAATGGCACATTATTAAAATTCACCCATCCTTAAATGCAGTCTAATTTAGCCAATCATTTAAAAATGATTTCTTAAAATCATTAAAATCACTTTTTTTATTTTATAGTCAGATTTAATAACTGAATGGATCTTAAGTGTTCTGCGAGCTTTCAAAAGCTATTCTTCACACTAGTCGATCTGAATCATTTAAATAAGCTCCAGCACCAGAAGAAATGCTCCTTTCTTCTCTTTTATCTCTTTTAAGACCTTTGGTTTTATCTAGAGCTTTCTTCTGAGAGCACGGACTGAAGGAGAACATGAGAGGGAGAGCAGCCACTCCTCTTTGATCTGATGACTCCACTCTGATCCTCTCTCCAAAACCCTGGTCAGCGTCTGATGAGGCTCCTTTAGTCCTGCATGTCTCACATCTCAGCAAGGCTAACATGATTTCCAGGTCATCCGTCCAGTTAAAAAAGAGCATTCTGGCTCATCAAAATGAAAAGAAATTGTCGGATCAGTTATATCTTCATGAAAGGCTTTAGAATAAAAAAAAAATAAATAAGAAGTCATACTTGTTTGATTTCTCACAAAATACATATCACCTCACATATGTGTTTGAGTTGAAGTTTAGATTGGTGTTTTGAACTTAAAATAGTGTTTAACTTAAAAAAGTGTTCAACAATAAATACATTTAGCAATACATGACTTGCATTAATTACTTTGAGGAATTGTTTCATAATTTTTCTATTGGGCACAAAAATGTATATAAAAAGTCCTGCAGTTGGCATTATTGCAGTCAAATAGCATTTTCTTTTCTATTAATATGTTTTATATCATTAACTTTGGAGTTTTTTTGTCCATATATCTGTATAGAAAAAACAGCTCATCCATTTGAATAAATCAAGAGATATTCATTATGTTAGATGACCGACTTTAACAGAAATTTTATCTAACATTAAAAACAATCCAGACTGTCTGTCAGGGGCAAATGAAACATTTATTCGTTTTCATTTATCCATCAATTCATCAACTTTCCAAGCAGAGCATGCAAGGATTTTCTCTTTTAATGTCATCGAACTTCAGATATTTATGCGTTTAGCCTCTAGACTTTTTCTTCCTCATTAAGAAAAACAGACAGGCAAAGGACACATTCCTACCCACGATTCAAACTCACCCATACACACCCGGCCTCAGCTGCATTTGCCCCTAGGAACTGGCCCCAAACAAGTCAAGCAAGGGTACTAATTGCTTGGCAGGGCTTTCAGCATCTGCCATGGAGATCTACGGGGGTCATGGAGCAGATGGGTGTCTCCGTGTCCCTCTCTTTCACCGCGAGCGTTTGATCTGCTTTCGGACTCCTCTCATGTGATGCTTTACTTGCTCTGCTCAAGACTCTGGCATCCTTGCCGTGGCATGGCATGCTGTTTGGAAGCATATTCATCTTTTGGTTGATCATCATTTATCAAGACATTTACACTGAGGAGAAAATATGTTTGACACCATTCTTATTTGAATTCTTGCCAGCAGGCAAATAAATCATCATTCCAGATATTTGTTTGTATGTTCACAGTGAAAATTCATCTGGCTACAATACGTTCACCTTTTTCTCATCTGGATCTTTTGTCTTTGGCAAACCTTAAGGGGAGCTGGTAAATATGTTTTCATTTCTTTTAGTTATTGATTGACTTTATTGATTTAATTAATTTCAATTAAGATTTTCTAGTTGAAGGCATTTGGTATTTGAAAATCAAATCTTCACCCTCCCTGACCTCACACACCGCACTGGAAACTGCTTCCGGTTGTCAACCGTTATACTTCCCCTTCAACCACTGCTAATTCAGGAGTAGTAAGAGAGCAATAATTTACAGGTTGTGTTTTTTAGGCTTTGTTGGAATTGTTGTTTTTGTTCTAAAAAACATTCACCGGTGGCTTGTTGATCCGAAAACTCGAAATTTGTTATTGCTGCTGACTAACAGATCGGTGTCAGAATGTATGAAGAGTTTGCTTGGAGGCAAATGATTGTGCAGGGAAGCTCTGTCACCATCAATGAGCTGAGGAGAGCAAATGTGACTAGTGCTCATACCAGCGTTTCTGCTTCGTCCTGTTGCAGTTGATAAATTGATGAGTCATGCAGAGTTGAATGATAAGCAGCTCTCTCTCTCTCTCTCTCTCTGTCTCTCTCTCTCTCTATCTCCCTCCCTCTCTCTCTCTCTCTTTCTCTCTCTCTTTACCGTAGTTGTTTTTTCTCATTCTGTTGTTTTAGTTCAGTTCTCTGGTTTTGCTGACACTAGCAGACACCTTTAACTGTCAAAGTTCAAAATTAAAAGAGTTGTGCTGTCAGTCGATATCTTATAAGCAACATGCATGCTTCATTCATTAGAAACAGATTTATTTAAAACTCATACAGTAAATAAATTCATCACCTGACAGAAAACAATATATCATAATTTTAGTTCTTGAGCATTTTATCTTTTAGGTTTATCATGGACCAAAATGACAAATAATCAAAGTTAATCTTGAAGATGCAAAATAATCAGCAAGAGAAGCCTACACTTCTGAAAACCAAGCCTAATTTAGACAATGAAAACAATCTTTTTATATTAATCACATTACGTCTTCCTGGTTCAGTCTTGTGTAGCTCATCTTTCTCGTGTTACTTCATTGAATGGGAGGAGCATGATCATTGAACCTGCACTTGGTTCTTTTGCCAGTGTGCACAGGTGCCAAGTCCCAGTCTAAACTCCTCGATATATAGTCATGGCCAAAAGGGTTGGCATCCCAGAAATATTTTCAGAAAATCAAGTATTTCTAACAGGAAAAGCATTGTATTAACACATGTTTTGCTATATACATGTTTATTCCCTTTGTGTGTATTGGAGCAAAAACAAGCAGATTTGACAAAATCTCACACAAAACTTCAAATATGAGCTTCACAAAATTATTGGCACCCTTTTAAAATTGTGGATCAATAACATTGTTTCAAGCATTTGATGCTCTTTTAAACTCACCTGGGGCAAGTAACAGTTGTGGGCAATATAAAAATCACACCTGAAAGCAGTTAAAAAGGATAGAAGTTGACTTAGTCTTTGCATTGTTTGTCTGTATGTTCCACACTAGGCATGGATAACAGAAAAAGGAGAAGAGAGCTGTCTGAGGACTTGAGAACCAAAATTGTGGAAAAATATCAATCTCAAGGTTATAAATCCATCTCCAGAGATCTAGACAGTATCAAGAAGTTTGCAACCCATGGCACTGTAGCTAATCTAACTGGGTGTGGATGTAAAAGAAAAATTGATTAAAGGTTGCATCACAGGATTGTCCGAATGGTGGATAAGCAGCCTCAAACAAACAGTTCCAAAGATATTCAAGCTGCCCTGCAGGCTCAGGGTGTATCAGTGTGAGCTCGAACTATCCGTCGACATTTGAATGAAAAGAGATGCTATGGCAGGAGACCCAGGAGGACCCCACTACTGACACAGAGACATAAAACAGTCTCTGTGTCTACAGTTTGTCAAAACGTATGTGAGTAAGCCACAATCCTTCTGCGAAAACGTCTTGTAAACAGATGAGACCAAGATAAAGCTTTTTTGTAAAGCACATCATTCTACTGTTTACCAAAAACAGAATGAGGCCAACAAATAAAAGTACACAATACCTACAGTCAAATATGGTGGGGGGGGGTCAAATATGTTTTGGGTCGTGTTGCTGCCTCTGGCACTGGGTGCCTTGACTGTGTGCAGGGCATCATGAAATCTGAGGATTACCAAAGGATTTTGGGTCGCAATGTAGGGCCTAGTGTCAGAAAGTTGGGTTTGCCCCCGAGATCTTGGGTCTTCCAGTAGGACAATGACCCCAAACATACTTCAAAAAGTACCCAGAAATGGATGGCAACAAAGTGCTGAAGAGTTTTAAAGTGGCCAGCAATGACTCCAGATCTAAATCCCATAGAACACCTGTGGAGAGATCTTAAAATTTCTGTTGGGAAAAGGCACCCTTCCAATATAAAAGACCGGTCGCAGTTTGCAAAGGAAGAGTGGTCCAACATTTCGGGTGAAAGGTGTAAGAACTTATTGATGGTTATAGGAAGCAACTGAGTTCAGTTATTTTTTCCAAAGGGTTTGCAACCAAATATTAAATGAAAGGTGCCAATAAATTTGTCCAGCCCATGTTTGCAGTTTTGAGTGACATTATGTCAAATCTGCTTATTTCCTGCTTTATTTGTTTTGTTCTAATACACACAAAGTGAACAAACACATATATAGCAAGACATGTGTTAATGCAATGCTTTTCCTGTGAGGAATACTGCCAACACTTTTGACCATGACTGTATTTGAGTTGACTGTGAACTTCAGAAACTGAAATCTGGATTTCATGGACTATATTGTGTTCCTCGCGATCTCCAAGATCTCAATCTCCCATTGAATAGCAGGTTGTCTACCCCTGTTGCAGCGTTACTTATTGAACGCAGACTGGTAGAAATAGACTGGTGACAAGATCATCACGGAATCAAGGAGAGAGGCAGTCATTCTTACAACTTGTATTGCTTGCTGAATTTATAGTCCAGTTCTATTGTGGCCTTCTTTCCCTTGTGACATTTTTATGACCTGGGACGGACGTCATCCTAAAGAGATGTTTCAGAGAGATGTATTGTGCTACTCTAGAGCCACCGATGAAGGTCAGCATCAGTTCTCCACAGATTGAAGCCCTGGGTCATGTCATTGATGCTTTACTTTATAATGTGACTCATTTATTTAGGTGAATGGTCAGAGCTAAGACAGACTTCTACGGTCTCAGAGACATTAATTGTTTTACACAGTTCATAATTATAAAAGCAAACTAAAATGTAAAAAACCCACTATTTACAAATAGAAAAATTAAATAAAATGTCAGAAAACATTCCAGCTAATGCAAAAACAAATAATCAATTCGTAAAACACAAAAAGTTAAAAAGTAAAAAAACAGATCAGAAAACACAACGACAAACTGTTATTTAAGGAAATGGATTGTACCATTTGAGATCTGACAACTTGGAGCTGAATGGATGACGTACAATTTTTCTGTAGATTTTGCGATAAAATAAAGTTATAATTACTAAAATGGAATTCATTATTTTCCTATCCTACATGGATAACTTTATTTCTGGAAGGCAAATTAAAAATTATAGTTTTGTCTGTAGATTTGACAGTTTAGCAAAATATGGCATTTGTTATGTTTATATTTCTACCTTATTGATCAGTGGCATACACTGTGTGCAGAATTATTAGGCAAATTAGTATTTTGACCACATCATCTTCATTATGCATTTTGTCTTACTCCAAGCTGTATAGGCTCGAAAGCATACTACAAATTAAGCATATTAAGTGATGTGCATCTCTGTAATGAGAAGGGGTGTGGTCTAATGACATCAACACCCTATATCAGGTGTGCATAATTATTGGGCAACTTCCTTTCCTTTGGCAAAATGGGTCAAAGGAAGGACTTGACAGGTTCCGAAAAGTAAAAAATAGTGAAATATCTTGCAGAGGGATGCAGCACTCTTAAAATTGCCAAGCTTCTGAAGCGTGATCATCGAACAATCAAGCGTTTCATTCAAAATAGTCAACAGGGAAGCGTGTGGAAAAACCAAGGCGCAAAATCACTGCCCATGAACTGAGAAAAGTAAATCGTGCAGCTGCCAAGATGCCACTTGCCACCAGTTTTGCCATATTTCAGAGCTGCAACATCACTGGAGTGCCCAAAAGCAAAAGGTGGCAATACTCATAGAAATGGCCAAGGTAAAAAAGGCTGAAAAACGGCCACCACTGAACAAGACACACACAAGAACATTTTAGAGGTTGTTTTTAGAGGTTAGACGTTATATGGACTGATAAAATGAGAGTGAGTCTTGATGGGCCAGATGGATGGGCTCGTGGCGGGATCGGTAAAGGGCAGAGAGCTCCAGTCCGACTCAGACCCCAGCAAGGCGGAGGTGGAGTACTGATTTGGGCTGGTATCATCAAAGATGAGCTTGTGGGGCCTTTTCGTGTTGAGGATGGAGTCAAGCTCAACTCCCAGTCCTACTGCCAGTCTCTGGAAGACACCTTCTTCAAGCAGTGGTACAGGAAGAAGTCTGCATCCTTCAAGAAAAACATGATTTTCATGCAGGACAATGCTCCATCACACGCGTCCAAGTACTCCACAGCGTGGCTGGCAAGAAAGGTTCTAAAAGAAGAAAAGCTAATGACATGGCCTCCTTGTTCACCTGATCTGAACCCCATAGAGAACCTGTGGTCCATCATCAAATGTGAGATTTGCAAGGAGGGAAAACTGTACACCTCTCTGAACAGTGTCTGGGAGGCTGTGGTCTGTCAAAACACTGACAGAATCCCTGGATGGCAGGCTTTTGAGTGTCCTTGCAAAGAAAGGTGGCTATATTGGTCACTGTTTTTGTTTTTGTTTTGTTTTTGAATGTCAGAAATGTATATTTGCGAATGTTGAGATGTTATATTGGTTTCACTGGTGAAAATAAATAATTGCAGTGGGTATATATTTGTTTTTTGTTAAGTTGCCTAATAATTATGAACAGTAATAGTCACCTGCACACACAGATATCCTCCTAAAATAGCTAAAACTAAAAACAAACTAAAAAATACTTCCAAAAATATTCAGCTTTGATATTAATTCATTTTTTGAGTTCATTGAGAACATGGTTGTTGTTCCATAATAAAATTAATTCTCAGAATCACAACTTGCCTAATAATTCTGCGCTCCCTGTATATTACTGCAATCCTTTTAAACTGAACCTTGACATATAGAACCGTTTTAAATAATTAAACAATCAATTTGCTTGGTATTTCGCTGCTGTTTTAGCATTTTATTCTGAAATAAAACTTTAAAGTATAAAAATGTATACAATTAGTCTGACAATGTAGACAATTAACCTTTCTTTTCTCTGTATGTCTCAACTGAAAAGTATTTTGTAACATAATTATATTATATATTAATTTGATTGTATTAAATTTCTTTAATTGCTGTAAAATCCTGAAATTGGCAAATGATAATGAAATGACCTCAAAATTTTGAAATATAAAAATGGACAACATTTTCTTTTTGTGTGTTTTATGTTCAAACAACATTTACAGCACCGATATTAAGAATAATAAAATGACTGTTTGAAATGTTACTAAGGAATTTAGTTTATTCTCTATTAAGAAGGGCGTGAATGTTTGAGAAAGATTTAAGCGCACTTGAACTCTATGTTGACACCACATCAGGGTCACAAGTCTAAGTTTTCCTACTTCTGAGATGTTGAAATTGCCTCAGTAGCTAAAGATTATTTCAGGTGTTAAAACAACCCCAAATGCAAGGGCAGAGCTTCATCAGATTAACACCAGCTGACTATATCAAGCAACAGAGGCCATTATCAGTGGCTTCATTTTTCCAGACAGAAGGTGTGCTTCCTGCACCTGAGTCTAGCTGCTCCATCTTCCTCTGGCGACAGGGTGAAGGTTTGGAGCCTCCCAGTCCTCTGATTGATCCGCTCTCCATCATTTACTCAGCAGAGCAGTCACTGACACACGTCATGACATATGCTGCTAGCCTGATCGATGGGACTCTTATGGATGCCAGTGTAAGCCTGTTTGTCTGAGATTAGAGGCAATGCTGGGTGCTTTACACCGGGATTGTATTGCAAAACTTGAAATATTGCGTGAAATATCTGAAACTGTTTTAAAACTGTTTATTCTAAAGTTTTGTAAATGACTGTGAATGGAAGGATTTTTGACATGTTCCTGAAGATCTAAAAACTCTGGCTGCTCCCTCAGTCCTGCTTAATGATGCATCCAGTCTGGTTTGAGAGGTTTGTCTATGGGGACCCGATAAGGCGGTTTCCCATGAAAGATTCTTTTAGATGACAGTTCGATCTCGCATCGTGTAATCCATTTTACTCTCTTTAAGTGACTTGGAAAGCAAGGTTTGATACAAATAACTATAGAAGGATAATAATGCTTTTGCTGTCTTGGCTCATCTATTTTTAAAACTCTTCAGAAATTTAATTTCCATTTTCAGCTTTCCTATAAAAGTAATTTTAATTTAATTTAACTAAACCTTACCAAAAAAAGCAAGCTGATTTTAATCTGTGTTGATATCTTTCCTAAAATATTTTTGATCAAAAGTCAAATTTTATATTAGAGCACCTTCAAATTTGTGGAAATTGCAGATAGTGAATTTTGATGGCAGTAGAATGCAGAATTCTTCATCTTCATCTTCATGTCGGCTTTATTCCCTTTCGGGGTCGCCACAGCGGAATGAACCGCCAACTCTCTGGCATATGTTTTACGCAGCGGATGCCCTTCCCTGCTGCAACCCATTGCTGGGAAACATTCACACACACATTCACACTTTAACACTATGGGCAATCGTTCTTATTCAATTCACTTATTTCGCATGTCTTTGGACTTGTGGGGAAACCGGAGCACCCGGAGAAAACCCACGCGATCACGGGGAGAACAAGCAAACTCCACACAGAAATGCCACCTGCCCCAGCCGAGCCTAGAACCAGCGACCTTCTTGCTGTGAGACGACCGTGCTACCCACTGCGCCACCGTGACGCCTAGAATGCAGAATTGACTTTTCTAATTTTTTATTGTGTCACTGCATTCTCTTATCAAATAAATACTTGAACTTGTATTCACATACACTGATACATATTTTAGGAGCAAGGTTCTTTTTCTAGGAGCTGTTAACTATCCAATCCTTGAACTTACACCCCAAACCTCTAACACTTACCAATGTGATCAGGTTAAGTGCATCCCCTTGTGATTGCTCACTGCAGTCCACTGCTATATAGGTGCACTGGATGCACAAACACATGACCTACAGCTTACTATAATACTTGTATATTTATTATAATCATACATCAGGATTGCCTTTAGATTAGTGACAATTTAATGATTTTTATGTATTTAATATGTCAGTTTAATGTCAGTTCTTCCAGAATTGTGAAACTTGCACTGAAGGAGGCATGGCAGAAACATGGTCATGGAAAAAAGGGAGATAGCAAAGCTTTTGCAGATCCTGAAAATAATACTTGGTTCAACAAAACTGGTGTTGAACATTCTTTATTTATAAAAGGTGTAGCGCTAGTCTAGAGCGCTCTCATATTATTCTGAAGGTTTGGACAATGGCAAAGTAGGGCCTAAAATAAAGAAAAAGTAGAAATTTAAAATACATTAAAGATGCAAGCAGCGATGGAAGGGCTCTCGCATCTTCTACACTCTCACTCTCTTGGCCAATCCGTAGGGCTATGCACCGGTTGTTGTTGAAAGAAATATTTCATTCTAGAATCGTTATCAGAACCGTTTTTTTTTTTAACAAATGTAGAAAAAAACTAGGTCGCATTATGACTGATGATGTTCGTTGTCATATGAACGTGTTCAGGTTTGGACTATGATGAGAATGAGATAAGTTTGAGCCTAATCGGACATTGTATGCACAAGCTATAACAACTTTTTCATCATCTATTTTCATGTTGGCTTTCTTCCCTTTCGGGAATTCACTTCCCAAATTCACTTATACTGCATGTCTTTGGACGTGTGGGGAAACCGGAGCACCCGTAGAAAACCCACGCGATCACGGGGAGAACATGCAAACTCCACACAGAAATGCCAACCGATCCAGCCGAGCCTAGAACCAGTGACCTTCTTGCTGTGAGACGACCGTGCTACCCACTGAGCCACCGTGACGCTTCGCTATAACAACTTCCTGTTTCCAATCAAAATTTGCAACTTTTGTCAGCTGCTCTGGCCACACACATTATCACAGCCAATCATAGCCTCAGGAGGATACTGTAGAAGTTTGGATAAAATCTGTACATCACAAGCAAAAACGCTCATTTTCTGAGTTTTTGTGAAATAACCAACTTCCAGTAGAGTTTGGAAACAGGGTTTATGTTATTAAAAAGTCCATCTAGGAACTTTACATATGTGCACCAAATTTTATAAAAAAATTTAAAACCCATTTCGAACACGCACACACACACACCAGATTTGGTAAAAATTTACACCTGATATGGATTCGAAATGGGTTTAAAATTTTTTATAAAATTTGGTGCATGTTTAGGCCCATTTGGTGCATGTTTTAGGCCCTTAGTCAACCAAAGCCAGAAGTAAAGAACAATAATAATACAAATAATTTTTCAAATTACATGAAGTAGTAAAACAATTGAATAGGGTAAAGATCAAAGCAATTCCATACTTTGCTTTCACTGTTTACATGACAACTCCAGATTCACTGAACAGTTAAAACTGAATAATATACTGTTAACCATCGATTATACCTTACATCATAGTCCACCGTGAATTCAACAAGATGCTGCTGGAACTCTGAGGAAGGAGTGTGTCTAATGTTAATAGGTTTTCTGGAAGCCCAGTTACAGTATTCAAGTCTCTCTTTTTCTAGTGAAGTTTTTTTCTAGTCTCAGTTTAATAAGCAACAGCATATGTGCACTGTAGGTTTAATATATCACTATTAATACCTACAAAAATGAGCATCTTATTTACAGCTACTTAGGCATCAGCTATCCCAAAGTTAACCCCTGCCTGTGCTTTCCCCCTGTAGCGGGCTTCCCTGTTTACCTGCTTAAAGACAGTCATAAAAAACATAATCCAGCTTCTGTCACCTTTCAATCCCTTAATTCCCTGGAGGATTCCTCCTTTTCAGCTCAGAAAAAACCTAAAGTCCCCCTTTAGGCACCCTAAAAGGGGTTCACATATTTTACCCTTTACCCCACCTTCCTCTTCCAAATCCAATTAGGCCCGGGACAATGCTAGGATTATGGGGAGCTTTGCTTCTCTTCCATCCTCCCTTAGACACTGTGAGGAGCAGCGTGACAACACACTGGAGTGAAAGTGCTGAGCGATGCGACGGGATCTAAACCTGACCCGGCTTTTTTTCTTTTTGAATGCTTTGGACTTTGGAGAAGGACTGAACTGCAGGGAACGCTGTCCACATAATTTTCTTCATGCATTTCTATAGGCTTCGGGACACAGGGTCTCAACACTGTCAGACTCTCTGTTTTCTATAGCTTTCAGTTGCACTTCAATAAGGTCACTGATAACAGCAGCCAACATAACAATCTTTCAATATTAGCGATTTCTCTCAGCTATTGATTTATCGTATAGTTTATAGAGATGCTTAAAACAAAACAGTGTTGTTTGCCCAATACATTCCACAGCTCTCCTGTCACTGTTAGCCTGTCCTTCTCTTGGGTGGTTCTTTGGTGAGATAGCGTGCCCTTGATTGCATGAGACAAAAGCATGGTAAATCTCTTTGAAATGTTAGAAATGATCAAACAAGAAGGTTTTTGGTAAATGTTTCTTGATGGTGTTTTAAATGCGTTATTTAGTTTATCATGCATATTCTCATTTTAATGGAAATATGTTTTTTGGCTCAAAGCAAGGACTAACCCAATAAAACGTGACAATGTGGGCCTTTTAGAAAAGGTTAGAAATTATTTCCCCCATTTTTCTTGTTAGAAATGGGAATCGTCCCTCTCAATAAGCATCTTCATTTGCCTGTTTAAACAGTTAAATGGGTGTCAACTCTCACCTCTTCTGTGCCCCACCGGTGCATCTTTTCTCCTTTCCATCACCCCCCACAAGCTTTAACATAAAGGACAAATGTTTAATGAGTAGGCACTCTATAGGATTCACTTCACCTCCAATTAACCCCATAGCTCTTGACATTTCTCTAAATCCACACAAGATTTCCTCTCTCGCTCCCAGTAAGTTAAATGGCTAACCTGTTGGCAAACAGTGTTTTGGGACAATGGTATATTCTAATCCTCAATGGTATATTTTTAGTTTGGCTGAATTAAGGAACAGAATCATCAGCGCTCATGCAGAAATCAATGTTCATTTATTTGCTTGACCGATTTCCTCTTTTTTTCGTCTTCAAAATTGTTGTCTATGTCTTCTTTATAGATATAGAGTTAATTTTGATTTCACCCTTGAGGAGCTATTTTCTTTTTTAACACATCAAGAGGGTTCTAATCAGATCGTGTTGTCAGTTTCCCATTTGCTTTGTTCAAGCAATTAATTTTAGGATTAATGTAAGAAAATCAACACAGAACGGATAATCTCTCACTTGAAAATTTGTTTTACAGTGTTTTTAAGATAACAATAAATACAGAAATTTTATCTGATGATTTTTTTATAAAGATCACAAGCAGAATGGTGGATTCTATTAAATGATTGCAAGATTTATTTTACATTTAAACTTTTAATTAAGAGAATTTCACTAACTATTGAGTTCAATAGTTCACTTCACTAGAACTTATCTTAAAATACAATTGAAGTATCTGCATTTCAAATGTAAACAGTTTACATTTGAAAACAGTTTATGTAAAACATATATACGTTTATTATAGGTTTTTATTGTAAAGAATGAAGTTTGAAGTATTTGAGTATTTGAAAGGTCTTTTTAATGGCCTCTATATCCCTATTACTAACCTGAATACCTTCATTCAGTGATCCTCTACCTCTTGCGTGAACCTGCAGAACGATGTATTGACCATTGGTGTTGATGCGGAACAATTTTCACTCTTAAATAGTTCCACAAACTTGTAGATAGCATGTTACCTGGAATTCATTTACCTCATTAACACTGATCACCTGCTGCATGTCCCCACTGCGCTCTATAACGAACTCATCTCTAGTAAAGCTCCTCCTACTTTCACCTGGGCCCCATCTCATAATTACAGTATCAGAGCTAAAATGATTAATTTAGTTTGACTTTTATTTTTTAGGCCAATGGTTCTCAAACCTTTACCACATGTGGTACATGCAAACCTCTTGGTGGTACGCAACGCAGATGGGATGTGAAACTAAAAATTATTGGCCGTGACGGACGGACATTAATCGTGATTCGTTGGTGATTTTTTTTTTTTTTAAGTACACTGGGCTAGTCCAATGAAATCACCGGTCTCTCACTCCAGCCTTTGGCTAAATCTGCTGTTTGACCCGAGTAGTGATAATGAGATCATGTTTGATAACAGAGCGATGCTGCTGCAGTACCTGGGAGCATGTTTTTATGCTTTGCCTCAGTCCAATCTCACATCGAGTTCCATTTTAAACAGGAGAAATTACAGGGTTTGCAGTCAAAATACTACATTTCCAAATCTGATGGCACTCTTCCTATGCAAGTAAATCATATAGCATTACTTATTGTCGTTTAAAAGAGAACCTACTCATGTGCGTTCTGCCCCTCTGTGAGGGCGTGCACCTGTCCTTATAGCATGAAGATGTTCTGTTTAAAGTTAATCAAAAGTTATCTTAAAACGTCATTTATCTTTAATGTCTGTAGCTGGAATGAAGACAGATGAGTTTTTTCCCAAAAAGGTATGGTTTTAACTCAGAAATTGCCAATTTACATGAGATTTACACAATGATTACAGCAAGAGTTTATGCTATGCTCTGCTAATATAACGCTCCACTAACATAACAGTGAAGAAACCACATATCCGAGATGAATATCTGAAGATCAGAGTTCCTTTAATTCATTATCTCTCATGATAATATTATAACTCTTGAAAGATCTTATGATTATATTGAAAGGACACGAAAGCAGAGCTAATACAAAAATATAAAACAAATATTATAACGTTTACATGTGCTTAATTTAGAGAGAGCGAAAGAGAATAAAAAATCTGAAATTTTGCCATCGAACTTCATACTTTTTCAAATTTAAATCAGAACATCCTTAATGTTTAGGCTGACTACTGCTACTAAAATGAATAAAATATTTTATTTGCAATAATAACGCCTCTTATTTGAAATGTACTTAACTGTAGATTTGGAGGAAGCTCTAAGTTGTTGCTATGCTGTACTCGTGTATTTTTATGTTGCTCATACTTGGAGTGCACATTTTTTTCTGAAGTAGTACTTGGTGAAAATTTTTTGGAGAACCACTGCTTTAGGCCATTATTAGCTCAAGGCAGAATAAAGGGAGGGTTTTAGTGTGATTTCTGCAGATAATTTTTTTAATGATATTAAAAAATGTTATTTGGAATAACAAAAACTGGAAAAAACATAAAAGCTTATAACTAACCTAATTCATCAGATTTCAGTCTTTCACTCACGCTAGTATTTTAATCTGGGCACTAAAATTTTTTTCTGTGGGAATCTGTGTCTATTAATTGCGCCCTATAGCTACATATAGATTCATCAATGATTTTCATTCTATGTATGCTCTTTTGTTTTATGGAGCAACTTCATAAAAGTACTTAGTAAATATGTTTGAGTTGACTTGATACGATAATTGCTTTGAATGTATAGCAAGGAGCTTGAAGATGTCTTTAGCTTTATTTGCATCTGTTTGGAAGGGGGAGGGGGGGTGCACATAATAGCTTGTTAGTTACACTGTCCAATGCATTACAAGCAGCTTATGCTCTCCAACATCACCTCACTGAATCCCTTTTATTACCATGAATTCTATCAAGTTTTCCAATAATGCCTCTCTAAAGCAGTTGACTATCAGTTCTGATGTTGATGGATCACCCATTTCCTCTTCTTCATTAATTTCATCACCTTATCGCCCAGGCCACTTCATTTGGCCAAAAGGTAATAATAAATGTCCCATTCGCAATCTTAACACAGCCAGCCAGGCGGAAACACTTAATAACAGCATACAAATTGAACTTCAATCACGGTGTTTTGCTCTGCAGATGCAGAGCAACATTAGAAAGCAGCGTTTGAGTGTGAGCTGGGTCTCTCAGATTCTGTCCAGCCCTGCCTATTCATGCCACTGGCTGGCACGCTTCAAATTGAGCGTAATAATATGGGGTTATTACACATTTTTGAAGGGATTGTATTAGCTGTTTCCTTTTCCAGCTGTGAACGCTCTTATCGCTGCTCAAACACAAGTGCACACTTTGCCCAACAGAGACTGCTATTCAGAGACTCATTTATCTCTCTCGCTAGTTCACTCGCTCTCTGTCTCACACTTGCTATCTTTCGCTTTTTTCTCTCCCTCTAACCCCCCTACCCTTCTTTTTGGCGTGGAGTGAGGGGGGGCATTTTCAATTAGATTTCATTCAGTTTTGTCAGAGACGGAGCACATGCGGCAGTTCTGGTCCCTGGTGTGTGTGGCTTGGAGGATGTCGTTTGGCAGAGAACAGAGTGTGTGTTTGAGAAATGTGTCCCTCTTCATCTCAGACTCGTTTCTGCGCTTGACAGAGACAAATGACAGCACTCAGAAATGACTCGCCACCTCTCCATCCTAACAGGTTCAGCGCTTTGAAACAGCGCACACACACACACACAGATACACATTACCATTTAAACTTCAACCCTTTTTCACTTTGGAGTTGTGCTTGGAACTAGACTTGGTTTGTTTTTATGAATTTCACAATTAATTGATTTGTATTCAACCTAAACAAGTGCTGTAATGCGGATATCTGGCATTGTATTTTTCGTCTTTTAAAAGTGGTTTTAAAGGCAAGGCAAGTTTTTTTATAGCACATTTTGTACACAGGGTAAATCAATCAGTGCTTTACATTGGAAAGAAAGAATAAAAAGAAAGTACATTTAATAAAATGAAGCATAAAAAAGTCATATTAAAACATGAAAATTTAAAAACATTGATTAAAACAAAGATTAAGATGTTAAGAGGTAAAATAGTTGTTCGGTTAAAGAATATTTTCTGTATGCAGTTATGCACACTGACTTTTTACAACAATAACCAAGTCATTTTTTTTTCTTTTGGTCTCAGTAATAATATATATTATTGCTATTGTTTTTGAGAAAATGCTATACAATTTTTCAGAATGAGAAGAGTGTACTAAGTTTATTCTCGTTTTTTTTTTAATATTGGACTTATTTAAAAGGATGGACTTATTAAATTTCATTGATTGGTGTTTTCTTGCTGAGGGAATTAAAAGTGAACTTCTGAGATAGAATGAATCATAGGTTAAAGGGTTTTTTTTTGGTCAGCTAGATTTCTTGTTCAGCTCAAGAGGATCCTTTCAGGCCAAGGTCAACCTTAGTTAGTGGGCAGCGTGCTACATGTGTGCGCTCTAGTGCTCACATTCCTTGTAGTTTGAACTGATGGATTTAACTGGAAAAAATAATAGTCCATTTTCATTCTGCTGTTTTATTTTTTTTCTTCATATGTTAGATTTTAAAAGGCATTGATGTTAGACAGGTTTAAATTGTTGTAGAAATACAGTAGAGCAGAACCAGTTAAAAGAATCAGAATGATAACGAATGTTACAATATTTGTGGAAAAATTCTTTGAACCGTTTTGAATAGAATTGGTTATATGAAATGATGATTATCTTAAAATTAGTTTTTATGTTATATATATATATATTTTTTTTTTTACATTTGTTTAATAGACAATCAGATTGTTTTTCAAAAAATTTCTCACTCAAATTTTTTCAAATTCCCTCACTAATGTCGTGCCATCTATTGTGATTGGATTGAAATGGAGAACCCATCACCATTGCAGGATTATTATTGCAACATAATCTACTGAAAAAGTAGTTTTAAAGAGGAAATTTTGCAGCAGGAGGGGAAATAAGTACACACATGTCATCATGATACAACGTCTGAGCATTGAGTTGAATCTTTTTAAAGGTGAGAACTAGAAACGTTAAATCGCAAAGTAGATCAAACTTAGAGCCATATTAAAGCCATGAAATAGGTATGATAAAAATCCAGAATGAATTGTTAGTAACAGTGCAGAGTTATTCACTTATACTACTTATAATATTTCTCTGTGAAATGGCATGTCCTTGTTAAGAAAACAAATGTCCTAAAAACAGCATTCTAATACTGTCCCAAAAATTATTATTCACATCTAAGCGTTTAAATTTTTTTTACTGACAACCCCCTAGAATTTTTTGTTTGTTCACGAAATATTGTGAACAATATTGTCCCTGATGAGTCTGCTGCAGACTGAGAGCTAATGAGCAGATTGGGAAGTGTGTCATGTAGTGTGGGTGGTTAGTGCTCTGATAACATTAACACTGCTTACATGGGGTTAATTTCATTCCCAGTCAATGGCAGCTGCTAATGCTCAGAGCAAACAGACTGATCCTTCAGATGAGCTTCTCTTTCATGCCTGGGACACCACTCTGTTTGATCTCGCTGCTGTAATACACTCGGCATGCTCAAACTTCTACATGATACCTCGGTTATGCAGCACATCAATTTTCACAATAATGCTGCAGTTTCCATACCAACCGCCTGACGGAGAGGAGCTGAGGATGATAAATAGGAGAGCAGCAATGCTAGTGATAGCAGGCTCTAAAACAGCCTTAATCCACATTTAATTGAACTCTGGAGACTTTGAAGTGAGTTTGCCAGGCAGACAGGAGTTGTGCCATTGCTCTTGGTGCACTGCACAGCTGCTGCCCCTCTCTCACTTGCGCTCTCTTTCTCGCTCTCTCTCTTTCTCTCTCTTTCTCTCTCACTCTCACTCTCTCTTGCTATGTCTCTCTCTCTTTCTCTCTCTCTCCTCTCTATTCTACACTCGTCATCCCTTTCTCTCCTCCTCACAATTTCCAGAGTGGATCAGTGTGAGCATTGAAATGGTAAGATTTAACAGTCTCTCCTTCAGATCAGGGGACAGTTTCTTTCTTCACTTTTCTCCTAATTGATCCTCCATTTAATCAAAATGGAAATAGATTTAAAAAAATTTAATATAGTTTTCTGTTTTGCCATTTACAGCCAAGCAAATGTATTTATAAAACTCCTTTATTTATAATGGCTTCAAAACTGCTGTACAAACTGTATAGTACAGTATAGTAACATTTAAAGAATACTTACAATTTATTCTACAGCAGAGAAGAATAGAATTTTAGATATATGTATTCAATTGAAAATAAGTAGTATACAATTAAAAAGTATATTTATTAGGAGGGCCAGGTTGAACAATACAGTGAGACTCAATTGGCAGTTTGTTTTAGTATGGCATTTGCTAAAACCAGTATAAATCGACGAGAGCTTCTGCAGATGATGCAATCAACGTCTCCATGGTTCATTTTTGGACTCCAGAATCAAATCCCCTTTTAGTAGAAGTACATTAAAGACTGCTTTAGATATTTGGAACTAGACTGGCACTGGTGTTATCTCATGAGAGTCCATCTGAAGTTTATCAATAAAAAAAAAAAACACTGGTTCTAATACATTGGATCTGAAGGTACTGTACAGTAGATTGTGATATCTTGGAGCTGTTAATTTGTGATCATTGTGGGGGCATTAGATTACATCACTATACCAGACTGCTCAGTCAGGTGAGCGCTAGAAGTGATACACTGTAAAAGCAAATTGTATACTTTACTTTAGAAATGCGGTTATGTTTACTTGATTTAACTCAAATGATGAGTTTACTTAAAATAGTTAAGTATTGGTAAAATATTTGAATAAAATATTCGAGAGTTTTTAGTACATGTTATTGAGCATGCATATTTAACTTAATATTTATCAGTGCATTTTCTTAAATATAATCAACTCAATTTACCTGTAGACAATTATTTAACTTTCTTAGATTTTCTCTCTAAGTTTGCTTTGACTAAGTAGTGTAATTAGTTTCTTAATTTTTTTTTTATAAAGAAAACTGAGCATATTAATTTTACAGTGTTTAAAGTAGTACCGTTCCAAACAGGGCTCTGTTAAACTTAAACTTAAAACTGAAATGGCTATACTATTCAATCATAACAGAGTGCCATCATTTGTTTTAAGTAATTTTTTTAGCGAAGCTGAAACTATGGGTGTGCTGTTGGTGTACACTCCCCGGAGCTGTGTTGAAACCATTTGTGTTTGTTATTGTAAAGATAATTGTGTTAACTTGTTGGAGGAAGTTAAAACCAACAGCAATGATGTGTTATCCCCACAGTTAAAACTTTTAACTGTTACTGTTCCATTAAAAAGTATTTGATAGAAACATAAAAATAATGTTAGTAATTGAGATTTAAATTTAAAATATTTCAATGCCCTCATGCTTGATCACTCTTCACACCTTTTGTTATTTGTCTCTTCTGAGAAAATCCTACTAGACCTTAGTTATTTTGTGATTGTTAATCTTCTAGAAGTTAATTGTGTGTCAGGGCATTACCCACAACAATGATTTTTTTTTCATTATTTGTTCTTATTCTCCTTTCGTGACGTATGGACTGCTAGGACCTGTACTGCTTGAATGGTCTATAATTGTATTTTATTTCTATTTGTTACTTTATTTATTTATTTTTTACTGAGTTTGACTCTATTCTTTTTTTTATGTATATATATATATATATATATATTATAATATAATTTATATATATAATTATTTCTATTAGTCAGAATGATTTCTAACATGTTTATTTCTTTTGATTTTAATTACTTTTAGATTAACTTTATTTTTTTAAAGTATGTGTTTAATATTTTGCTTGATTTATTTAAGTTTTAGTTTATTTAGTCAGATTTTTTTTCTAAAAATTAGAATAAGAATGATTTTTAATGAAATTAATGCGTGGAAAACAGGCCTCACAGTTGTGTATTCAGAAACCCAGTCGGTTTCTGTGGCAGCAGTGCAGGATAATACCTAGCCTCCCTCACAGCAGCTGGATGGTCAAATATTGATAAATTTGCAGCTCTCTTGCTACTGATCACCTTTTAGTGAACTGTGGCCTTCCTATTAAGCGTTTGCCTGGATGGGGCTCATTTCAGAGCTTAAAGCATCTCTTTTTCATGAGGACTGATCAATAATCCACATAAATCCTGCTCTGGTTCACTCGCCGAGTGCTATAGGTGATAAATGAACTCAAATATTCCCCCAGCCCTTTTGTGGTTTCACTCATATTCCCATTTTTTCCATGTTTCCTGTAAAGATCTTGACCTACACTGAGGGTTTGCATGGGAAATGGCAGTTCACAGAGATCAGAGCCATTTTTTCTCGCCGCTATCTGCTTCAGAACACCGCCCTGGAGGTCTTCATGGCCAATCGCAGTGAGTTCTGATTGAGAGGTGATCTGATCAATGTGGGGATGTGTTCATGAGAATTTAATAGACGTTATTGTTCTGACATTCACATGACTGACTAGACTTCTTCTTAAATGAGTACAAATTACTGCTTTGCTGTCAAATTTTGATGAGTGTGTTCTTGTTTCTACAGCGGCGGTCATGTTCAACTTTCCAGATGTGGCTACTGTGAAGAAGGTGGTGCACTGTCTGCCTAGAGTTGGAGTCGGCACCAATTTTGGCCTTCCTCAGACCAGGTTCTCACTCTTCATCCTCGAGAAGCAAAACTTATTTGTTGATATGTTTTATCCTTCAGAAAGTCATGCTTACATCATTGTTTTGAATAACAGTCAGAGCAGGCGGTACTGGGCACACATGTGGCCCTGTACTGTATGCATTGCTAACTCTTTAATTTCTTTCTTTATTCATCATTCCTTCTTCTCACTGCTTGTTTCTCTGTCTTGTGTGGGTATAGTGGGAAGGGTGGCTGTAACCATTGTCTAATGACCTAAACACAAACACAATTAACATAATTTATTTATCACCTCGTCTGAGAAATAAATACAGAGGCGAGTGCAGAGCCAGCGTCTGCGGAGCAAACGGGGCAGATGGGGAAAAGTCACGTGCTGCTGTTGCTGTTATTGCTAAGCACTCAGAACAACCTTCTATACTGTGATTAATTCATTTTAATTAATTAAAATTATGAAAAAAGTTATTTTAGCTACTCAGAGATGTCTTACAACCCATGCTACTGAATGTATCATGTCAGCCGATTCTGCTCTCTATTCCCTTCTTGTGTTCATGTGGCATTTGTCTGCCGTTGTCACATTGTTCAGAGGGGCAAAGGCCAGTGGAAACTTCAGAGAGGCCTAATGACTGTAATCACACCGGCTGACAGTGATGAATTCTCTAATTTCACTTTGTTTTAATTGGACGGAGACTCATTTGTTTTGGTGTCCATGGGTAGGCTTCAGTTGTGAATGTTCATTTTGCAGGTTCCCACAGCATCCAGCCCTATTGGGTTTTTGCACTTTAATAGGAGCGCTGGATATAATCAGGCCTTTGTGAAGTGTTTCCTTCTTGTTTGAAAAAGTAATTTTGCATTGATTTGAAGTTTTAAGACTAGTGACAGTAAGTTAAAATAAATTGTTATAGTGTTTAACATGTGCATGTGTTTATTTTACTGTACATGTTATCTAAGTAATATAGAGATACCAATTCGCTTATTTGCTTGTTTTTATGTTGAGGAAACACACATTCCTCATACATTAATTTCCTCCTTTTTCCCTTGATATGTAGATTTTTCAAAATACTATTTGTGTAGAGGCAAAATATGGCCAGCTGGTGTTTAAATATAATGTTAATTATGTAAGTTTCCTTATTTAAAATACGTTTACTTTAACTCCATAAAGGTTACTTTTATTTTTATTGAAAGCACTACATTTTGTCTGAAAGAAATACATTTTAGAGCGGGGGTCTCAAACACCAATTCTTGGAGGAATTCTCCAGGAATTGAGTTTGAGACCCCTTTTTACAGAGCTGATTTTACAAGTTAGAAGTTCAGAATCTTGACTGCTCTATTCTGAATAAATTTACCCACATTTTATGAAACCATGCTAAAAAGTCTCTTAGCTCTATCTGAATTTGCATTATGACCATCTAACCTAAATTAATTACATTTTCCTCTATTGACTTTTGTTGAGGTGAGTTTTGAGACTGAAAACTTCATCATCAGTTCCACTTGATTGGCTCATTGCCTCCGACCAAATAGCAGCAATTCAGGTCTCAAATCGAAGTAATAGAAGTATTCTCTTGCTCATGTACAGACTTTACTCAACCTGATTGTCATAGAAAGATCAGAGTAAAGTATAGATTTAACCAGGACCCTAAACTGTGTCAAATATTCTGCAGATATTCACAGGTTTGAGTTACTTCTCTTGCATTCTGACAGTGTTTCATTTAAAAAGTATATCTCAAATTTGGAAAGACATTTTTGAATGAAATTAATTGGATGAGAAAAAAAATCAGTAGTGACTTCCAAACCACAAAGAGTAAATATTTGCATTGTATTTCATATGAATACAAAAGTGATACATTTTAATGCTCAGAATAATGTATAATTAAATGTTAAGGGTTGAAACTCCTCTGACAACATGAAACCCATGAACTTTATCTGAGTCGAAGCAGTGGGAGCGAAATTGAAAAATGTAATAAAGGGGGTTGAAAAGGGGTATTTTACAGCACTTTTTAAATCAACTCAGCAACAAAGACATAGATAGGCAGTTTTTGACTGTAGTTGATTTTCTTCGACAGACGGATTTCTCTGGCCAGTCCCAAGCAGCTCTACAAGGCCTCCAACATGACCCAGCGCTGGCAGCGACGGGAGATCTCTAACTTCGAGTACCTCATGTTTCTCAACACCATTTCAGGTAAAAGGATGGACAGTATGTGAACTCAGACACAGGGTACTGTAACAGGAGCCTTCCTGATGAGAGACAATAGTGCATGGCTGTATTGCACTCACTACACTTCTGTTAAGTATCTAATGAGTTAGCATAGATAGATTTTTTTTCAATTATTTTTAGAGGTAATAGCTCTTCCTAAATGAATTTTTCGTCAGGTTCATATAGTCAAGCTCAACCCTTTTAAAGAATCAATGATCAAGCAAATTGCGATTGAAAAAAAATTGAGACCAGACCTATTTTGAATAACTTGTAGTTTTCTGTATTACAGGGATAATATCTTACGCCAGGGTAAACATGAGTGTGTAATTCCTTCAATGAGTTTGTGTTCTTGAGTGTATTCTCACAAAGTGCTTTGTGATTTTTTCCAATGTGGAACTATTTGGTCACAATCAAATTGTATTTGGAAGATTTTCTTTACTTTGTATGTTCTTTCTTTTTTACATACTCAAATCTTTTCTGGTGTTAGTCATTATTGGTTTATAAATCAATGGAATCTGGATTTTTACGTATACAATTTTGTGAAGTTAATGTTGAGCTGGGCATTTGACATATTTTGTTGACAATTTAGATTACAAAAGATACTATAAAAACTATAAAATGAACACATAAATATAATTTTTTAATTGTTTATATTCAATGTTAATTGGATAACATTAATTTTACATGCAAAAAACAATATAGTTTTTTTTAACAGTGTCAGATGAATGTCAGATGTAAAATCTGCTAACTCAAAATCAAACAAAAGATTATAATTTCATACTCATGTAATATTCTACTACCACTTTTTGTGAATCTTTGTTAAAATTTGGTTTATTTCTGGTCTAAAATAATGTCTCTATGCCATCTAACTCCACTTTCTGTTACTGACAAAAGCCTCTATATCCTGAAAAAAAGCCGTGGTGCTTGCGCTGCTGGTGCTGCACTGATTTACCACATGCTAAATTAAAGGCGCTGAATGTGATTTTTTTTAGCTCTTAAAGAGAGTGTTGTCTCTTTACCGGGTGAGAAGTTTTTATTTAAATTTGCTAATATGGATATAAAGTGTCCTTCTTTTACAGCAGTCTATATTTGGCCTTTTTGCCATTATTATATACTCTGGCTATTGTGTCAATTTTGCCAATACAATATTGTACCATTTAAGTAGAGATTGTTTTAAATAAAATATGTTCTATTGGATTAAGAGGGATTTGCACCTGAACTCTTCCTTTGTGTTCATTTCAGGCCGTACATTCAACGATCTCAACCAGTACCCTGTGTTCCCTTGGGTAATCACCAACTATGAGAGTGAAGAGTTTGACCTCACCCTGCCCAGTAACTACAGAGATCTGTCCAGGGTAAGCACACATGCTTCTGCGATGGAGAGAAGTTTTGATAACACAAACACTGGTCAGGAGGCTTTAATGATGAGTCTGACAGGCAGATGCAGACGTCTGGTGAGGGAGGAGTGATCGTATTGAGTCTGACCGCACATGTAGTACACTCCTCTCGCCTGCTTGCACGTCACGTCATGCCAGGGTTTCTCAACCGCAGACAAGTCAGATAATGGGACCATGTCTGCCCTACTCCACTACCCCCCTCAGTCAAGCCCAGGGACCCCCCTCCTCCCCACTCCTGTTAGTCAGGCAGCCTCCCCGAGGAGCTAATTAATGAGCATAGTAGTACTTGAGCTAAGCACACAGACAGAAAGAAACAGCTCTCTGCAGGGAACACCAGCACTGCCTTTGTCTCTCACTCTCAGGGAGCTGGAGGGGTTTCTCTCTGTCCCAGGCTGGTCCAGCAGGATGTTGGAAATGATGTTATAACCCGATAAAGGATTGTTGTTTTGATCATGCTATCCTATAAAAAGTGCTGTAAGTTACACTAATTTAAATCACTGCATACAGTTTTAAAGCTCAAGCTGACCTGCGGTCAATACGAAGCTTTCAAGAAAGTGTAAAATATAGCTACAGTAGGTGTTTTAATTAGAAACTAAAAATGAACTAAATCGATTTAGCTACGACAAATGTTTTTCCATCTACTAGTTTTCTCTTGTTTGACCTACAGACAGCCTAAAGGCTCAGACAGCATCATTTTAATGTAAAGAAGTATTTGTCGTATTAAATCTTGTTTGATTAACGTAACAGGCTGATGTGCAGGGTTGTGATTTAAACTCACTCTCCGTGTCAGTTTTCCTCCTGTTCGCTGGTGATGTGATGAAGTTAGCCCACATGACTTGTTTCTGTCTGTGTTTTTCCCTGTCCGGTGACTACTATCTGCTTTGCCGATTGGCAGTTGTCTGCGTTTCTTGTCTGTTTCTGTTGTCATCTTTCCAGATGTTAGGCACCGCCCTTGGCCGAACTTGTCTGGTTGCCTGGTGACCTCACTGTCTCTAGTTTTCGTTGTTTTGTGGATCTTCATCAAATTTTTCTGGCCCTAGAGTTCTCGAGTGAAGTTAGATCATGAGACTTTCAGGGCAGGCAATCTGCCCAAGAAGAGAGCTGATTACTTGTTCTGTGAGAATTGTCTCTGAATTCCCACTCAGTCTTTCCTTTAACTGGTTTGCTAATTTTGTCTTGAGATAGTGTGGCTATTGAAGTTGAGCCCTCCATTTGTAGCCTGAAGTTATTGATAACATTATTACTAATACTAATAATATGTACATCTCGGCGCAGTCTTTCAATACACTGCTTAATTTAGCTGCTATTTCACAATGTTAAGAATATAATGCCTTATAAATAGATATTTGATATTACAATAACATATTGAATTTGCTAATCAAAATGGCTGTTATACCAGTTGCTTAAAACATATTGGTTGCCAAAGAAATGGTCTTTAGACTGCAGAGAATTGAGGTTTGTGCATTGCTTGTCCTTTTAGATCAGTTATGTTGTGAATGGTTTTAGTCCTGACTTCCAAAAGACAGCACCACGGATGTCACATGACTCTAGACTCCATCACAAGGGAATGCAGGCGAGTGTAGTTTTCAGTCCAGTCTGAGCCAGCTTTATGATTTCAGTTTAGGATCTGCAAACTAGTGTTATCTTTCCTATTTATTTCCTGATTAACTTTAAATGTCAGAGAATGAGACTCTCCTCCAAAAGAATTCAATTTAGGCTCATGCACCACTCATGTGTCTGAGTTTTTGGTAAAACTTTTTTTTTTTTTTTTAATGCTCACATTCTCAAATGCTTCTCTTAATGTGCTTGTGAAAGCTTGACTGATGCTGCCTCAAACTGACCATCAATTTCATATCTCGTTGGTCAATGGAAGGAGGACATGAGAAACCTTTTAGAGTGGAGATGACCAGACATTTGTCCACTCTGAACCAAAACATCAGAATAAATCAGTAAAAAGAAGTAGTAAAACCAAGTACTGAGCGATAATGGAAGATTAAATCAGAGGTTACACTTACTGTCATCAGTCTGAGATAATCCCTCACTTACTGCGCTCAAGTGAACATTTACACTCACAATCTTAATACAACAGTCCTTGCAAATCTCCTATTAGGATTGCAAATAGTTCTTTCTTTGGTCTTGGCAGTCTGTCTTAAGCAGTCCATGCTGCAGCCTGTAAGATGTTGTGGTGCTGTGGTGCGCATGCACTGAGACTGTTTAAATCTTAAAAAGACATTTTTTGTAATGTTTTTAATATACATTTGGTCTGTACTGTACAATTTTTTACAAAAAATAACACATTTTTGAAATATTCACAAAATAACGAGGGCACTCAGACAAGTGTTGTGTTGTATTTACATTTATTAAAGCATGCAAAATGTTCTACACTAGTCTATCCCTTTTACATGCCTCAAACTCAGGCACAGACAAACTAAAGTTCAATTAACCTCACAGAATCGTTCCGTCAGTCTTATGCTGCTCGCAGTGAATGGAGCTCTCTGTCTCATACAAGATAAATTACGACGTTCACGCTTGTTTATGTTTCGCTTCTAAAAATGTATATGATCGGGAGGTGAAGGAAACTTTAATGAAATGAAATGTTGCATAAAGATATGATTTTTTTTATATTGGTTTTATGTCGTGTTGAGACCAATGTTAAGATGCATACTGCCACCTACTGTAGTGGATGGTGAATGTGTGACATGTAAAACGATTTTTAAGACGATACTCTTATATATATATATGTCAGTCACAGGCTGCAGCCATTGAAACACGTGTTAATACTTTATTAAACATAGATTTATATGTAACCAAGACCATCTTTTATCTTAAGCATGCGCAGTACCACATCGTCTGCAAATAAGATCATTGCCGTATTACAGGCCGCAGCGAGGACAGTCTCCTCTCTCTTGCGAGATCGAAAACTTTTTCATTGTATTATAGTAAGCATTTGTTTTGACCTGGTTCTTTTAGGGTGGCGCCAGAGTTCACACGGGGGGCGCAGGAGCAAATAAGCGTTGAGGAAGAAAAATATGAGCTTATTTAGCATCACAATTCTGAGTGAACAATGTTTTGAGAGTACAAAAAGTATATTTTCCCGCGTGTGAGCTGCGTTATGTTTATTATAACATTTATTGTTACACATAAAGTGTACGTTCATGCACAATGACAAAAAGCAAAAAGGTATATATAAATACCTGTGTATTCATGAAAAAATGATTTAACTTAATTGTAATACATTTGATTCAACATGATTTGTTCAAATGTTATTACATTTATGTTGAATCAAATGTATTACAATTAAGTGAAATCATTTTTTTATGAAACCTACTAATTTGTGCTTACTATACATAAGTGTGTGCGTCTGCTTGCGGTGTGGGTGGTGGGGGGGGCAAGGCCAATCAAATGATGCCCACAGAGTAAAATACATTGTTAAATCCAATAATGTTTCTGCATTTAAAAATTTGAGGTTATGTTTGTGAAGGAAAGCAGTGTTTTCTTCCAAACCGTTAATACTGCTGCACAAAGAGGCAGCTACTGTGCTGAATGCAGCACACAGCATGCAGCATGTCTCTTTATTTATTTATTCATTTGTTCTGCCCCTTTGTTGTTGTTTCTCAGCAGTGGCTTCCGCCCACTGGGTTTAAAGAAATAACCCTATGCACCATCCACATCACCCTGGCCTTTGTTTCTCTCTCTCTCCCCCTCCCTCACACTCCCTCTCTGGAGTTTTGACAGCCTTGCCTTTATGTGCAGTCAAGCTTTCAAGCCTCAGGAAGACACGGAGGCCGAGCTAGAACGGCCAACAACAGCAAAGCTCAAGCATCTTTATTACAAGCGCTATATTCACTCTGTTGACACAAGTGATATCGGTGTGTGTCTAGCGGAGCATGACGACGGTGTTTCTGCGGCGAAGGCCATCTGATCCCTGTGCAAGCTAGTGTCTTTAACTCCTCCTGCACATGGCGCAGCTCTACTCTGCTTTGATAGAAGCAAGTCATGTGGGACGTTTTTACACAGCCAGGTGAAATTGCCCTGGACATCACGTCAACCCTACTGTCTTTTTGTGTGCTGAGGAATGTGCTTCATGAATTTATGTTGCTTTCTCCTCGTCTTTGTGATCCTGCTGGCTCTCTTATCATAAACTCTAACCTCTTTGTGACATGTGTGCTATCACAGAAGCCAGAAAGGGCTTTTTTCTGTTCTTCTGATACTGTAGCGGTTTGCTTTGAAATCTATGCAATGTCTGGGAGATTTTGCTGATTGGTGTGTGTCATTTTGTCGGCTACAAGATTCAAATAAGGATAGCGTAACATAATCAAGGCATTTAAGCGGACATGATGGAAACTTACTGAGGCCAGACTGAAAAAGTTCCTTTGGGTTGATGGAAACATTTTTTTTTTGTCAAAAATAATCTTGATTTAATTACTGTTTGTAATTATTCACTGTATCATACAATCCACAAAGTATGTGCCATATTTTCCACAATTCATATTTCAATGTGCAGGTAATTGCAGCCAGATAAAGACTTTTAACTTCTCCTCATACAAGGTTGATGCCAGACTAAGTTTGATTTCAATATAAAATTTAAATTAAATATTCAATTAAAAAATATAGACAAGAATAAAAATTTATTCAATGCAGTGATTTGAATTCTTTCTAAATTCACTGGAGCTTTCAGCTCTGTATAGAGTCTAAAACCATTTTCCACAGATCTTATTTTTTTGATGTTCATGTAAAGCTCCCTGATATGTGTTTTTGTTGCCACTTGGAGTTGCCAGAGATTGAGAAAATGCTCACAAATGCTAAAAATGTACATAAAAAAGAACATGAAAGTGACATTTAGCAGTGCAATAGTTTGAGGCTCAAAATCTTAGGTGATTGTTAGTGTTACCAGATATTGATCTAAGACTCATAAATGTAAAAAAAAAAAATCTAAAAAAAATCATTAAAAAAAAGACTCTTAGGGTCACCATAGTTTTGTAAATGCTCAATAAATGCTCATAAAAGTGTTTGTTAGGGTTTCAAACAATGTTTTTGAGGAATACTGTTTACTATGCAAAACGTTTTGCATGTGGTTTAAATGTTATGATATAGGTCTTAAATTGAATTCTTAACGGTTTAAAAAAGGTCATAACATGTCTTTAATTTGCCCCATGAATAGCTTACTAAGCTATTTGAAAAGGAAATGTTTGAATGAATGTAACAAATTTCCTTTTCTGGTAGCAACAAATCTGTCCCCTGATTGAAAAGTGAAAACGATGTGACCCTCAGAGTAAATAAATTGGGCTCTATAAGTTAAAAAAGGCAGCTTAGAGTTTCTAGTTTTGAGAACTGATTCCTGTTTCTGGCAGATTTGTGTTTTTTGTTTAAAATAATTCCTTTCCTACTGGCACGCAAATAAACAAAGCAACCAGTCTCCCTTTGTGAATAGGATATTTTGGCATTTTGGGATTTTGAGTACTGGCAGTCCGTTCAGATTTGCAGTCTAATTAAAAACATTGGGGCAGCTCATTTATTTGAACTGTCATTGAAGAAATATTCAGCTGTGCTGCCAGAGGGAATTAGGGTCGGTGGTGTGCGTTCCCTCCATCACACCGTGCTGGGGTTCGGAGGATAACCCTGATGAACGATACTGTCACCACCCGCTATTGGACTGGAGTGCCATAAACAACGCAGTCTCATACGAATGCACACATATTTACTTATTCCCAAAGAAGCACACACTCTCTCACTCGCTATACAGGCACAGAGCAGAGACTGAAGGGCTTTTTATCCCGCTCTCCCTTTTCTTTCTTTAATGAGGGTCCTGTTATTACAGCAATCAATCAGTTAAATCGCTCAATGTTTAATTCAGTGTGTGTACTCACCATAGTTGCCATAAGAGAGCAGACCGTGCATCATTGTCAGCCCTGGGCTGCTTTTCACTTTCACCATCCTACACACACTCCCTGCTTTATCTCAGCACACAGGATTTGTAGTTAAAAGTTGATTATACCGCAATTCTTCTCAGATCTCTCATGATTTTAATAGATCTACAGATATTAACCTCTTTTTAGGGCTTGTTTTACAATCAACTTTGATGCACACAATGAGTAGGTACAGTTGCAGATTTCACCAGCCTATGTGTGATCAATAGAAGAGTGGCCTGAAGAGCCTCATTAAACAGCTATGAGATGAGCGAGAAAGAGAGGGATGGTGGATCTGTCCAGCCCAATCTCATTACAAGGGTCTCCATCATTCCGTTACTATTGATCACGCTCAGATATACGAGACAAACAAAAGGCTGCCGTCATTTTCAAGAGTAATAAAGGCGCGGCAGGGTAATAACGATACATATAAATGAGGATTTAAATTATGCCCTGCTTCTTTACACTGGCTCTTTGCAGATCAATGAAGAATTAAATCAGCTAATCAATGGTTTGGGGTTGATCATTGAAGGACAAGACTGTATTAGCTGTGTGTTTATGGCTATTTATTGCACAGAATATACAACACACTTTCTTTCGGCCTCTGTTCATTTCTATGGGGACTAGAAACATAAAGTCACTGTGGAGTGCATCTCTGGATTGTAGAGCATCAGAGATGGTCAGATTAGCTGGAAAACAATTGTTCTTTGTTTTACTACTTAACCGAACATCTTGAAACATCAACTTTGTATTACTTAAAAGTAGATTTGCTTAATATGAATTATGGTGCCTGATATCATTTAAGATTTGCTATTTTATATGTATATTTTAAAGCGACACCACCTACAAAACATTGAGGACTTTTTTTTCCTTATATAATTATTTTTTACCCTATAAATGGTGCTGTTTTTGGTTCAGTGTGGATGCTCATATTTCATGGTACAGCATGCTACTCAGATGGATTTATTTGATCAACACAAGGATTAAAACAAGAGAATTTTAAGCAGTTTTGCAGATTAACCCATACATAAATGCAGTGTTGGCAAGGAAATCTGAACATTTTGATATTATGAGGATTTTTTTTTACCTTGCCATAAGCCTGCCAAACCCCTATTTGAGGTTTCTGATTGGCCAACATGACTTTATGGTGAATTATATCGTCAACATTTCTGCTAAGGCATTATCTATCTAATGTGTATTGTTATTTGATTTTAATATCTTCATTTATGCATTTGCGTTGCCCTTGCTGTTTTGTTTACTTTTTGCTTGTAAGGTGCCATTGAGTGTCTAGAAAGTTGCCCCCAAAATAAATGTATAATTATTATTCTTTATATTATTAAGAATATTATTATGCTAAGTTCATAACAAGGCTTTTAGGGTTTTCAAGGGTGAAAATGGTTTTAGAAATACATGTGTCCATGTAGCTTCCTATTGGGTTAATTAAAAAAAAAAAACATGTAATATTACTGTTGCGGTTTCTGTTTTGTCTGTCGTTTTCACTCTTGAATGTGACTGATTTACTCATTTGTATTGATTTCTTAGCTTAAATGTTAGTTTCTGTTTTGTCTTTGTTTGTTTGTTTTTTTTCAGATGGGGTCTGGCGAACTGTTTGTCGATAGATCTTAAGTTTGTATATTCACAGAGGGAATTCCTATTTACCCTACCTGATCCACACTAGGACTTTGTGAAGCTGGTTTGTTTGCTTAGATGCTATTTTCCTTGATAAAATGATGTATCCATCAAGTCTCACTCCTTGTGGAATTTAAATGTTCTATAATGCTATAACTATAACTATAATGCACTCAGAGTCATTTTAAAATCATAATGTGTAATTTATGTTCTCAACTAATCTTAGAAACCTTAGAAATGGATTGTTGTATTTAATTTGTTTATGGTTTCCTCTTTTGCTAATATAAAACGGTATGAGGCAATTTAACGGAGACTATTATAACAACAAACCTTGAGGAAATAGATTTTCATTCAACAATAACATGTACAATACAATAACTTAAAGTTACATATGGATGTTGTGAAATATAATTTCTGTAATTAGCTTTTCGACTTGTTTGTATTGTGCAGTTGAGTCCTGGTTACAGCTGAATGTGCAATGTCGATGTACAATAAAACTAGGTTAATATTTGAGCTTGAGTTAGCTGCTTGCTTTAGGATGCATCTTTAACCTGTTCCACAGCAGCATGCACACACATTTACATACACCCACCCCGAGGAATCATCTCTGCAGTTCTTTTATCTCAATGACTAATACGTTATTTTTCTTCTTTCACCCTCTGGTCTCAGATGTACCTCCTGGCTTTGAGACAAGGCCCCACGATTTATGACTCTGCTTCTTGAACACCCATTCTTTATTAATGCAGGTCTGTTTTTAATCCAATAATGTTGTCTTTTTTCTTTACAGCCCATTGGTGCACTCAATCCCAAGAGGGCGGCTTTCTTCTCTGAGCGATTCGAATCATGGGAGGATGAGCAAGTGCCCAAATTCCACTACGGCACACACTATTCCACCTCCAGCTTCACACAGATGTGGCTGCTGAGGCTTGTAAGACATTGCACATGAACCGTTGTATATGCGACAGTAAAACGAATATGATGTAAATGTTGCAGTGGGATTTCTATTAACATTAGTTATGATGGGTTTTTTTCAGTTTAAGGGAGGTAATATAGATAGGACACAATGAAACTACAGTGAAACGTTTGCCATTTATCAGTTGATCTGCTTTGAAACAGACTGCCTGTAATTGTTGTTTATAATTGGGCATGTGTGTGTGCTCAGTCAGCTTGATTTATTGTTATATTGAAATCTAGGCCTTATCTACATAGCAACAAACACACAACACATCGCTCATCTTCCTGGCATCCTCTGTGTGCTTACTGTATAGCCACTAGAACAAAGACAAAAGGCTCTGGAAGAGAATATTTTAGACTGCATAACGACATCTTGATGAAGCGTGTTACTGAGTTAGTTTTACATAAAGCTTTGTAATGTCTCACAGACATACTATTCTACCTCTTCCTCCATGTTTAAATCAAGGCTGTTTTAAACCATATTGTATTCCTTGTGGAATCTCCTCATGAAGCAAGCAAGCAAGAGGTCACTAAACGAGTCCTGGCCATCCTTCTAATTGTTACACTTTTTCACTTTCATTGCCTTTCCCTGTTGGCCCATTGTATTGATCCCATCCCATTATTATCAGGCTTATCCCAAATCCACTTCAGCAAACACCCTAATTCATGGAGCATAACACAAATCAGCAGCCTTCAGATATCCAGGCTCTTGACAGAGAAAAGGAAGGCATTAAATTCTGACAAGCAACCAAAGCCTCTGTGTAATTAGGGTATTTTTCTCTCGTGGTGTCTTCTGCTGGGGTGCTATTCACTCTAATTGCATCCTTTTCACAAGGGACGTATTGTTTCAAAAGAACCACCTATTGATTTGGCACAAACAAGATTAAGCATGATTAGAAAAAGAACAAATAATGCTCCTACAAAGACGTTACTTTCTGACCTGGGTTAATAACAGGGTTCTCTTGCTTTCAGGCCTATTTTGTGCATGAGCAGCTGTAATATTTTGCTGACGAATGAGAATTCTGTTGTTTGGTTCTGAGAAGGAATCCAGGGCTTTGTTTTTAACAGCTGTGATATATACTAATTGAGAGTAACCATGTTCAGATTGGAAAATAAATACAGATTAAAGTAGACTAGGTCATTATCTCTATAATCTTTCTTCAATGGAATTTGTGTTTAGACCCAAGAAGGATGTTTTAACATATATTTTTTTAGAATGTTTTTTTAGAATTCTGATCTTTCTCCTTTTCTATTCTCAGGAGCCTTTCACAACATTCTTCCTGAATTTTCAAGGTGGGAAATTTGATCATGCCGATCGCACTTTCTCCTCAGTGTCTCGAGCCTGGAGAAACTGCCAGAGGGACACGTCTGATGTGAAGGTATTTTGTTCAAGCATGTGCTCATGTTTTGCTTGAGCTGTCATTTACATTTACATTTATGCATTTGGCAGATGCATTTGTTCAGTGACTTGCAATAGGTGAGAAACAATATGCAATTTGTTACATAGCCAAAATCTAAGGCTGCTCGTACTTGTTAAATAAGATGTCACTAGATTGTAAAATCAGAACATAAAAAAATATCTTTTATCCATGTTTAATTCTGTGGAGTAGCTTTAAACTGCAGTCTGATTGGGTTCAAGTTTGAAAAATGACAGACAACTGCTTTAATCTGAGCTTTGTACCTCTTCTGGAAAACAGATTTTGTAACTCTTCTGAATCATTGGTGTGTATTTACCAGTTTTTGCCAATAAAAGACACTCACTATCAGGCTGGTTATGAATGTATAATACTGAATACAAAAGCAAAATAAAAATTAACAATATTTTCTTAAAGCAATGAACTGCTGAGCCCAGGCCTTGATTTGGATTTTGTTTTCCACTTTCACAAATGTGGAGGCTATTACTTGATTAGACGTTTCTCTAGCGAGTCGACTTCCTCTTGGTAACCGGATCTCGCGGAGTCTTGGTGTGAGGGCAGTCGTCATATAGTTCTCTCTACCCCATCACTTCTCCATAAAACCTGCCCTAGCACATGTACGGTCACAACCAATCCTTGTCATGCTACAATGAAAGTGTCAAGGGTCCCTGATCAAAGCTTGAAAGTAATCTTTATTTCGAACTTTCTCTTTTCTTCTCTTACACTCGGCTAGCGAAACCCTTCATAACACTTTAACCCTCAGCTGAACCTTTAGTCGATCAACCCTAAACCAAAGGCAGCAATGCCGCCAGAACACTGTAGCCCTTCAGAGGCACTTAAATTTCTCCACATTGACCTTAGCAAATGTCACAGAAACACATTGTAACAGACAGCCATTTTGTTAGTATGCACTTTCAGCGCTGTTTCGGAGGGACTGATTGCTCTCTTTTGGACACGAGGCATGTGGATCACATTACCTGGTCACACTGGATACTGAAAGTCTAGTTTGGTTTATATGAGTAGCAATCTTTGAAAATCAGTCAAGTGAACTAAAAAGTTCAAAATAACTGTTTTGTTTTTCTTTAACCTGGCTTGACATTTCAAACAGGCTACATTTGGCACAACCTTACAAATGAGAAGACTGCGCTAGAATGTTCGTTCCCGTCTTTTCTAGCAAGGGGTGAAAAGCCTTTAGCTTTTTGTGTTCTGACTAAAGGGTGCTTTAATGGCCTAAAGCCATTCTGATCCTGGCTGTCTCTAGCCAGGCAAACTCTGTCCTGACCTTTAACCTTCATCCCCTGACCTTCTTGCACTGGGTCGAAAATGTGTGCACACTGAAAATTTCTCCTCAAGGGAATGGAAGAGGACCTATGAGGGGGCCCAGGGGCACCCCTCTCTATTGACCCGCAGCAGGACAGGATTTTGGAACACAGGTTTTGCCCTATGACCAGTTCTTCTCAAGGGCCATTGCACATAATAATCCTTCCAGTCTCTCTCTCTCTCTCTTTCCCTTTCTCGCTCTCTCTCAAATGTTTCCCTCTTTCTCTTTTCCTCTCCCATTTTTTCCTCCTTCATCACCATTCCCTTTACACCAGGCTCCATAAATGATCTTCTGGGTGCCTGGTATCATTAGTTTTAAACAAAAGAACGGAATGAAACATTGCAGGTGGCTAGTTTTAAGCCTTCACTGTTTGTTTAACTTGTAGTGATCTCAGACACTTTGTCTTTTTGCATACACAACACAGACATTAATCTTAAACTCTATTGTGACAGGACTAGTTTTACATCACAGGGGTAAAGAAAAAAAATCTGTTCACATATGTACTTTGTGATTTTAATTCTGGTCTAATCTGCCATGACAGTATTTTTTTTCTCGAAGCCTGTTAAAGACCAATAACCTACTCCTTTTCAGCAAACTAAGCAGCATTTCTCTGAGAAATCTAATCCTGTTTCAATGCAATTGTCATAGACTCTCATAGATAATAATAACTCAGATACCTGTGTATATGGGGTTACTACTATAACCAGATGTGTCTGCTAACATGTGAATAAATAAATGAGCTTAACAAGAAGAGCCCAGCTGCATACATTGGTAATACTGTAGCATTAGTCACTTTATTTTCTTTTGATTTTGAGAAGTTGAGAAGAAACATTTCTTACCCCCATCATTGACTACCATAAATAGTGTACTTCTTCATCCATCATTTTTCGGAGGTTATGTTAAATGGATTCTACTGGGTAAAATACATTTAGAAGTCAAAGGCTAGCAAGTGGGTAACTGTAACTTAAAAATACAAACATTAAATAGACTATTAAAACATTGAATATATTGCGGCATGTGTAAATTTTCTGTTTTTTGTGTATTCCTCTCTGATTCTAATTGAAGTGATTTTTAAATCATGTGCTGGACCAGGACAAAGATAACAGGGTATGACCTAGCTTATTTAAATGTTCTTTAAATTTGGACTCCTATCTTTTTTTGCCAGGTCCTAGCTTATAAAAAGATAGGAGTCCAAATTTAAGCAACAGTAAAGCAGTCATATTCTCTATTGTTTTTAGCATGTTTATTTTCAGATTTAAAAGCTTTACAATTTTAACAACCTTACATCTCTCTCACAGGAGTTGATTCCAGAGTTCTTTTACCTCCCAGAGATGTTTGTCAACTCCAATAATTACAACCTTGGAGTGATGGATGATGGGACAGTGGTGTCTGATGTGGAGCTGCCACCCTGGGCCAAGAGTCCTGAGGAGTTCATCCGGATTAATCGACTAGTATGTTTCTCTTTTTCATAACTCTCTCATTTCTCCCTCTTCCTCTCCCTTTCTCTCTCTCCATCATCTGCCTTACTAATACTAATTAGCTGTTTGAGCGTATGAAGTGGGCGGCACATCTGAATAATATGTGCATGTGGTTGAATGTGTGTGTGTTTGTGTGTGTGCAGCAGACGCTGTGACCTGTTTTATGCTGATAATTACAACTCTGATATCAGTCTGACTCTTCCATTAATCATCTCTTTCTTTGTCAAGCTCCCTTCTCTTCCAGCATCACTGCGCTGCATTTAGCTGTTTGATCATTCATGGGGAGAGTGTTGATTCTTTCCTGATTTGAGCATGTGCGTGTGTGCGTGTGCGTGCGTGCGTGCGCGCGCGTGTGTGCGTGTGTGTGTGTGTTTCAGGGAGTGGGAGCAGTAGCACAATTTTTGAACAGCACTAAACCAGCAGTAATTGGTGTCACTACCTTATAAAGCATGTGTGTGTCTATTCAGAGTTTCAGTTGTGTGTGTCTAAACTACTGAAGGCATCATAGAGAGTGTGAATTAATTGTGACAAGACAGTTAACAGCCATGTCTTTAGAATGTTTCAGGTCTCTCTCCAGTCTCACAGTATGTACCTGTCTGGTTCATTTTGATATTTATTTAATATTGATTTCTGTTTTTACTTTACTTTAAATAAGCCACACGTTTCTTGACAGATACTCCCAAATGTTTCATTGAATCAAGAAATTGTAGACAAAGCTATCTTAATACACTCATGAAAGATGTTTTATAAATACACAAAAAATCAAGTCAATATCCCCTTGGAACAAGAGACAGTTTTTTATTTGTAATTCAAATTTACATAAATGAAGCAACAATAAAACACTGATTTGGAAAGCAAATTCCAATATATCCATCCATTATCTTGTTGGCCACAGCGGAATGAACCGCAAACTATTCTGGCTTATGGTTTACGCAGTGGATGCACTTCCAGCCACAACCCATTGTTGGGAAACCTTCACACACACACGCACGCATGCACACACACTCTCACACACACGCACACACACACACACACACACTGTGAGACGACTGTGCTACCCACTTCGCTATCGTGACACCCCTGGTAAGCAAATTATATTATTTAACTCAACCTGCATCCACTTTAATGGACGTCACATGTCAGAGAGGATCAAAGACTATTGTCCAATAAGTTGGATCCTTGTCATCCTATCAAAGGCAGCAAAACATTGTATGCTTCAATCTGAAGAAATTTCACGACTCTAAACAGAAGCATGGCAGCACATCACACAAAAAAGCAGGACCTTTAGCAGTCTTATTCAAATTAACTGATATATTTGGAATTATTTTTCACATTGTTTATGAAATAGAGATCAAAGTAAAAAAAGAAACTAAATATAATGATTCCTTGAACTTATTATTCTAAAAAAGAACAGATCATTAAAACTATTTCATATGATTAATTTTCGAGGTTCTTCATCAGACAGTTTTTCTCAGATCTTTTTCTCATGTCTTGGCAACTTTTGCATTTTTCTGGAAAATACTGGAACTGGAAAATAATTCAGGTGTGAAGGGCGTAAATGATAGAATAGTAATGTGAAAGTTGGCTCGAATGTGACCGCTCTTAAGGAGCTGTAGGTTGTTCTATATCCCGTTTATACCACAGTCTTTGACAACAATGTCATATTTAAGTTATTATTAATATCTGAGCTGCAATATACAAGTGGAAACTGAAGGTTTTTCTGTTAATCTTGTTTTGACTACAGAGAAAAAGTAGAGCACTAATGCAGACGTTTGAGTTTGTGATGTCTTAACATCATGTCTTAATGTTGCTACTATTATCTTTGGGCAACATTAACATATTAAAGATGTTATTAATGTTCGCTCTTTAGTACATAACTGAAATGAAAAGCGAATGGTGGTTATTTGTGTCTGTTTCACTGCTTCTCGCTCCTAACTGAGAAATAAAATTTACCTTAGTCATGTAAGTTAAGGTAAAATTTGGTGATAAAAATCTGGGGCATTGCTATTTAACGTTAGCTCTGTCATAACGTTAGCATCAGAGGACTAACGTTATCTAACGTTACAAGACATACCCAGCTGCAGCTGCGCCATGCTCAAAATGCCAGCGTGAGACTTGTTAGAGTGGAGTGAGATATGAAAAGCGTCTTTCAAATGCATAAATCTAAAATGTAAACGTAATATCCAGGAAGCGGCATAGTCTGGTGCTGATGGGGTCACGCAGCCTGCTCTGGCCCGTCCAACAAGTCCCTCGGTGGTGTTCTCAGAGTGGTGCAGCTGGGTATTATTGAATGTTACAGTGTGCTCACTTGCTTAATAGACAAAAGGCATATCAGGGTTAATGGGTCACAGTTTTTAAAATAATTGTACTTTATTTATGATGTAATTTATTCATGAAAGTTTGAAACTTACTTGAAAACAAGGAAAATTAACTCTGACATGCATGATTCCCTTCACATAGTAATGTTTGGCTCCACTTACACACACCAAATGTGAAGTTTATCTGAATTTAGTGAATATAGTCACTAGAAACATTTATCTTCAACGATGTACCCTAAATGAACCGTACTCACCCCTACACTGAGCTGGACGAATTCTCGTTGAAGAGGAGTGGGAGAAATATGTCGCTATGAAGCTTAAAGTAAATCAGTCACCCTCAAAGCAAGTTAAAACTTGATCACAATCTCTTCAGTGTAGGATATTTGCATGAATGAAAACAGACGAAGGCAAAAGTGATGTTCCTTGTTTCCTTTTAATGTGGAATTATACAAGATATGTGCACAGTAATGTTACACCCCTTCATGGTCTCCGCTAACTTGTGTTGTTGCCACTCGTGACGGCACCTGTTCAATCAAGTCTCTTGGTTTTAGTCCAGCAGAGCTCGGATGTTTGGTGTAAAAAACGTACAACTTAAATTATACAGTCGCTAAAACATTCCAAGTTGAGCGAATCTGTGAAATGCGGTCTAGTGCGTCCAAATGGACTGATCAATGCATGGCTCCTAAAGCGCGCAGGGATACATAGAGGGATTTGACCCAGCCGGCTCTATGTGTGCGTATATCAAAAATTATACGACACCTGACAGCCAATCAGAATCGATTATTCAGACAGACTGTTTCATAACTATAGTTAACTATATAAATTGGTACTTTATATTAAATTAAATCTCTTAAATTCACAGATTGGCCAGCCGAAACCAGTTATAATTTTGATGTGTATTCCACATGACTGTCTGGAGGAGCATGTAGCCTTTTTTTTTTAATATACCTGAACAGGTGGCACCCAGTGGGGTCTGAAGCATCAAGTTCCCTTGTGAACAGATGGGAAGATGTCCTCTCCTAGCACCTGAGCAATAGTCCATTTTATTATGATGAAATTTGGTGGAATTTCTGCTGTTAGTGCTTGAGGAAACATTACGTATAGTGTTCTAATCAAAGCACAGTGTTGAGCTAAAATAAGAGGTCTAGTCAGCACCATAGTGACGTGTTGAAAATAGGACTCAATTTGGTATAATTTCCTCCATTTGCACCTGAGATAACATTGGGTTATGTGTTGTAGTCAAGACACAGTGCTGAGCACATCTATAAAGTTTCAGACAGCATAAGCCATTACCTTGTGCTGTTGATGTTCAGACTTCATCTACAAAACAGCTCCTGCTAATAAGGAAAAAAGGCACTGAAGCTCATATTGACTCATATATTCTCAACATCATCTCATAACTGCTGAAAATCAGCTTGTTTGCACATACTCTGTGATGGGAATTGTCTCTTTTATCCACATTCGGTGGAGTTACAGAATAACTTGGACATAAAAAGCCAAGCCCCAAAACCCCAGCATTTGACCAATACAGAAAATTATAATGAAATGCATTTCTATTTTTAATATGCTCATTTTGCATATAAAATGGTTTTATTTGTATTATTCACCCTTTGAGTGTGAAATCAGTTTTAGCATTTACCCTTTTTGCAGATATTTTGGTAGCTGTGTTTTCTCTCTGCCCCTATCCTTTCATTTTAAATGGAAAAAGAACATTTAATGGATTTAAAGTCATTCTCGCATGGCAAACTCCTGCATGCCTCTGTATGTGTGTGAGAAGTGGGCATGGCTGTGGCTGATGAGTTATAGCTGGCATTAGGGCCTGTCATCTGTTCTGCTGTACAGCTACAGTGGGCTACGTTTGTAAATGAGGGGCCCAGGTTTAGTCAGACAGGCGCATGCAGCAGAGGGCTAATGGCCTGCTGCACTCTTTAGCTCATCTGTCACTAATGGCCAGGAAACAGCATGATGCACACATGGTCATTTAAGTTGTAGAGATGATTAACAGCTAATTAAACTTCAATCTGCACCAATCAAACTTAATGAATGCCCCAGAAATAACTGCACTCACCACCCATTTCTCTGATAAAATATGAGTTACATTTTGTGCAAAACTTAATGGGTCATTTTCAATATCGAAATTCAAAAGCTTTGTTATTTTGTTGGGTAGGCTATAGGAAGTAAATTATAGTAAGCATTAATCTATTCAAAGGTTTTGTTGTGATTTTGTTGATTTGTTGGGAACTAAAACTAATCTGCATATGGTCGGAAGCATAGTCTATCCTTAAGATGTAACATGCACTTTTGAGTCACATATCCTGCTCTATCAGTAAACCTGTATTCTGTGCAATCTTTGAACAAAACCATAAAGACAATTTGCATTTGCAAATTTAGCAAATGCTTTTGTCCAAAGCGACTTGCAGTAGGGGAAAGACATTATACAATTTGTTACACAGTCAAAGTCTATCTCAGTTCGCTCATAGAAGTTATATAAGCTGATCAATCAACCATAGCGGAAAGAGAAGAGGAAAAAAAGATTTTTTCTTAGTAAGTGTTCCCTGAAGAGAAGAGTTTTGAGTTGCTTCTTGAAGATTGTTAGTGTGTTCTGCTTTGCTGACTGGATCAGGGAGTTTGTTCCACCAGCCAGGGACAGTGAGAGAGAAGGTTGTGTGTAAATGTATAAGAGAAATGTGTGCAAAAATGTGTAAAACTTTTTTAAATGTACATTTTTTTGTTGTATTTATTATAAATGTATTGTATTAAATGTTGCAAAACAAGCAATACACAATACATCTTTCTCCAGCTGTTTTAATCTTACCATGAGGTGTTAAACTATGCACGTATTTCACAGAAGACTTTAGAGTACTCAAATATGTGCATTTGAACCCACACTATTAATGAATATTCTTAAAACTGTTGCTATTTTTACTTGGTCTAAAGAAACATTCATATGAATTTGCAAATGTGCCTTAAGAATTTTGTTTGTCAAGACTGATCATGTGGAGTTCATATAGGGATGAGTTCATAAGCACTGCAAACACATTCATTGAACGATGTCTGTGTAATTTATTGTGTATTTGAAGCAGAGCCTAGTTGAAAAAAAACAGTTCTCTCTCCCTCACTTCAAGCTTTTCCTCTCCTTCTGATGTCACGCGACTCTTACAGCAGCAGCGCTTGTTGTTTTTACCACAGGGTCGAGGGAGAGGTTAAGAACTTGATCCCAGCTGCTAGATAACATGTCAGCTCTGGCCACTGTCATGTTAAACTACATTCCTCAATACAAAACTAATCCATCAACACATAGTCCTGGTCGAATCACAACCATAGCAGGTGACTATGGAAAAGTTCTCGTTCATTACGAGTAGAGCGTTATGTACACTAACATACACAATCATGATTTAACATTAAGGAAGATGTGCTGCAAGTTGCAACAGAGTGAGAGAAACGATGAAGCTTGAGCAAATAAGTTGCTAACTTGTGTGATTTTTAATTATTGTTCCATGCTGTATAGAGTGTGACTCATATTCGACTCTAAAACATATAAAGTAGGTTGTTTAATCAGGGTTGTTTTTCAAATAAGATATTACCAATTTGCCTGGTTGTTGCTGAACTGAATTTCGAAAGAAACAGTGATTGCTTTCATGATTCTTCTTCATTTTCGACAGTGTAGGGGCCCTTGATGTGATCTTAAAGGTGCAGTAAGTAACAAATGAAGCTCAAGTAATCAAGAACAGTAATTTCTGAAAGGCATTAAACCTCAAAATATTTTCAAGATGTTTCAAAACATTATGTATAAAAAAAAAATCTAGGAGATGCTTATGAAACTTGCTTTTCCACATTTTTCATTAACAGCTAAAATAGGATTATAAGTACTTTACATTTTTAATAATCTTAATAAAGTTAATGAAGTTTATTATTTAAAAATTAGACGATAGATTTATAGTCATTAAATTGTTAATTAAGTCTAGGTTAGCTTAATAGCTGGGCAACAAAGATGAATTCACTTATTTTCATGTTTATATGTAGAGGGAGGAAAAAAACTGGGCACCCAGAGTTAAAACCTCACACATATGAGCAGGACGTAAGCAGGGAGTCTGGCTGGCTCATGAGATCCTGAGAACACACTAGTTACAGGGTAAATAATAAAGCATTGTGTTAGGTTAAATAAAGCCCTTTGATTACACTGTTTCAGCAGCTTGTATGTATGTCGCTTATGCATAATCAGGTTTGGACACTACGCAAATTCATTATTTGAATGTTTTAAATTTGGGCATATTTGATCTCGAGTTTCAGTTAATCGTGTGTCTTGCATCACACAGTATTGCTCCTCATGATCAGCTCCTCAAACCAGTTTTAAATTTATTGTAGCCTCTTGTGAGGGTAACAAACTGTTGAAGCCACGGGCAAATTTGGTACCAGACACCTTTCGTGGCTCTTGTCTTTTGAAAAGATTAATTGCTTTGACTTTTTAAATATATTTATGTAAACACTTCTAGCAACTCATAAAAACCCCTATAAAACTGAATTCAGTAAGTGTTGGTATTTAATTTGAGCCCGCTGCCTCACATCTTGTAATATTTGATAGCCAAATATCGATAGTGCTAGAACCATAATGTCCTGATTTAAAAAATCATGTATAGGGTAAACTATTTTATCAGTGTAAGACTAGTCTGTTCATTCTCCAAGGCTGATGCATGAATAATTATTAAATCAAGCTCACATTCTGACGAGAGACAAACATTCTCAGCATTCATTAGTGAGCCATGTTCTGAGCTCCATCATCTTTATTGGATGACAGATTTTTGCACTTAGCAAAAAGTGGTGAGATTAAGTGATCTTTGTGGGAACCAAAGATCAACATGGTATGGTAACGGTGAGGTCACATGATCATCTTTAAGCTCTGTGTTCACGCCCGACTTTGCTATAATTTTCATTGCAAAAGCAGAACACATGTATCGGTAGACATTATCTAAACACTGAGGATGAGTCTGTTCCCCGTCTTCACATCACCATGTCCTTGAGTTTCCCACAGGCCTGCTGTCTGCAGGCTGCGTGTCTCCATGTGAAGAGCAGAGACGTCTGCTGTGTCAGAGGTCATCAGTGTTTGCATTCTCCTCTCATCTCCTCACGAATTCTTTGCTGCTGTTCAAACGCTTTTACAGCCATCTCCTAATGTAGTTAAGCTCACACTGAAGCTGTCAGAGCTAGTGCTAATGTGGCTACTGTAGCTGGACTCTTTAGGCTGACAGGACAGATTTACGCCATCAACACCCGGTGAATGTTTTTCCACTATGGAGGTTACTTTTCTTAGGAATAACAATTATTAACTGTGACTGTAAGATTTGTTATTTCATTTTTTTGTTAAAATATTGCCTCAACAAACATGAAAAGAAAACAAATCAAAACGTAAACATTATTTACTATGATGAAATGTAAAAGTCATTGTAAGTTCACAGTCTAACAATATGAAAGGGAAAAAGATAGAAGTTCACAACAAACTAAAACAAGCAAAAACTCTCCAATGGAATAGGTGCAACATAATGGAATGTAAACAGAAAATGCAAGTTCCCTACATAAACAAGTATATAATAAACAAGTACAAGGTCCAAACATATTGAAACAGATGTCACAAATATAAAGTAACATCACAAAGGGACCAGTGTGATACCCTAATGCAATGAAATGGACTTACAAAATGCATGTTTTCGTGTGGCTTGTTCTGTAACAATTTTGAGGTAAGATGCTGCCCTCTTTGGTTTGAATAAAATGGTAAAAAACAATGCACATCCAACATGGTAGTTCAGGCCTTCTACATAGTAGATGTTTTTCAGTCTGAACTCTGGGCTGTCTTCTGACTTGAACCCTGTTGTTAATGCTATCACAAATGCTAGAGATTGCAGGAAATTCAGTGCTATAACCAACACAAACTCATCCGGTTGCAGAAAGGACATTGTGTGGATAACATGATAGCTTAAACACGTTGTGGGAGAAAGGTGTTATTTGGGCTTGAATCTATTGAGAAATCGGATGTCTACTATATCTGTAATGCAGGTGGTCAACGCATAAACGGCTTTGGATTGAACAGTTTTCATTGCCACACTGGACTTTTTTATTGCACCCAGATCAGATCATATTTCTGTTTAAACTAGTAGTATTGCGGGACTTGCAGCTGAAACACACCTTTTGCAGTATTCTAATTGTCACCCTGCAGTAATTCATGCAAGAGGAACTATAATATTGTTTGTTTGAGATTATTTATTACTTGTGCGCCTTCTCTTGTGCATGCTCATCTCTCGTTCTCTCGATTTGTTGTTTTTTTACAACGGCAGAAGAGCATGGATATTATTTTACTGCAGAATTTTTTTTATTTTATATGTTGTGTTCATGTTTTTTTCTCAGCATTTTTGGGCAGATGGTCTAAATGGCGTTATTGTATTTATAACATGTGATTTGTTTAAGAGATTATTAAAAAAATTACTAATTTACAAAAAATTGCTAAGCCTTTAGAACCCAACCGAACCTTACTAAAAACGTAGTTAAAGACCGAGGTATGTACTGAACCTTTGAGCTTTATGTACAGTTCCATCCCAAGCAGTTACACATTAGCAATCAGTTTTTTATGTCACAAGTCCACTTTTGCTTCTTGTGTTCCACGTTTAGCTTCTGGTGGTGAACTCAAACACTAGTGTCTGAAAGTGTTTGGCTTGAGTGTTTTATGATGATTCCCTCTGGTCTGTGATGTAATAAGGGAGTCTAGCAGAGTCTGGGATTTTCCATCTGCAGTAGTCCAGGAGTTTGATGATGCTGTTGTGTCTTTGACTTAGTTTCTCCTTTTCAGTCTTTCAGTCGAGCATACCCCATGAATAAGTGGATAAATTAATTTACAGCATAGGTGCAACTCTTGACCTCTCTCTCACACAATCACACACATAATCACTCTCTCCCGTCTGCATTTCCAACCAGTTCTGACAAGGACGGCCAGTTTAAGACATCCATCATGGGAATCACTGACCCCAGATATCAACATTCACACCAGCCTCCGAGCATCTTAATTTACCCCAGATATCAACATTCACACCAGCCTCCGAGCATCTTAATTTACTGCGGTTTCGTGTGAGTCCGCCCTGCTAAAGTTCTGGGGATTGTCAGGGTCACCTTACATGTGCCCCAGAGGATGATAGACTCATGAATGTCAATGGTATGGCTATTCTCAGGTTAAAAAGGAGTCCACTGAAAACAGGTATTTTTACACTACAGCTACTTGTTTTTGAAAAGATGATGTGTGAGAATCGCATTAAAGTTCCAATATGAGTAAAATATTAGGATTTTCGGAGTAGTTTAATGACATTATTTGTTAAATCTTGTACACTTTGTACATTTGATATCTCAATAGTATTTTGAAATGTTGTGCAATAATATAAAGTTGGTGAGGCTATGTGCAGATCATTGTAGAAGTCGATGTTTATTCTAGAATAGCAAAGGTTTTCAATTTGAACCACAACAATAATACAGCATGACAAATTGACTTCTATTCTCTGCTGTTTACAGATTCTAGATAGGTCAGTGTTTCTTTCGAGATTTTTTTCACAGAAACACTGGCAGTTTTTTTGCTCATTTTCGGTTCAAATTTCAATCTGCTCTAAAAATGTTTTTCCCATTTTGATCATTGACATCGAATAATGTGAATATGGTGTCTACAGGTTGAACGTGTGAAAGCAGAAGGCGGCACACTAATTTTGTTATTTCTAGGAATTCGACAGGATGTTTTGGGCTATTGTTTTATGGTCCATAATAAGGATGCTTCTAAACTTTTCACATGTACCAAGAGGAGCAAGAGATAAATTGTAACATTTCTCAGCTTTTTTTGCTCCTTTTCACACTACAACATTTAGTTTAGCTTCACAGCAATATGAAGTGTTGTCATGTGACAACATCCACATCACCCCCCATTGGTAAGACACATCATTGAACACAACAAATAGACCGCTATTCGGATTGCAAGAATTGCCTTGACAGAACTCAGCAGGAAGAGAAAAAGACAACATAATGAGACAGCACATTGCTGACCGATCGCATCCCTTGAAATACACACTCTAGAGTACATTTTAGGTTTAAGGAACTGTTTGTTGCTATGTTAATAAAGCTAGTTTAGTTTAAAATACTTTATTCTTTTTAAGATTTGAGAATGAACTACTCCAGACTTGTCAGCATACTGAGATCACCTCTGCTGCTGTAAGCATTCTGATATTGTTTTGGTACACACAGATGGTGAATTGATGACTTTGACGAACTTACTGTAGATGATGAATATATAGTGCCATCCCATAAAACTAAACAAGACAGGTGTGGATCTTTCTGAAAAAATAAATATTGGACAGTCATGTAGTAATCCTGGAATTGTCTTTGAAATGTTAGAGTTCTAACGAAGCCAACTCATACTTGGAAAGATATTTGGGCATAAATGTGTGCATAGTCGATGCAAAAGCACAAAAAATAAACCAGTTTAGATTCATTGTCCTAGTACATTTAATAGAATAAAAATGTGATCCAAATTGAACATTTTTTGAGGCCAAACCCAGTGTGAAGTGGCAGTGTGGTTACCCCGCACACCACTAATTATTTACAGCTGTGTATTACATTTTGTTTGTTTTTTTTTAATCGTGCATTCCTGCATTTACCAATTAAATTTTTTTCATAAAGAAGCACATACATTTTGTATATAAATGCTAATATATGAAAGGATGAAGATATCAAAACTGACCAGTCACTTTTTATAGACTTGGGGAGCTCAGAGCAGAAGTTAATTACTGTAGCCATTAATTCTAATCATTCGTTGTGGACTTTGCAGACACACAAGCAGATCTGTGACTCTAATTGAGTGAAGTGGAGTCATTTGAGGGGCCCTGGTCATCCTCAGCAGCTATCCAAATACTTCCCTGTTCTTTCACTGCTATCCACTAAGCTGAAGGGTCTTGTTCTCCTCCCTCTAATTATAGGCTCTCCTCGAGGTCTGTTCAGACAGAATTAATTTAGTACAGGGAGGTGAGGTTAAGCAATAATTACAAGAGCTCATCTGTGGTTTTGATCTTAAATAAGGGTGTCCGGGTCAGCTGATTCCTCTTCCTGTTCTATTTAAAGAAGTATGCAAATGTATGTCTTTTATGTTATTTTTATGTACTTTTATTAATGTCTTAGTTTGCTGTTTTTCTTACTATTTCCTTCTCATTTAATGTTGAAAGGGTTTTTATATGTTCTCCAATAGTCTATATGTTCGCCATAATCATAATTTAAATTTTTTGTAATTGTAACAATTGGCATACATTTTTACATTAATCCATCGCTCAATGTAACAGTATTTATTTATTTATTTAAGGTAGCAAAAGGAACTTGGCTGAAAATAGAAGACCATTCCAAACACTTAGTTATTGGAATTTTCAGGTTCTATCTGCTTTCAGAGGCGCTTTGAGATGTTGAGCTTCAAAGGTTTTGCATTTCATGAAGAAAAATTTGATACTGAGCAGCTCTTTTTCATACATGAAAGCATGCAAATCATAAATCCAAGAAGTAGTTTCAGAGAAAAATTATGATCTTACTTTTGCATGTATGCATTTAGCATACGCTTTTATGCAGAGATGTCATTCAGGCATTCCATTGTTACTGATGAGTCACTGAGTGGAACAAGAGGCAGAGCTGCATCTCATCAGCATAGCAGTGGCATGAGAATTCATGTTTGGGAATGACAGGGCCCAGGAAGGGGTGTAGATGGAAAAGAGAAGAGGGCCAAGACTGACTTGAGGAATCCCGGTGAGTGTTTAATACATCACCTTTCCACCTAACCCTGAAAGATCTACCTGTGAGAAAGGACACGATCTAGTCCAGGCGGAGCCAATGAGAGAGTGTGGAGAGAAGGATCATGGGGTTGACCTTGTAAAACACTACAGAAGGATTGTATTATCATGTATAAACAAGCGTAAAAAGTAGGGTAAATTTGGTGATTTATTTAATATCACAAAAACCAAATCTATCCATGTAGTGATCCTCTGAGAGTTTTTTAAAATACTTTATTGATTGGGAGACATCTTTTCACTGCTGTTCTTCACTTCTCATAACAACGTAGTCAGGAATATGGCAAAGAAGGATAAAAACCATCAGAACATGTAAGAAACTTTACAAAACACTTTACATAATGTATATAAGATGTTGAAGCATTTAAATATTGTAATAAATACATTTTGACCAAAATACCAGATAGAACCTTATTATTCCCGGGGGACGAAACTGCAAAAATCATTTCATACAATTTTTTTTCAATGTACAGTTTTATATTAAAATTAGTATAGAAAGATTATTACTTCATACAAACCAAAGGCTATGATGGCACAAGATTGATGCATTAGACTAATAATGTGCTTTACTATGTGAACGTGTCATTTAATCTGGTGACTGTTATCACCATCCTCTCTCTTAATCAATCTTGAATAATCTAACTGTCAATCATACAACCCTGTTCAGCCGTGTGTTCAGCAACTCACTTGTGTCTTCTGACAGCTCTGTATTCAAATGCAAAACAGCCAGATTGATTTGTTATGTGACACTTTAACATGCGCACAGACAGGTTACCTCTAAGTCTTTAAAAGGCATTTAGAGAACTGTTTAAAACAGGAAAATGGTCAATGAAAGCCATAAAGAGCTGAGAGAGATCCATCTCGTAAAAGATGTGTTTGAAAGCATCATTAGTGCCCTGTGCTAAATAGACTGTAGGTGTCTCTGTGTGCATGTGAGTCTTTTATGTTTTCAGGAGATTTTCAGGTGTTGGATATGTATATCTATTATGATATAATTATATCATTCTCTCAGTTTAAGCTTCTGGAGGTCATGTAGAATTTTCCATGCTTTTGAAGGTAGAAGGGGAGGAGAATCTAGAGACTTATTTGTAAGCAAGTATGAGCTGTTCTGGATCATCTGCAGAGGTGTGAAGGACATTTAATGGAAGTACTGCTAGCTAACTAATGATTTGATGTTTTACCAACAAAGATTTGCTTTCTTTAAAATGTTTTGACTTTTAAGAACTAATCAGCCAAAAATGAAGTATAATCTGTGATTAATATATTAGATGAAAGCAGTGCTGAGATTAAACTGAGTGGTTTATTTGATTCAGCAATGATAGCTCGACTCTTGATTTTCAACAGCTCTACAGTCATGCAGATGAACAGATTCCCCCTGGATCATCAGAGACAAACTGCCTTTTCTTATTTGCACATAATAATGTTCTGCAGATATCATCAGCGTTAATTAGCTGCTCTCAACACACGCCCAGGTTTCTTGTGCAGAAGTGTTTTGACCAATGATTTTCAGTATTTTGTCCATTACTTAATGCATAGTTTACAGAAATAGAGCATGAAGTCAAAAGAGCATGATCATTTAATCCAAAGAACTGCTTGGGTACAAGGTTTAGCCACATTGAAAATGCTGTAGAAATGCTATTAAGGGGTTTCAAGAGCTTTCCAATCAAACAGGTGACAGGTGTCTGTCAGAGGAGAGCAAATGATTTAATATTAATAGCAGTGTTAGTGGCTAGATTAATAATAATCATAAAAATAATAAACTTTGTTTTACAAATCGCTGTACAGAGAACAAAAGTAAAACAGTACAAAAAAGTAGATGAGCAGCAGAGACAAAATCAAGAAAAACAAGATAAAAACAAAATGGACAGTCAGACAAGGAACTTAAAATCCAGGGCTAGTTAAAAGCATTATAAAGTATAAGTTGTCAACAATCAAAAGCCAGTTTTAAAAAGTGAGTTTTAAGATGAGATTTAAAAATGGTTGTAAGTGATTAAAAGAGACAATAAATACTCAGGGGCCAGACCATGTAGTGCTTTATATGTGAAGGTTAAACTTTTAAAATCTATACGGAAGTGCACCGGCAGCCAGTGCAGTGATTTAAGAACTGGTACTGGTCAAAACACGAACAGATGAATTTTGATTAACAGTCAATAATAAACATAAAAATTCAATACTTGAATGAGATTATAGTTACTAACAACATTGAATTAATAAATATTAGTAATTTAATTTCATTTGGTTTTACTGCACTGTAAAACTATAGAGAAGTCAAGTTTTACAAAGCATGTCTTTTTGAAGATGAGGATCTATGATAAGTTACTCTTAAAGTGCTAGTAGCATACTGAGAGAGTCAGAAAAGATAAAACTGTAAACACTGCTTATTATCTCAAGGGGAGATATCTCCTGATTCTTGAGTGTAGCATTCTGTCAATGCTTTCTCTGTAGTTGTGTAATAATGGTCAGAATTTTATAAGGAATACAAATGAACTGCCACAATGTATATACATTTTATTCAGATTCTGACTAAAGTCTTCTGTTAAAAATCCTTTGTGTTATATTTGGATTATTAACTTGTTGATCAGCTTTTGTTTTATTTTTGACAGTATAAAAGAGAGCAACCTCTCTAAAAAAAGGACAGCTTCGACACTCAAGTTCTTATTGTGTCAATAAAACAGTTGTTTTGGAACAGGTTTCTCAAATGGTTTCAGTTGCAAAAGTTTTTTTTATTTGTTTTTTAACATGTCGGCAGTCATGTCAGCTGTAGCTGCTTGAAGTCCCCCTTGTTTCATGTATGTTTGACCTTACATTTTACTTCTCTCACCTATGATACAGTAACTCAGAGTTTCTGTCATTCATTCAACATCTAAAGTGCCAGTTCTTTAAAGAAAGGCCATGCTTTGTGTATTTCACTTCAAACTACTTTTCTACTAGTTTTTTTTATTTAGTATATTTCTAAAGTAAAAATTCAACGTTGAAATTGGTCATTTAAGGTACACTCTGAAAAAAAAAAAAGGTACACTCTGAGAGCCTCTGAGGGTTTATTTATTTTTTATTTTTTGTAGAAGCGCTATGTTTTCTTGATTTGGATAGATGCTTGCTATCTTATTGATGCCTGTACAAACTGCTCACTGCATCCCTGAGGAGGGTCGGTTCTCATATCAGACTCCCTCATTAACATAAAAGTAGGCTTCCGGAGAGGCACTGTCCAATAACATCGCCCCCCTCTTTGTTTCTCCTCACTGATTGACATAAGATGGTGGTCCACATTAAATGCTCATCAGCCTTTGAATTAATCAGAGGGGTAGACATCTTGTGGAACAGTGTGGGGTCAGTCATCCATATTTAAATAGAAATCAACCCCCAAAATATTAAGGGATGGGTTTAATTTAAATTAAATTTTTACAAACATAGTTATTAAACAATAGAATGCAATTTAATTTCGCCTAAGTGGCACTATAATGATGCTTTTCTATCACCAATTTTTTTTTCTTTCCCCCACTTGGCTTGTCTTCTTTTACCTTGTTATTGTCCATTTTTAAAACTAGCCCTAACCCCCATTAACATATTTAACTGCCAAGCTTTCTTAACACATTTATTAAAATTAATAGTTTATATTAAACTATTATACATATGAGAGAGAAAGGGAAATTTGTATATAAATGTGCTATACTTCTAGTTATTTAGAGAGTAACATAAAATACAATGCTATGCTTTATTTATGCATATCTCCAGCTTTACCTAAAACATTTTTAAAAGTTCCCTGTTCAAACTGGGACTCCAGATTTCTAAACAAAAAAAAACAAAAAAGAAGAAAAAAAATTGTAATTTTATAGGAGACCTATTATGAAAGCTTTTGAAGATATTTTCACATAAAAGTGTAAATAAACAGTGTGAACACATTTTTGTTTTAGTGGTTTAAATGCATTGTCAAGTCATACTGTGCAATTTATAAATATAAACTGCCATCAAAATTGTAAGCTGTTTTTGACCAACCCAGTCCACCTGCCTGGTATGCCCACCACTAATGATGGCCAAGCAATGGCAAAATAATTTCAATTACATGCTTAAAACAAGCGGAGAATTCTCAAAAATCTGATTATGAAACTTTTTTAGCCTGTTTATATATAATCAGTGTTTATGTGAATTATGAGCTGAAACTTAACTTGGTTTGTCCAAGTGTACGGGTGATATCACAGTTTTTAATTCATCTCAATATGTAAAGAGCTTTTGATGTCTTGAGAATCGCTATAGAATAAATTATTATTAGTCTTATAATTAGCATTTAGTTGCCTCAGTAGTAATTACAAAAACATTATATACTACCTAGTGGTTTGAATATGTTTTGTTAATTTTGTTTTGGATGATTTGTTAAATAATTGTTTGTGTCTTTAGAATGTTTTACAAACTGACAGAATTACCATTTGTAAGCAGCATTATGAAAACTAGACAAATAAACGCTATAGTTAAATTGTGTGACGATGACCTTGATGAGTAGATTAAGAAAAGTTAATTACATTTAAAATCTGGTTCACATTTTATGTGACTGAAAATATTTGCTTTAATTGTATCTTGTAATTAGCAGTCCTATACACATTTTCTATTGATTTTTGGTGAAGCAATCTTTGGTTGCCCTGCTCCTAATATACAATGCAAGCTAATTAGAATTTTCACAGCAAACACACAGTTTATTCTCATCGAAAGTTTGCATCTTCCCAAATGCTGATTCATTCCGCAGTCAAAGCTGTTTTTATTTTGTTAGCAGTATGTTTCACCACATATCTCACTGCTTTTCGGATTTAAAGTTCTAATTAAGAAAGCTTGGTGTGCAAATGAAGCAAAATTAGCTGCCAGCGAACTCCCATTTAAATGAGTGATGCAGAGTCCTTCCAGCTAGCGTTTAAATGATATAAATTGCAGTTTAAGTGCAGGGCTTAATGTTTGTCTGGAAATTAATGTGACACAAGGCAGCAATGACAATCAAGGCTCTTCTCATACTCATTTGGGCTCGTTTAGAAGCCTTTGTGCCCACACTGCTTTGAGCAAATGAACACAAATGCTGTTTTTATGAGCAGCTATAAACAGAGGCCCTGCTTTGGTGGCTAATGAAGAGAGAAACAGCTTGTGTTTTAATGTTTTCACAATCGTAGCTCTGAAACAACATTGCTTATGTACAGATGAGACTAAACAAAGGAGCAAACATATCTTCTCTTACGCTTGAAACACTTGAGCAGTTCTCTACTAGGAGCATATGCTTGCAATTTGTGATGATTGTATTTGGATCTTTTGAAAGTTTATTTTGATGTATCCTCTTACACGTGCTACTTGGTTACATTATGACATACTAACTCTCTGTGTCTTATTCACCAAACCTCATCGGTTAATAATATCGTTTACATCTAAATATCTTGTTTTCTCTTGTCACATCAGCTTCCCCTTCTTGTGTTTTTCCAGGCGCTTGAGAGTGAGTTTGTGTCCTGTCAGTTGCATCAGTGGATTGATCTGATCTTTGGATACAAGCAGCAGGGACCGGAGGCCGTCAGATCCCTCAATGTGTTCTACTACCTGACTTACGAAGGAGCAGTCAACCTCAGCTCCATATCTGACCCTATTCTCAGAGAGGTGAGAACCTACTACTGCACAGCATTAACATAGACAATGATCTCATTGAGGAAGACGTTAATGAATTTCGTTGTGACAGCAAAAGCTTCCTTCAATGTAATATTAATTTATCAGACATTTCTTTTCTAAAACTGAGCGAAGGTGGAAATTAATGTGTCCTAATGGCTGATTATATAGGCAGTGGCTAGGCCCACATGGTAGCAGTCCTTCACCATCCAGAGGATTTATTCTTCTTGGTTTTGTCTATGTAGCTCTGCTATAACATTTTCAAAACTTTATTACCTTATACAGAGACCATTAGAAAGCTCAACTGTGTTCTTTCAGCTTTTTTGAATGTTGGATTGCTCTTGAATTTTTTTATTTTTAAAATTTAGTTTGAGAATTTCTTGGGAAAGTAAAAATGTCCAAGAACTGAATCATGTTTATATTCTACATTATAGTCTCAAAATAACAAAAATGCAAATGTTGATAAATGTTTTTCATTTCAGGGAGTGAAACTAATAAATGGTATGGATTTATTTGATCTTGTTTAAACTATTTGAAGTCTTATATATAAAGGTTGTATTATTAGTTCTTGCTGATGAGGAAAACCATGTGTGTTCTCACAGTATTATGTGCTTTAAAAAAATCCTGTATTGTCTACTACGTTCATGTACATTAGCTAACCAGTTTCGCTCCATTTCCACTGTCAGGTCAGGGCTCAGTGTCATAAGAGATAAGGTGTGCTTCAAGTTCCAGACCATGTGCTTCAACAAACTTCCCTGTACTGGTTCTTAAGATGTTTCTCTATTGTGTCAGAGCATTATACCCCATTAAGTGGTTAGAGGTGTCTTGTGACACGCGGAACATGTATCCAATGTTTAGATCATGTTTTTGTTAGTGGATCACACCTCTCCCCATAATCAGGCCCCCTTCAATTTACCTTCTAGGGGTTGACCTCATCTTACTTGTGCAGTTCAAATTGAAAGTAATGTGTGAACTTTCAGAGACGGTGTTAGTGATATAGCAGTGCTTACCTGAGACTTTCATCTCATCCTCTCTATCTGACACCATACCTCAGCTCTGCCGCAGCGAGGCCGTATGTGACTCTGAATGTGAGGCTCTGGGCTTCATGGATGATGGGGTGGTTCCACTCTTCCTGTCCTTCATGCTCTGTGCCTTGGACTGATTTATAACCCTGCTCATCCTTTACCCATCAGACTGCTCTCCTTTAGCTTTATTGCTCTATCCTACCTTTACTGCATGCATGCTTCCTTTTATCCCTTCTGCCTCGCCATTAACCATTCATTTCACCCAGCTCTCATACCTCTGCTTTCCTCTGTGCCCTCAATCGTCTATCTGTTTCTCCATGCCTCTATCAGATGCAGATTCATGAGCTATCTGCTCCAGTCATCTCTCATTTGAGCCCATTACGCTGTACACTTCCTGTTTAATAAGCAGAGGTTAAATGGGATTCTTCACACCTGACTGGTACTGCACTGTTCACAGGCCATTAAGAGATCGATAAATTCACATGGCCCTGTCAGACTGTAATAAACACGCTTGAAAAAACTTTTAGCAGGCATTAAAAGAGAGCAGGCAAGTGCTTACTAGATGAGGCTCACAATCCTTGAATGAGTAGCATATTCGCTCAAACAATTCATCAATCAACCATGTCCAAAGTTTGATGTGCTACATTTTGAATTCTTCCATTTAATTAGATTAAAAATGTAAATGTAAATTCTGTTTTAGTAGTTTCTTTTTTAAATGCCTCTAAACACCCTCACTTAGACCTTAAACATAATCATACACGTTGCAATATTAGAGTATGAATATTTTTGCCAGTTTCTTATTAGAACCTGGACTCTTACAGAGTTACATTTTGTATTTAAACCAATACAAATTTCGGTTGAAAATTCTTTAAATTGTCTGTTAGGAGATCAGAATGTTTTTATTGAAAATAGAATGGCAGACTTTTTTTTTAAGTAGTAATCAATGTTCTTGGCGTATTCTAGAGAAAATTTCTTGACAATAAACCAATGCTATTAAATCATACTGACGTTGATTAGGTCAATGCTGTATATTTGAACCACAACTGCCAAATAATAGCAAAAAATATTTTCCACTCCAAATATAAAAGGAGCAATGTCAAGATTTTTTTTTTTAGGAAATGGCTAAGAAAAATGTAAATAGCCATTACAATCTCCTGACAACAAAAGTGCACTGGACCGGCTTTGTGCTGCCAACATCAGGTCTCTGTTTTAGGTAAACACATTTAGACTAAACCTTAAAATGTGATTTAACCAAAGAACATAATTGCAGAGAAATTGTAATTTTGAATAACTTGCAAAACTGACTAGATGATGCTGTAGTAAGGTAAAAAGCTTCATATTCTTTCAAAAAAGGACAGGACAGGACAAAAAGTTGATGGAGAAACTTAGTCATTCATGTCCAAGTATATGATGACTCCACATTTCCTAAACTTATTCAGTGTTAGCATTAAAACACAAAGATAACCAACTCAGTTACCCAGCACCCCCAACCTATGCATTAAATATCAAGTGAAATTTGTTTAGATAGTAGAAAACTAAAATAAATGTTTTGATCTGCTTTTACCTGAGACATTTACACAGGATACATGTTTTTAACGCATTCATTTTTGGCAGGTGTGCCATACACCTCTTTTTGGCGCCTGACCCCATGTCATGGTCTGGTTTGTAGAACTAAATTAGAAAAAATAAACCAGTCGGGTAGAGTTTAGCCTGGCTCTTAGGAGTGAGCGCACGTGTTTGTTTGGAAACAGCAGTTATGGCTCCCGCTCTGGACCTTTTCACTTAGGCTTTTGTGGAAAACGATTGCCAGAATCTGGACTGGGTTTTGTCAGTCTGAGCAGATAAAATGGGTTTTGGATGGTAAGCTGGGTCTGTGATTGACTCTGAATGTATGGAGAGACCACTGTGTGCATGCGTGTCCACCGTGGGGTGTGTGGAATGTCTCATGGCAGATTAGGCTCACTCAGGAGACTGAGCCGTGTTTACTCAGACCATGATTACTTCCTGTCTTTGCCCTGCCACCATAAAAAAAGAAAATGACAGACACAAAGAGGTCCCTATGCACAGTCAATCAGCATCTTTTTCTTACAATCAAGCCTGAGTCAAGTCTGATACTGATCTGACCTTTAAAGTGTGTATATTAAAAAAACACCCTATACCCAACATCTTTAAGTATTCATGGAGACCTCATTATGCAAAATACGAGAATGTGGTCACAGCTTATTGTACATCTAGATTGGCTTGTCAAGGGTTAGAGTAAATCAGGTGACTCATGGAGCATGACTGTGAGAGTCGGAGTACATCCTGGGTATTTCCATCATTTAAATCTGGAGAATATAAAGAGAGCTCATCAGATGTGCACGAGTGCCTCTGATGAAATTGCCTCCTCTGGCGTGGACAGTGCCCATATAACCCTCTCTCCTCATTGGCTGGATGCTCTGACCTAAGGACTGCCTCATTTTTCCCTGCTAGTAAATGTCAGGAGGATTTAATGAAGAGGGGTCAGGTGCCTGTGAAAGACACATCCAAGCATTAACTTAAGCAAACTTAAGTGTGACTTTATTGACCTTCATCGCTCTTGGTGGCACTGACTTTTGTGCCTCGATGCTAATTACATTCATTGACTGCTTTTGATGCTGCTGTTGACTGCTTGAACTTGTGAAAGGTTGCAGATCCTCCGGATATTCCATAAGTACCAAGGGTTTTGATGCCATTGAACAGCACATCGTATCTGCCCTGAAACCTTGTGGATGCAGCAGAACTACCTTGAGTTGTGTTGATTAGCTCAATCTTGTAAAAACTGGAAACTGTATTCTCAACTTCATGTGTGCTGGTTGGCTGCTCCTCACCTCTTGACTGGTTTCAACTTCAAATCAGGTTGACAACTGACTATAGTCTAAACGTTTTGTGCAAGGACATTGATAAAAATGTATACTTTTTTGAAGGCAAAATTAACTAAATGACTGGATTAGATTTGAATCTAATAATGATTAGATTTGGATTTTTCATATATCCTTGTTTTGTAAAAAGCAACAATAATTATTATCTTTCTGAAATAATTTTTTATCCACACAAATGCCAAAAGCATTGCTCATGCACTGTTTATTCAAAGACAGTTAAAAGAGATTCAGTAAATTACAAATACAGTATAGTGAAAGTAAGTGAAAGTATGTTATAAATTGAAAAAACACACTGAACACAGCTGGAGCAGTGGGGCAGCCGTGGCTACAGCGCCCGGGGAGCAGTCGGGAACCTGGTGGGTGTGATTGGTGAAGTTCTGGGTATCTAATCAGCTACTTTCCGTTCTTCTAATTCAGCAGTCCATCGCTGCCTTTTGGAGACCACTATATTTTGGGAATAGAACCTGTTATAATTATTAATAATATTTAGTTTTTAGTCTTAATGTGCATGACTAAAAGACTGTTCATTGGCTGATGTATTCCATGAGTCCTGCAGTGAGTGCCTAATTCAAACAGTGTTCTGATAGCAAAAAGACTGATCTCATGAAAACTATATGATGTATTGGAGCTTTGCCAAAGTCTTGGAGAAAAGGAAGAATTGCTTGACAATGCTTTTGAGCAGAATGCAACCAATCACATAATTGAAACGAGGTGTCTTCCCCTCCATGGCCTCTTGTGAACCCCGCTTCTCTGGAATGGTATTTCCAGACACAGTAGTCCTGTCATCTGTGTTCCATCAGTGCCTCTAATGAGATCACTAGTGGATTTACACTATATAAAGAAGAGTTTGTGTGGTGGAGGCTATTGTTACCAGCAGAGAGGGCCCGAAACAGATCAAAGCAGGATGAAGAGCAGGATAAGAGTTAGAAACAGACGTAAAGGATTGATGGGGAGAAGAGCAGTCTCCGTAGAGTGGAAAAAGAGAGGTGGAAAAGGGAAGAAATACAACAAGAGGGAGGTGGAAAGCCTTCAGGGATGCAGTTATGGAGAGTCTCTGAGAACCGCAGACATAATCACATAGAACCTCAATCCTCTTTTAGTCAGCATGAGATCGCTCTTGACGATCTAACATGCTACACATTCAACTGAACCTAAAGTAAGCATCCCTATCTTTTGGTTATTGTAAGAAGCTAAAACCATTTATACACTCGGGACACTGAATGCTGAATGCAATCATGAGCCTCGAGTTTCTCTGCTGAACTCGTCTTAAACTCTTTATTCTATGGCAGGCAGTTTGATTTGGACTTGAAAAAGATGTTTGTTGCTTTAAGTTTTGTTGATTGTAATCTGTTAATTTACTGTAATATCTCTCATGATAAAACATGGTCAAAACCAGGCCAGATAGATTTCATTCAGCAGCTCCATAAGCTGCTCAGCTTCAGTTACATAGAGGAGGAGTTCATTGCGAGCGAGTCATTTGGAAACCATTACTATATCTGATCAAATTAAAGGCATATTATATGATATACGTATATTATTTTCATATAAGATTTTTAGTGTGTTAAATCTCTTAATGCATCCCAGAAAACCTTTATAACTTCAACTTCTTGTCTTCTCAGGCTGTGGAGTCTCAAATCAGAAGCTTTGGACAAACACCATGCCAGCTACTGATTGAGCCTCATCTTCCACGCAGCTCTGCCATGCAGGTGGTGAGTTTCAAACACACTCAATCTTCTCTACCTACATCCACGCATGTAGATACCAACACCCACGTCTACCAAATCAGCTGTTCATCCACGAGTAAACTTGATTTGTTATAGCACATTTAAAGTAAAACTAGATGTAGACTCAGATTAAGCATGATACATGTGTTAAAAGTGCATATAGAAGTTACCTGATTACATACAAGATGAATACAATATTCAATATTCAAGCAACAGTTTTTTTTTTTCTCCAGTCTTTTTTCACTGAAGTCTGTATTCAATGAGTTATCAAAGTACTAACATGTCATGCAGAACAATTGTCATGACAAATAACATGGTTGCTATTGTTGTTTCACGTTTGATTTATTTTAAATAATTCATCAGAGTTATTTTATATAATACATTAAAAAACAAGATAAATTTGCAGTCTCATGGGCACACAACTGCTTCTATACTACCAGCCAAAATACCTAAAGTTCAATTCTGTATAATACACAGTGTCTCAAAATAACTTTAGAGGGGTCAAATCTACAATTGTGGTTAAAAAGCTAAAGTCCTTAAAAACTTTGTTCTGTTGGATGCCAGGTTTAGAATCACATGTTTTTCACCTAGCAGCTTCTGAAGGTAATTCAGATGTAGCTGCCACCAGCCCTCGCCTCATTGTAGTTAGGGATGCAACATGACTGCAACATAACAAAGGGTTTGAAACTGTTCCTGTACCCGTTTTTTTTTTTTTTTTTTTTTTTTTTTTGGTAACCATGATGTTCATACTGCATCTGGAGGCAAATTCGTCGAAACTAGCTATTTTGAAACCGCCGGTCAAGGTGAAGTTTTTTTTAAAACCACTAATGATCAGTCGCAGCGTCACAGTGTTTGTTTTGGTTACCGGCATAGTTTGGAGGAGTTATAGGAGTTTTTGTACAGATTTAGCTGATGGCGGACAGAGCAAGGGATTGTACTGCACTTCTCTGTGTTAAACATTTTGAAGCATCTTTTGAGATGTACAGCACTACACAAGCACACAGTATGTTTTTTAATGTATTCGATCACAGAACTGACATGTCTATAAGCTGTTAACGTTGCATACTCACTCACCTGACACTGATGCAAAAAATCTACTGTTTCTTACCAGAACTGATGTATGCTCAGATAAAGAAGGAAAGTGTTGAGAGTGAAACAGTTGTTAGTAATGACTGGTGAGAGACTTTACTTTAAAAGATATTGTTCTTATCCTTGCGCTGTATTTTTCCAACCATTGAAAGGAAGTACTGATGTCTTGCAGACTTTCAGAGCAGCTTCTGACTGGCCAACATAACTTTTGGGTAGAGGACTTGGCTACCATTTACTGGAATTTACTTGCTCTATACAGCGTTTTAAGAGCATTTTAGCATATTTGTGTGGAATTTTTTTTGTACCCTTGCTCACGTAGATACAATTTTTTTGTAAACAGGGTAAAAAATATACAGGTACGTGTGGACTTACCCTGACCGGACTACAGTAGTGACTAGATTGCAATGTTACTGATGTGACACACGACACCCATCCAATGGTTCTTCTTAATATTTTCTATGTGAGAGTGATACAATAAAACAGTAAACCTCTGGTGGATATAAAAGAAAAGAGACAAGAAAGCAATACAGTTGGGAGTAAAGTTGGTATTTTTGCTCAGTGGGCTCCTGCTAACTGCTTCTGATGCACCAGACTCTGTTGTGTTGAAAACATTGATTCATTGTTATCCTGCAGTGTTAAAATAACAATAAATAACTTTAACAAAACATCTTTAGTTTGTTAAGGTAAGTTATGTCCATTTATAGTGGTAGTGGTGTTACAGTAGCTAGCTTAGCTGTCTTGCTTAGAATGCTTGTATCTTTGTAGGCAGCTAGTTGATGTTGAAGTGCACTGCTATAAGAAATTGGACACTATCTGCAAGAGGTGATGAATGAAGAGATAAGAAATTCCATACATGCATTATTCTCACCTGAGGAAGTTTTATGATACTGAGTAAATGTTTCTTATTTTATTATGTAAATAATGTTATGTTATAGGCTTCAAGACAGTTAATTAATTTGCATTGTATCTACAGCATTGTGTGATATAATTAAACCAATATGAACATAGCAGATTTTTAAGATGATGTTAATATGAATTATTGTTTTGATTATCTTGTACAATATGATTTACTGCATAAAGAGAGAAGGATGCTTTTTGGAGGACGCACTGTAAATTGTTGCTTGAGTATAGAGTTGTCTCGAGACAACCTTCTAATAAAAACAGCCTTGTCATGGAAAAGTGATACCATTTCTGTTTAGAGTTAAACATTATCAAGCGTTATCAGTTATGCGATGGAATGAGAACATTTGGAAACTCTACATCCAATATTTTAAAACAGCTGAAATGTCCCTTGACTTTGTTTCAGAACATTAAAACACAGTTGCTGGCAGATGATTAGCAAAATATTTATACAAGGTTTCTCCACATCTTCTACATGACGGAAGATATGTATTTCAAAGCAATAATTGTTAACAAAAAGACAGTTAAAATAAACAATGAAGTAAACTGTCAATTAGTTAACGTAAGAAAAAGTTTGTAATCTTTGTAAATTGGTATGAATATATAAATGAAATATGAAGTTTTAATTAATGGAAGAGAGACTAACCTATACTTTTTTCAATAGTTTACAATTTCTGTTAATATCATTGTTGAATAAAGTACTCTAAACAGTAACTTGATTATTTGTGAAAATGAATAAAATATTGTAAATCAATAATTTAATTATAATATATAATAATTTACAAAAATACCTCGCCTTCAAGTCTGAACACATCTCTGACGCCAACCACTTAAGTTTTTGTTTATTAAATATCTTATTTTCAAAAACTTTTGAACGTCAAAAAAAAGTCAACTTTATTTTGACCTGTGATGCTAAAGATGAATCTTTGGTTAAATTATTCAGCAGTTTGTTTTTCCCTTTTTAATTACACTCTCTTCCCCTGTCGGTGATCCCTAAGCGTGAGAGTGGCTCTCTAAAGTGGGAAAGTTCTGTGTTTGAGCTCAAAGTTTTAAGGCGACAGGCTTTTTGTCTCGATACTGAGAGACTGTGGCTGAAAGCTTAGAAAGGCCCATTAGCTGTGTGCTTTGGTGGCGATGACAGCCCCTGCCTGTCTGTATGGAAACAAACTCACGCACTCCCCTCTAATCATTTGCACTTGAATTGGCTCTAAAATGAAATTAATTTATACTACAAATGCATTTAGAAGTTTAAAAAAATTAACCGTCTACAACAGTAAACGCTGTCATTGTGTAGTAGTTCTGTTTGTTTCTAAATGATGGTGGTGTGTGGTCTTTTTTTATATTTATAAGCAGTGATTTCTCAAAACAAAATACCCTTTAATAATATCTGTATTGCATACTAGCCATGGTCATGCAGTTAAGTAAAATAAACAAAAAAATCTAATTTCAGCTTGCCTGAACAAAAACATTTATACAGATCACCTTCTTGCTCAAGTGAGATGTGAAGTAATCTTTTGGCCCTGCCAAGTATAATTAAAGAAGACCTGGGTTGGTTTTGGAGTTCAATCTCTAATAGATGTGACTTCATCATGTTCCTTTAATGCCATGTATTCAAGAAAACAGGCACTTTGTAACCACATTGTTCAAATCAAATCATCCACACAAACACAGTTTCACTCCATCGAATGCCCTGTTTAAACAGCCTGCCAGTTCAGAGGGTGAGAAATGATGCTAACCTTAAAATCATGTTAGCCAGTTAGTTCACAAGTTCCATATGATGCCTGTACCGGCATATTTTGTAGAATTGTTCAGTTAAGGGATGATTACATTTAAAAAAAAATCAATTCAATCCTTTTTGAAAAACATGCAACAAACCCCAAAACCAGAACCACAAGCCTTTGTGACGCAATTCCACTACAACAGAAAGTTCAGCTTCATGAGACACAATTCATGCCACCAGGCTAGAGCCATCGACCATTGTACACTTCAATTTGTTTTGGGAAATATATGGTCTCTTCGAATCCCAAATGCACCAATAACTTCAATGTATTCAACACTAGACTAGAACAATGTCTCTTTCCAATGAACAAATAGCCTAATCCTGTAGAAAAATATCAATTTAAAAATAGCTATTGTTGTGTCGACAGGGCCTATCTTTGCAATTTTTTTTTTCATAGGATAAACTATGATATTAAATATTTCGTCGTTGTATTAAGTTTGAATTCAAGTTTTAAATTTTTTGAACATACATAACATCAAAGATGTTTTACATTACATCTCTGTAAGAAACAAAGAAACATAAACATTTCCATTGTTTAAATGTTTTCCATTTAGGATTATTTTGAAGTCAAACTAAACTCAACACTTTAAGATGCCAACTGCAAAAAAACCCAGATATGTCAAGGAAAGTTTCTCCTTTTCCTTTGAATTTACATAATTTTCCAACAAATCTGCGCCTCTCAAAGTAATCCTTTCATCTTTCTTTTCCCTTGGTTGCCTGTGTTCTTTCACTCTCTCCTGCCAGCGGTTAAGGTTTCCAGTGGGTTAATGAGACCAGATCTCTGTTTAATGGCACTCACAGACTGAACACTATTTAAAGGCGCTTGCAGTCTGTCTAATTTACGGCAGGCGCACCAATTAGCCCTGTGTCTCCATGCTGTGTCTAAAAATCACACACAAATGTCAAGATTAGACATCACAGATGCGAGACTAGGGTTAGATGGGATTAGAGCTCAGTTTAATGGGGATATTTTTAGGGAAAGACTGAAAGCAAAAAGCATTGATAAAATAACCTGAGAAGTAAACCTCTGATTGTTTCAATCATAATCTTAAAGGTCCCCAAAAGTCCCATTTTCAAACTCTCAGATGTTATAGTGTATAGTGACTTAACACAAACTGTTAATTTCCACTAAATACGCTAAATATATTTAGATTGGCATAGATACTGTGTAACGTAAAAATTTGCCCCTCTTTAACAATAGCTCAACCAACAAAGAGCTGTCTCAAACTCTGAAAGCGCAAAGAAGACAAGTTTATGTTGAAATTATTCTCAGAATTTGTTCAGTGTTTTGAGTAATGGACCAATCATACTCCCTTTTGAGAGATCTGACAGTCCCCGCATAGCCTTCAACAGATACTAAACTCAAAAAATAAATTTTCCAAATAATGACAGCTTCCACTCGAATGTCCTTCACATCAGAACTGAAGTCATTAAAAAATTATAGACTTCATTACAATGCCTTATCATGCCATTTTTAAAGCATTTAGAATAAATATTGGATCCCGCTAGACTAGCCCTCCCACTTTTAGACTACACAAATAAGTTTTTATTTTCAGTAACTTTCCTCCCACAGCTACACTTCCTCCACTCCCCCTTCAGAGAACCTCACCTGGAAGTCAGAACTCACAGAAGCATCTGTGCAGAGTTGAAGGCGATATCGTGGTAGCCTTTGATGGTCGGTGGCCCCTCTCATGTTTGGGATAAAGCTAATTTTCGAAATTTTCTTTTTCCCTTTTATATTTGATTAACTATGCTTAAATATGTGTGCAAAAGCTATGCAACTTACAACTACCAATAGCACATATATCAGACATTTAAAGTGACATTGTATGTTGGAGAAATATTGGGCTATTCAACACTGGTTGAAATTAAGCGATTCTAAGCACTTTTCAGTCAAACAGCACTGCTTCATGTTGGAAGTCTACTTGATGGTTGGGTGACTTTGGTCTGCAATGTTTAAATAGCTGTGTGTTATAGGTCTTCGGGTGCGTCTTTTTCAGAGTTTGTAGAATGGAAGCTAATAATGGAGATTTATGTACTGCAAGACATATATTCATTTGAAATCGGATAATACTGGTTGTTTTTTGATCTTTACCTTTTTTCTGCTGGTTGTTTTGTACGTTATCATATTTAATTGGGATTGAAGACACATTTTTTTGTAATGTGGAGCACCTTTAAGATATATTATTTAAAGGGAAAGCATTTGCTTTAATCCCCCTCTCTCAATCTTTATGTGCATATTTATATTATGCGCTTGCTTTATTATTATTATTATATATTATTTAGCTTTAAAGATCAATGCAGAAGAGAAAAGATCAATGAGAAAAGATCAATGAGCTGAACAGCCGAGAAAGAGATTGCGAAATGTGAGAATATAAACATTCAAAAACTTGTATTGCTGTTGTCCGTGTCCGTGTTGCTTCATTTAAAAAAAATTATTCATTAGAACAATTAATTTTTATTGTTCATATCGGGAAAAATCTTTTCTAATTGCAAACAGTTACTACAAAGACCCAAAAGTAGAGCAAAATAAACCAGCCTGAGTAAATAAACATGCTTAATGATGGCTTCTGATCATTATCAATGTAATCCACATGCACCAAAGAAAACTATTCACTCCATGAAAAGCGTTTATTACCAATGAGTCAGATTTGTTTTCTTTTTCACAAACAACACATCAGTACCTCTGAGCGTTATCCAAGGGTGAGGACCATCACTGCATCCATTTTTAACACTATCTTGCAAAATGCACCCCGCAGAGAAGTCATTCGAGTATTTGTACTAATCTCAGTTCGGATAGATGTGTTAGAGTTTCAACTTTCAGCTTGAAATAAGGATTCTTCCCATGTTTCACACACCTTGCCAGTGACACGTTTCCACACTGACCTCTGATCTCGCTCAGCTTTTGTGCGGTCAAACCACTGCTTGTTCTTTCATTACCTAATTTCTGTTTTTCCTGCTTCTCTTCCTCTTTCCTGCCTCCCGCTCTCACTTTTTTTTTTGATGAATGGCGCTTTTGGACTCAACAGTATCTTCTTCTGCAGACGCCACTGATGTTCACCGAGCAGATGCAGCAGGATGTCATCATGGTGCTAAAGTTCCCATCCAACTCGCCCATCACACATGTAGCCGCCAACAACCAACCAGGCCTGAGCAACCCTGCCGTCATCACAGTCACAGCCAATCGTCTCTTTGCAGTCAACAAGTGGCACGGACTCACTGGTAGGAATACAACAGTGAAGATTCATATAAGGCACCTCTGGTTTAGGGGACGCTTTGTTTTGGGGATCTCAACACTAGCTGGAAATTGTATGCCACATTTTTAAACCTGTGACAAGGGCCACTCAAGCAATCACCATGTCTTGAGATATTATGTGAATATTCATATTGTGATTAAGTAAAACAACATTTTAGATTGAATGAAAAAGTTGATCGAAATTTACTTCTTATAGCATCAATCATCATTGACTGGTAACACAGAAGTGGAAACCAACTGTCATGCATGTGTTTGGGTTACTTTTCAATTTTCATCGTCTCATTTTTCTTTGTTTTCTCAGGTCATCAAAGCTCCTCTCTGCAGGACCAGCAGCAGTACCAGTTGCCTGTTGAGATTGACCCCCTGATAGGTGTGTAGGTTGTCAATCTTATCTTGAGTTATTTGTGATTGGCTGTTGTGAGTTGGCAAGGGCCTGACCCTGGAGAGGAGATGAGTACTGTTTTACACCCAGCCACCATTCAGCTTCAGATCAGCATTTGCATGCAAATTGGAAAGCAATGAGCTGTAGCTTAGCCTGTACATCATCTCTCGCTCCCTCTCTCTCTCTCTCTCTCCCTCTCTCTCTCTCTCCCTCCCTCTCTCCTTTCCCCCTCTCTCTCTTTGCTATGTCAGACTGAATGAATATGAATGGTGTAATAATGTCTGATTGAAGCTGCGTGGCACACGCTGTCAGTACAATATGTCCTCCTCTCATCTGTCGACCTGTTGTTCATGAGAGGAGAGAGGAATGAGAGGAGGGAGATGGAAGATAACATATGGCTGAAGCCTCTGAAGTTGCTCTTTCTACTGCTGTTCATTTCTCCCTCTCTCATCTCTCCTGCTGTTATTGTTGTTATTATGCACTACCATTTTTCTTTCTTAATATACCTCTTTGTCATTTCATGGCCATCATCTTAATATGTTTGTCCTGCAAATCTTTTTTTCCAACACAATGTGCTACCATTTTTGTGTCATTTGTGTGTTTCTGTTTTAACTACATAAGTTTATTTCTGAGAAATGTGGCTAAATCGAATCGTATATAAATTATACTGATGTATGGTTTAAATTTGGGTCACGGCATTCAGGTTCATAGTCACACAATCTTACCATTCGCATCTGCACACCATTAAAAGAGAAAAATGCAGAGTATCTAGAGAAAACTTTTGCATCAAATGTAACATCATCTATATTCTACATTCTACATTCTATATTCTATATTACATTTAAATTTCCACTTGATTCTGCAATCTGTCTTTTTAGTGTCATCCACAGTTTCTACTGGGAATGTTTTTTTCTTGTCCTCTGAATCATTTAAATGTTTGTTTTGTTTGAATGCAGTCTTCATTCTCTCTTTCTCTTCATCTTAAATCTTTGTCATTTCTGCCTACTAAATTACACTGCCTTTGCTATCAGTAGCTCCAACATATTGTGTTGTGAATAAAAAAAATTGCTTACTTGACATGATCAAAGGAACTTGTGCATTCAATGGCAAAAATTTTTACAAAAGCAAGGAGAATAAGTTTTTTGCTCATAATCTCATTATTAAGATGAAAATGTATTTTTATGGGTCAAGGAACTAGAAAGTCTACTACTTTATTTTGGTATCCATGGTGTGAGTAAGAACAAACAAACAAAGCGTGTTTTCACGGTTCCTCTGAAGCATCAGGTCACACCTCGCCTGCCCTGTCTTTCCAGACAGATCTTTCATAGCTCATTTTCTTTCTCTCCTGCTCCAGATCTTCATTTCATTTTGAACAGACTGCATTCCAAAAAGTTCATATTTAAACACAGTAAATTCCCCATGACTCGGCTGTTGATAATCTGTCCGCTCGTTCTAGCATGGACTCAGAGCTGGTGTGTGTCATCTGTCTGTCTGCACCTCACACACCTGCCTCTGCTGCCTCTCTTCAACTGGTGTGCGCTGAATGTTCGTGTATTGTACTGAAAAGTTTTGCCATTGTTTCACAAAAAGGCTTAATGTAATGTAATGTCAGATCATAATAACACCTTCTCGAGTGTTTGAACAGAAATGTAGCTTATTAATGTGTGTGCACAACTACCCCACATGGATTAGAATCCATTCATAAGCTCTCGTTTTTCTGCTAAAATATAAACCGTACAATGTGTTGCTCTCTGAATGCTTTGTTCGTGAAGACATCAGCTATAATTTGCTGTCCTCGATGAACTTATGCATTGTGTGTCATTTTCACACAATCTCTGAACAATAATCCCCCAATCTTTAACGCAATCTTTAAATCTTTTTATAATGTCTTATTCTCTTTCTTTATACTATTAAGCCGAACAGAAGTGTTCGATATGCAGTGAAGTAAATACAGTATTAACATTAACACACCATTTCTTGTCGTTAAGCCTCAAAGAGTTTTATTAGATTGTAAATCGGCCCATTTAAAACATAGCTTTTTTTTTCTTGAGGCACATGGAAATTATTTCTCAATTCCCTTGATTAAACACTTAAAGGTTACCCTGACAGATATTGGCTTTTTGAAAACAACAATGTGTAACATAGCTTTAAGTCTGAGGATCTTAAGTTAGAGTTTTAAATCTGAAAGAGCTTTGTTTATCAAGTTATTGTCATTAAGAGTTGATTCGGAGTCAATGAAACAAGTCATTTTGAAAGCAAACTTTTTAGCGGCACACACTGCTTTATAATCTGTAGTTCAAACGATGCAGTCCGGCAGAGCAATTACTTATCTGCATCTGTTTGATGGAGACTGAACTTATTTTTTGTGTACTAATATTACATGGAAGCTGGAATCATATTTTAACCCTGCAGAAAAGTTCCCTCTCGAAAGCCTCAAGCTTTTCATTCACCCCGAGCTGGTCTCAAACTCTTTATTCTATCGCACACTGATTGATTTGGGCTTTAAAAAGACATTTGTTGATTTATGTTTGTTGTGTGGAATAAAGATAATGTAAACAATTACATCTTATCAGCAGCATTCTCTTTTAGCTATTGGTGTGTCCAACAAAGGCTGGAAGAATGCGCATCTGTGTTTAAGTGAAAAGTGTTTAAAAAAAAACTCACATGCTGCCAAAGTACCCTACACACATCCTATCACACTTTTTACAGTGTAGCTCTTTAACTGTCTTTTTTGAGAGTATAGTTAATCTCTTTGTCTCCTCTTCCAGCTAATAATGTGGGCACTCACAGGAGACAGATCTCAGACCTGTTAGACCAGAGCATCCAAGTAAACGCTCAATGTTTCGTCATCACTGCTGACAACCGCTTCATCCTGCTGTGTGGTTTCTGGGACAAAAGCTTCCGCATCTACTCTACGGATACAGGTAACCACAATGACCCCACGCCTCTGTCTCCATGGATATGGTGAGTCTTCCGCAGGACACAATACAAAGGGTCAAAAGTCACAAATGAGCCTCAGAGTGCATTACAACTCCATCACTTGGAGGCTCGGAGAGCTGGCTCATCTCAGGACTCTGTCTCTGAATGCTAGTCACACAAGATCGAGGTTCAATAACACCCAAACAGTGAGTGGAGTATATGCACACAGGCATGTAGAGTAGATATAGACAGCTGTTTGTTAGATGGCAGTGAGGTCAAGTGTTTCAGTTGAAGTGAAAGAAGTCACTAGATTTCTGAAGTAATTATCTTTCAGGCACATCTCTGAAGTGTGCTTGGGATGTCATATCATAGTGATTAGAGCTTTTCATTCTAAATAAAAGGACTAAGTTCCAAACCTTTTCTTTATAGGAGAAAGGTAAAGGAAAACTCCCCTTATTCAACTCACCTCAAGATAGTTACTAGGGATCTGTTTTGACGATAACACTTTGAGCGCAGATCATCGAATCAGATTAAGCATTATTATTTCATACCAGTGGTAGAATGATCGAAGCATTGAAAATGGAAAGTTGATATTTCATAGGCCATTCCGGCAAAGTATTCTGAGAGCTTTACTATGTAGTGTTGTGCAATGTGCAGAGCTGTGTAATGGGAAAACGCCAAAAGGTCTTAATTGGTTTTGATGTTGGTTGCAGTTGGTTGCAGTTCTTTTTCAAAGGCTGTGCAACCTAAAGGTAAGGGTGCAATACGTCCATCTTGATAAATATTTGCTCATATATATATATATATATATATATATATATATATATATATATATATATATATATATATATATATATATATATATATATATATATATATATATATATGTAAAGTCAAAATCTTTTTTGGGGTGGGTGTCATAACATTGACTGCTAGATTTTAAAAGCTTGAAATACAGGGAGTAAAACACAAATGTTTTATACAAGCACAAGCATATGAAAAAAAAAACATTTTTTGGTAGATTTCACTAAATACATGTTGCTTTTAATCAACAATGTCTACCTGAGAATCTCAAAATATTTGAGGTATGATTTGGGTATTATTGAGGATGGAGGTTGAAATCGATGACATGTTTCAATGTGATACCAAACCTTTGACTGGTTTCGTTTAGGATAACTAAACAAGATGCCATTTTAGCTAAATCAAATTAAAACATTTATTTATGCTCGTGGTTTGGTGTGTTTGTAGGTAAACTGACTCAGATCGTGTTCGGCCATCTGGATGTGGTGACCTGCCTGGCCCGCTCAGAGTCCTACATCGGTGGCGACTGTTACGTTCTCTCTGGCTCCAGAGATGCCACTCTGCTGCTCTGGTACTGGAATGGCAAGCACAACAGCATCGGAGAGAACCCTGGCAGTAAGTATTTGAATGCAGAAGCATTTCAAGCATTTTCAGTTTGAGTAAGTGCTTCTAGTCCTCATAGAAGTTGTTCAGAGACCCAATCCCTAACCAGCGCTTTGCAAGCACACAGCGAAGCTTTCATACAGGTGATGAGATCAATGCCTTGCTGTAGCCTTAAAAGCTCTTTGTTCAAGCTCACACATTCCAGCTCTTGTCTGTCAAGAGCACTGTGATGATTTACAGCTCACTCTCAGAAGCTACAACCAGTTTCATCTGACCACAGCAGGTCTCTCCTCAGAAGATTGGGTTTCAGTCTGCAATCATGGTGTAAATGGAATCATTCTGCTGGTGTGAGAGCATGCCTGTCTCTGTGTGTGTGTGAGAGTGAAAGTGGAGGCCAGAGGGCCACAGAAGGAGACACAAAATGTGACTCGGAGGTCTTTGTGTCTAGAGAGTTCATGTCCCATCCATCTGTTAGAGCGAGAACACACTCAATAAATGGAAGAAATGTCACAGGCTTTCCCTCGGCAGTCTAACTCTGATCAAAGCCCCCTGCTCACTCTCTCAAAAATACTCTTTTATTGTGTTAATTTGGATGCTCCACATGCTGATACTATAGGTGCTCATTTATTAATGGGAGATAATTTATGATGGATTTGGATGTGGTTAATGAGCAGCTATAGAGAAATGTGATGGCATCACTGAAAGCTTTTATATCAATCAGATATGTGTTTTCACGACACTGTTTAAAGTAAGACACACAGAGAAGAATACACCTTTTATGTTGATTCAGAAATTAAAGAGCCACAGCAAGGAAACGCTTCCTTTTACAGGGTAAGATTTATGTTATGTTGCTTGGTTAGTTATTGACTGAAAATCTGACTATTTTGACTTCCTTTTTTTAAACAATTTCTAGTAACATTTATTTATTTGATTAAATTAGAATTGAGCATTGTTAAAGGCTTTTTTGGGTCTAATTTCAGATTTTAAACACCTTGCGCTTTCTTAGTCTTTTTATTGTATGATGGTGTTTTGGTATTAATATATTATTTAAATATTCCTCATTGATATAAAATTAATATAGTTTCAGGATGTTATTTGAACGAATCATTTCACATAATGTTCTTTTGAACATTGAATAATTGCATTTGAAAATACATTTACATCATTTGTGTAAAGGAGAGGATTCCCTGCCAGCATTTAGCACATTAGAGGGTCCCTCTGAAGAACAAGGGAGTAAAAATGCTGTTCTAGGATCAGTTCTGTAGACTACACTGCCATCTTGTGACCAAATCATGAAATGTGAAATCTTGAATCTTTATTTGTCATTTTTCTATTCTGTCAACTCTTTCACTCACTACTATTGTTTCCTAAGTGTAGTTTTGTAAGAACTTCCAGTGTTTAGATGCTCTTTATCTGAAGCTATGGGAAACAAAACTCCCTGCTGCTCACACACAACCCAGATAAATAGCACAGAAAATATATAGGCATTAGATTATAATCAGATGTTCTCCTAATGGGAACCAAATGGTAGCAAATGGCAGGGAGGTTAAACGATACACCAATATATCAGTTTTATTGATCTTTTCAGGGCACAATCCGACATCAGGCTTTAATCCCCTGAGTTGTAGTGCATAACTCAAAGCTGAGACATTTAGGAAGTTTGCCACCTAATGAAACCTATACATCCACACTGAGACTGCATGTGTGTTTCTGTCTCTGTTTTATATGTGTGTGTGTTGAAAAGAGAGACTGAGGTTAGATGAATTGAATCTGGGATTTGAAATGAAAAAGAAGACCATTCTTAAGTTATTTAAAAAAATATTTTTTTAGCTTAAATCACAACAGACAATGAGAGAGACAGAGGGCTAGTGTGAAGGGCTGAAAGGGTGAAATGAGTAGATAAATGTTTGCAGAGCAAGGACATGTGGCATGATTTAGACCCCATGAAGATGTCAGAAGAGTGTGCTCTGCACACATGAACCAAAAACACTCATGTGAGCACTTCTAGACTTAATTTGAACATATTCAAAGTATCTATACAGGTCCACTTTGTGCGTAATGCTGGTTGAATGCTTTAAGACATTTATTAAATTATGCTGACATTTTATTACATTTCAATCATAGGATAACTGTTAGGATTGAGGGAAGTGCCTCTTAGAGTTTCTATTTGAGAATTTTACTGCTCTTCTCACTTCAGCAGTTAGTAGTTGGAGGGCTTTCACAAACATCAGAACGTGGGTATAGTCCCAGATATCAGCTACCTCTATCTGTTGACCTCAATGCAAACCAAAAGAACTTTTAAGTGTTTATGGAGTAAAAACAAGAAATTTCACAAAAGCCCCTGATTGAACATCTGATTGAACAAACTATAACAGATATAATCGTGGGAAAAGCCTCTTGTGGTCTTCATCCAAGTTTGTTCTGTACGCACTAACAAAATCAAACTACAGAATTGTAACTGTTGTCGCTCCAGCACTACGAACACTGTACCTCTCAACATGCTACATATTAATTCCTTTTATTTTTGTCCCTCTAAATGTGATGATATTGGAGTTCCTTAGATAGTACAAGATATGTACAAGAACACAAGACATTCTAATTTTTTCTTGTCAAATTATTTTATGCATATATTAAACTTAAATTACCACTTAAATATAATATGTTTTAAATGAGCACTGTATGATAAGCTCTGCAGTTTCTGATTATTAGTGTTACATGCAGTGTTTGTGTCTTTTAATCCTGTTCCTATGTGCTTCAACTTTAATCTCAAATATTTCCTCAACTTTGGCTAGATTGAATTCTTGGAGTTGTTTTTCTAAATATGATCTATTTTTACAGTTTAAAGGATGGGATGTAAGATTATTGTTATAAGTATTGTTGTTAAGTAGCAGCAGAAGTTTTTATAAATGGTTTGCCACTCTTAGAAGAAAACAAATGGGATCTCTAGACAGATCACTTGATACTGTGGTCCCATTGAGACCCATGTTAAAACTGACTTACTTTATAGCGGGGAATAGCCAGTTTGTTGACTGGTGTTAAGATTTTTTTCACTTAAAAACTGACCTTTTCTACAAATATTACTGTTATGTTTTTTGATCACTCTTTTGGTTAAGCCATGTTACAGCTTTAAAACTTGTGGCTTGACCAATGACAAGGGACCATGATGTTTTGGTGTCATTTGCAATAATAAAATCTCACACCATTTTTGATTCTACGGTAATGATGCTTTGCCAAGAAGGAAGCTGCTGACCATGCGAAGCTGCTTTAACCTATGTTTTCCAATGATTATAGAGCGTTGGTTTCTCACTGACTTTCCACATTTCTGAAAATAGATGCTGAAAATCGAACTACTTTGCGGTTGAGGTTGTAAATATTCTATTTTTTTCGTGTTAATTGATTTCAAACTCTTCTGTTTGTTTGTTTGTGTGTGTGTGTGTGTGTGTGTGTGTGCGTGCGTGCGTGTGTCTCCCTAGCAGAGTTTGTGACTCCCCGGGCGATTTTGACTGGCCATGATTGCGAGGTGACCTGTGTAAGCGTGTGTGCTGAGCTGGGACTGGTAATCAGTTGCTGCAAAGGTATAGCAAACACAGTGACATGCTTTACTATTAGCAGCAGTACGATTCATCTAAGAACAATATTCTTTTGTATGATTGTAAAAATGAAATTGTCAATTTATCTATTGATTCAGATTTTTCAATTTAACACATTTGAACATATTTTATTTTTCTATCACATTAATATTATGTACTTTTTAGGCAATAACAAGATGATATTCATTGTCATATAAAGGAAATTACGGAACACACTCACTGACACATTTTAAAAGATACTTAAAAAGAGGATGTTTTTAAATAACAGTGACCATGTCCATTTTCTAGAAGGCATTAGTGTGATGATTATTTGTTATGACCCTGAACTCTATATTTGTGTCATCGCAGAAGGACCCTCTCTGGTGCATTCGATGAATGGTGACCTGCTGAGGACTCTGGAGGCTCCAGACAGCTGTGTGCATCCACGCCTTCTGCTGTCCTCCAGTGAGGGTCACTGCATCATTTACTATGAGCAGGGCCACTTCTGTGTGTTCAGCATCAATGGAAAACTGTTGGGGCACATGGAGGTGGAGGACAACATTAAGGTGAACATGAGATACTTCCTGTTTTGTAATCATTTGTGTGTAAGGAGTCAGGAAACCTGGGCCGGAAACTCTTGCATGTCTTTCCACCGCCTCTGTTTTCTCATGTCGGACCTCTTGAGAGTGATTAAAGACGGTCGTGATTGGCTCTTTCCTTTCTGCATCTCTGAACCCTAAGGCTTTATCCTTTGATCTTGAGGCTTATAGAATGCCAGCAGGGCATAAGGCTTCAAGGATTTTTGAGGGCATGGGAGACATATGAAGCCAAATCCACCAGAGTTTCCTTCAGGGCCGCTCCATCACTTTCCATTTTCTCTGTTTCTGGGAAAACGCCCCAGGCAAACCCCCCTCTACTTCTCTCTCCCTCTCACACATACTTTCTCTCACACTCCCACTTCCTTCCTCTCTCACTTTCCCTCTGTTTTCCTCTCCCCTTCTCTCTCTCCTCTCTCTGGATTTATTGGGATGACAAAAAGGTGTGTTGCCAAAGCTTTAATAATAAAAAAGAAAACAGCCAATGATGTTAAACCGGAATAGAAATTCATTCGAGCAAATTCTCTTTCAATGGAAATCAGGTATAAAGGATAAAGAAACAAGAAATGAAAACTCAATTAAAAAATACCAAATACAAATAACCATTCAATAAATATTTGTAAAAATTACAATAACAATGTTGCTAATAAGGTATAGAAAGATAAAATTTTGTTGTAGCATCAATAACTCTCAGTCATGACCTGTCTTCTTGTAAGGCGCAGAGAAGTTTTACTCATCTAGAGCCATGCAGTCTTCTTCTCTTTATATAGTGTAATTTTCTCCGTAGGAGCTTAAAGTTTTTGGGCATTGTTTCCAGGAACATAATAAATGGTGGACAGGACTGTTTTGTGCTTTATAGCGGGTTTTTTTTCTGGGTATTTGCTAACTTGGGTTAAAGTCACTGTTGGAATAAAGAGATTATGAGCGCTTTATCCAGTTCTAATGGTACATCTTAAATCTACTCATAAAAAAATCTCTGTAGTTTATTCTACATTAAATGTATTTAATGTGTTATATAATGCTATATTTGTTTTACCTACAGACAGCAATGATGGGATCATAGTACTGTCACTACATTCTTTTTTCTTTCCCCCAAAAGTGACAATGGCTCTTTCTCTGAATATTTAGCTCTTCCCTGCCTCCCCTGTACCTCCCTCTGTCCTCTCTCTCTCTTTCTACACATTTATTGTATTTCCCTCGGCCAGCTCTGTTACCCTCTCAACAGTTGCTTCTTGGGTCTTGATTAGTTCACTGCAATCAGCATCTGTCACATCATCAAGTTCAGGGCAGACTCAGGAAAACTGGAGATTTAACACAGATTCTATAATACACTGACAGGCAAAAACAAAAAGCAAGTGAGGAAAACAGTGATTAACCCAACCTTTAACTTGTGTTTATGATACTTGAACTAGAATTCTCATACTTTATTTAGTAAACTTGCATTTCCTGCTGAATCCCGTCATCGGATTCCATTAGGTTTTCTGCAGATACATACCTTTTACAATATTATTTATGTGTAACAATGATCATTATAAACTTTAAGCCTTGCGCTGGATGAAAATGCACCAACAAAGGTTTAGGGATTTTTCTGATGCTTTCTAACACAACTTAAATATACAAAAATATAAATGTTTGTATATTTTAAACATGCATATTTTCATCAGTGGGTTTCCCATGGAGGTATTGCCAGCTTGAAGACCGAGGCTGTGTGCCATTTCTCTTACTTGGCCCTAACCTCTAGCCTTTAACCTATCATTTTGTGAGTTCACGTGGGAGTGCATATATAGTTTTTTTTTCAATGGTTTCCCCAATTCATAGAATTTTAAGCTATAAGTGCCAATAGAAAGGGCTAAGGGTTTGAGGCCAGTGTGATACATGGCACCTCAAGACTATTTCATTCTTTTGTTGTGTATGAAAATGTTTCCTTATATCCATTTTTCATGCAAGTTTTTATTATCTGAATTTACCATTTACAGAGACAATAAAAATTCAGTCATACTTAATACATGAATTATTTTGAATGTGAATAGTCATTATAGTGATTCTCCAGCGCTCACTAACTGTACTAAAAGATTTAACAGTATGCATACATCTATACAGTTACTTACTGTTTTACCAGGTTATATTTAGATTATTAAGGATTTTGTTGAGTTGTTCATCTGACCAAGATGTTAAAAAAAAAGAAACCCCTAGAAGCATCTATTGTTATTTTAAGAGCTAAACGACAGGTTAACAGCTTGAATCATTTCAGAAAAACTGCTGAAACTTCATGCTATGAAGTATTTTCCCAGTTTCAGAGTTTAATTTTGATGTATTAACTATTAAAACAGAAGCCCTGGGACGCTCCTAAAGTCTAATGTTACTGTAGCTTCAGCTCAGGTTTTAGTTTTCAGCAGAACATTATCATCTAAAACATTTCCCCCCTAAACAAACGAACAACAAAGATTCACCATCACCCAGTATAGACATCATTGCGAAGCTCTTGTGTAACCTTCACACTAGTTGTCTGTGTTTGTAGAATAGGAACATGTCTGTGGTTTGGGTTTCCTATTCATTTTAACAGTGCTTAGCCTCAAACCAAGTCTTTGTGCTGATACTTTGACAGAACATTAATTTGTACAAGTAAAAAAAAACTGCATGAACGACTCTCCTGAGCCCACGACCAAATATCTCTCTGTAAGTAACCATTTTAGCAGACATTCCCTAAGTCAGTGACATGCATGCAATAGACTGCATGAAAGTCTTCATAAATCCAAGCTTTACTGATGCCAGACACATCCTGCCCTAACACAGACAGGTCAGCAGAGCAGTGGAATGGAGTTGGGTTAAAGCACAGTGGGGCATCCAGCACAGCTCTGTAGTTTAAAATCATGAGCCGACTGTAAGTCAGATATTTGAGTCCCGCCAGCCATCTTGGAAGATTCTGGATAGCTTGATATATGCTGTGAACCTGCACACTAAATCTGAGCCATGCTCCATGGGAACCACCATACGTGCTGGATTATTTTCCTGAAACAATCCTGTAATGAGGGGACCTGCGATCAAATAACGATAGTAAGCAAATAGTATTCTCATTGCTTTTAATGGCTGGGAAGTTGAAAAGTATTAGGACAAAACATTTCACACAATGGCATATTCTAATTTTAGCATCCTTTTTTATGATCCTTCCCTTAAAACACACACACTGTCTGTATTTGCAACATGTAATAGTTAGAATTGTTTCAAAGTGAGGAAACTAAAGAGTTACTTTTCAACTGATAAAACAAACATCATCATTTTATTTTTATTGTGAGGGCCAGACAAAAATTTGGAAGAATTACTTTTACTCATTGCTTTTTTTTAAGGCAAGGCAGCTTTATTTGTATATGTTTATATGTATAGGTACACATTGGCAATTTAAAGTGCTTTACAAAAGAATACAGACACAATAGGGCAAGACACAGTTCTCTCTTCTCTCTCTCCTTCCCCGTGTCTTTCCTGCTGGCTCCCTCTGTCTAGTGCTGTCTAAGACTCTCCTTGCCCTGCTCTCTACACTCTAAACGAGGAACTATGGATCTGTTTAGCTGGTCTGTGAATGCAATTGACACTCAATGAGAAGCTCGTGTTCAGGGATAAAATGAGCAGATCTCGACCCAAATTCAATCAGAAATCTTTCTTCTTTGGGCTCCTTCCCACTTCTTCTGAACAACCTTGGCCAAGGCTGTTGCTGGAGTCAAAACAACTTCTCACAACAGACCGATACAGCGACCGCATCACTGCAGATGCTGCACCGATCTGCCTGTCGATCTAGCGCTCCATCCTCCCCTCACTCGTGAACAGGACCCCGAGATACTTAAACTCCTCCACCTGAGGCAGGAGCACTCCACCGACCTGGAGAGGGCAGGCCACCTTTTTCTGGTCAAGAACCATGGCCTCAGACTTGGAGGTGCTGATCCTCATCCCAGCCGCTTCACACTCGGCTGCAAACCGCCCCAATGCACGCTGCAGGTCCAGGCCCGAAGAAGCCATCAGGACAACATCGTCCATAAACAGCAGAGATAAAACCCTGAGGTCCCCGAACCGGACCCCCTCCGGCCTCCGGCTGCGCCAAGAGATTCTGTCCATAAAAACTATGAACAGAACCGGTTATAAAGGGCAGCCCTGCCGGAGGCCAACGCGCACTGGGAACAGGTCTGACTTTGTGCCGGCAATGCGGACCAAGCTCCTGCTCTGGTTGTACAGGGACCGGACAGCCCTTAGCAGAGGGCCCCGGACCCCATACTCCCAGAGCACCTCCCACAGAACACCACGAGGGACATGGTCGAACGCCTTCTCCAAATCCACAAAGCACATGTGGACCGGTTGGGTGAACTCCCATGACCCCTCGAGGACCCTGCAGAGGGTATAGAGCTGGTCCAGTGTTCCACTACCAGGTCGAAACCCGCATTGTTCCTCCTGCATCCAAGGTTCGACTATCGGCCGAACTCTCCTCTCCAGTACCCTGGCATAGACTTTCCCGGGGAGGCTGAGGAGTGTGATCCCCCGGCAGTTGGAACACATCCTCCGGTCCCCCTTCTTGAAAAGAGGGACCACCACCCCGGTTTGTCAATCCAGAGGTACCATTCCTGACCGCCACGCGATGCTGTAGAGACGTGTCATCCAGGACATTCCCATAGCATCTAGGCACCTGAGGTACTCAGGGCGGATCTCATCCACAGTTTGCCAGAATTTCTTTGAGGACGATTGATAGCCTTCCTCCATGGCCTCCCCGAACTCCTCCCAGGTCCGAGTTTTTGCCTCTAACACAGCACTGGCTGCTGCACGCTTGGCCTGCCAGTACCGGTCAGCTGTGTCCGAAGTCCCACAAGCCAATCAGGCCTGGTAGGACTCCTATTTTAGCTTGACGGCATCCCTTACTTCTGGTGTCCACCACCAGGTTCTGGGATTGCTGCCACGACAGGCACCAGAGACCTTACGGCACAGCTTCGCACCGTGGCAGTGACAATAGAGGTGGAAAACATTGTCCACTCGGACTCCATGTCTCCAGCCTCCCCCGGTATCTGATTGAAGCTCTCCCGGAGGTGGGAGTTAAAGCTCACTCTGACAGAGTGCTCGGCCAGACGTTCTCAACAGACCCTCAATGTACGTTTGGGTCTGCCAGGTCTTTCCGGCCTCCTCCCCCGCCAGCGGATCCAACTCACCACCAGGTAGTGATCGGTTGATAGCGCAGCCCCTCTCTTCACCCGAGTGTCCAAAACACATGGTCGAAGGTCAGATGATACGACAACGAAGTCAATCATTGACCTTCGGCCTAAGGTGTCCTGATGCCACGTGCACCAGTTGACACCCTTGTGCTTGAACATGGTGTTCGTTATGGACAAACCATGACGGGCACAGAAGTCCAATAACAGAAGACCACTCGGGTTCAGGTCGGGGAGGCCATTCCTCCCAATCACGCCCCTCCAGGTGACGCTGTCATCCCCCACGTGCGCATTGAAGTCCCCCAGGAGAACGATGGGGTCCCGGTTGGAGCACTTTCCAGCACCTCTCCCAGGGAATCCAAGAAGACCGGGTACTCTGCACTGATGTTCGGCCCGTAGACCGTGACAACAGTGAGAGACCTGCCCCCAACCCAAAGGCGGAGGGAAGCGACCCTCTCACTGACTGGGGAGAACTCCAACACATGGCGGCTGAGTTAGGGGGCTATGAGCAGGCCCACACCAGCACGTCGCCTCTCACCGCGGAGGACGCCAGAGTAGTGAAGAGACCAGCCCCTCTCGAGGAGCTGGGTTCCAGAGCCCAGGCTGTGCGTGGAGGTGAGCCCGACAATCTCCAGCCGGTAACGCTGCTGTCCATATCACAAAGCCTTTCGGTCCCTCCTGCAGGTGGTGGGCCCACTAGAGGGCGATCCCACGTGGCCTTTTCAGGCTGAGCCCGGCCGGATCCCATGGGAAAGGACCCGGCCACCAGACGCTCGCCTTCAAGCCCCAACCCCAGGCCTAGCTCCAGGGTGGGGCCCCGGTGACGTTAATCCGGGCGACGTCGCGTAATCTGTTTTTATCATCATTGGGGGTCTTCTGAACCACTCTTATTCTGACCCGTCACCTAGGACCTGTTTGCCATGGGAGACCCTACCAGGGGCAGCAAGCCCCCAACAACATAGCTCCTAGGATCCTTTGAGCACGCTAACCCCTCCACCATGTTAAGGTGGTGGTTCAAGGAGGGGCAGATCATAGATAAAACAGGAAATACAAAACTGATCGAAGATAAACTAGGTAAAAACTGATCATATGTAAAATCAAGGGATAAGACAATAAAGCAATTCATAGGTGCCGTCTAAATATAAATGTGACTAACGTTTTAGCTCCTCTAATCTCTTCTGGAATTATAGTAACTGAAAGCAGACTCTCTCTGTTTGGAGCAAGCCCATGGTAGTTCTAACTGATTTTAACCTAATGATCTAAGAATTCTGTTCGGTTTGTATAAAGTAAACATCTGTGATGTTTTTTTTTTTTGGTAATGAACTGTTTTGTGACTTATAGATGAGCAGCAGCACTTAAAACTCTATTCTGTGTGTCAATGGCAGCAAGTGTAGAGACCTGAGGACTAGAATTATGTGCTCTGACTTTCTACTTCTGGTCAGAATCCGTGCAGCTGCATACTCAACAAGTTGAAGATGCCTAGTCGTGTTTTTTGGGAGACCAGTTAAAAGACTATTACAATAGTTCAGCCTGCTGGTGATAAAAGCATAGAATAGTTTCTCTAGATCCTGACTGGAGATAAAGCATCTGATCCTTGCAATGTTTCTGAGATGATAATAAGCAGATTAGGTCATTGCTCTTATATGACTGGTTAGATCAGAATCCCCGAGATTCTTCACCTAATGTTTATTTGTAATACCCTTAGAGCTCAGGTGAACGTTCAACTTGAGAATCTTGGCTTTGTTTCTAAAAACAATGACTTCAGTTTTCACTTTATTTAATTGAAGAAAGTTTGTGTCCATCCAACTTTTAATGTCATCAAGACATTTACAAAGAGAGTTTACAGGCTGAAGTCATTTGGAGAAAAAGCTAAGGAGGTCTGAGTGTCATCCGCATAACTTTGATAGGCAATCTGGTATTTTCTCATTATTTGACCCAGTGGGTGCATGTTCAGGCTGAACAAAAGGGTACAAGAATTGAGTTTTGGGGGACCTGACTTTGTGACTTGAACTCTATGACATGACTTTGTGACTTGAACTGCAGTTATTCCAGGTCTGAAGAGCAAACTTTGAAGCCCATTTCACTGTTTTCACTGTTGGATCATTTATTTTGTCTGTTTTATTAAGGTAAAATCTGAAGTTTACCATTTTCCCTACTGCTGGTTCTCCTAGAAATCAGAAACGTCCTCATGACTTTATTCTGAAGTCACTCCTGTTCATCATTCCTGTATAGTTTCAATTGTGAGCACGACCTGTTTTAACTGACTTATGATTACAGAGGGAAAAAAACGATGAAAGCTGAAAGAACATCTATTAAGTGTAATTCATTACTTTCTGCGGAGTGTGTGTACAATATGTGTGTGCGTGTTTGCTCTCTCTATTATCAGTGTTTCTCACAGGAGCTCTAAAGTGTTTCACAGTCCAAGAGCGCTCAGTAAAAGAAGAGGAAGGGAATAAATCTCCACTTCCATGTCCCTTTCACTGCAGGGCACCAGTGCTACAGAAACAAACCATTCGCCAGGCTGGCCCCATGCATGCTGGGAAAGAACGGGGTTGTGTGCCGACTAATTGGCTGAGGCTGCTGTTTGCAGGAGCCACTCACAATCAAGTTTAAAGGGGTGTCCATATAGTGCTGTACTAAAAGAACTTAGCTGGTCAAAAAAACACTTTTAGAGCATCAGTTGTTCATCGCAGAATAACATTAAAGATCACTAAGGTCAGCGTCAGACTCACTGTGAAACTCACTGAAAATGTATTGATATTGCACTATAGTAATTTTGTGCAGTTGCTTCAAAGGCATAATGTGAATTAGTATAGCTTAATAAAAAATCCTATTGCATAATTCTATGATTTTGAAATAGGACTACTATATCCTGTTAACTTAGGAACCATTGAGTTCCTTTTGAAATTAAGAAGTAAAATGATCCTTGTTTAAATATTATATTTATTGTATACGTATAATTATCGTTTCCAATTGGGACAAGTTTAATTCAGCGCCTTAAAGGCTAGAAGCAGTATCTTCTAGTCAATGCATTATTTTACTGGAAGCCAATGAATAGAGCACAGAACCAGTTTAATTCATCATATTTTTTTGTTCTTGTGATAAATCTAGCTGCTGCGTTCCTAACTAACTTTAATGTTTTAACGCAATAGACGGCTTGTTTTGTGCTTTAAAAATGTTCCTAAGGCGAAAGAAGTGTTCTTCGCATTGTAAAAACTATGGTTTTTGAAAGTCAGTTCACTATCTCTAACAGCACTGAGATTTTAACTGTAGGAAAGAAGTGAACAGTGTGTCCCCCGAGAAAATGCTGTTTAGAACAAATAAGTAATATTTCTGTTTATTCAGAATTAGTTTTTTAGTTCAGATTGGTTTATTTCCAGTTATGATGAATCTAGTTGTTCCAAAGGATGCTGAGCCTGTGTGTTTGTGCAGGCGATGGTGTTGAGTAAAGACGGCCAGTATCTGCTGTGTGGAGGAGATGCGGGTGTTCTCAGCGTCTGGCAGATTCACGATCTCAAACACCTCTTCGCTTACCCTGGGTGTGATGCTGGAATACGCTCTATGGCTTTGTCACATGACCAAAGGTAACCTACACAGATATTGCAATAAAGGAAAAGTTCAGATGCTTAAAGTGTGTGTATCAGAGGCAGAAAATTAGGTTTTAATAAAGTGGTGATTGTGTGCTGGTTCCCGTATGCAGGCTGTTTGAATAATTGATTAATTTCCCTGTTAATCAAGCCCCTGATTGGATCAATCAGAGCACTCTCAAGGACATTGTGTCCTTAAGAAGACTACCACTACTAGGAATTCTTTACACCACAAAATGTTCATTTTAAACAAGAAGTGCACATTTATAAACTACATTTAAACTAAAAAAATATGGATAACAATTCATCTTGGCGTTTTCAGCTCAATGTATACATTTTAATACTGGACACAGTCATCTGCATGTTTATGAACCATTTTTTAGGTTGATGTCATTTTTTAGGTTTTGTGTAATGTAACTCATGTTGAATGATGCAGTATTTCTAGATTTGCAAAAAAAAACCGAATAATAAGTTAATGTGTTGTGAACTTTAACATTCACTGTTTAGAAGTTTTTATCCAAAGCAGCTTGCATAGCAAGAAAACATTTAATCACTCAGCCTGAGCTACAGGAAATAATCTAGTACTCAAGAAGGTCAGATTATATAGAACATTTGGATTAAAAAGGAATACTTGGACAGAGTTAGTTTTAGGAAATGGCTATAATATCTAGCTGTTTTTGTTGACCCTACACTGATGATAGTAACAATAGATATCAGTAGGCATATAGGACAAGTGTTCTCTTTGTTTTGGCTAATATTTATCAAACGCGTGTACATTTATATTACATCAATCACTGTGTCCCATCAATGATTGTTAATATGTGTTTTTGGGGCTTGCTTGCTTGCTCAGATGCATCATCACTGGAATGGCCTCGGGCAGCATCGTGCTCTTCTACAATGACTTCAACCGATGGCACCATGAGTACCAGACCAGATACTGACCCCTGCAAACACGAGAACTAGCACTACTCTTGAATGTACTGCAGATATTTAAAGAAGCAAAACTATTTTTCAACATAGCATCGCTCTGTTTTATAGATAGAAAGCAATTTCATATTGCTATGAGGGAAGGGATTATATACACATACTGTTTTGAGGAGAAATGTTCTATTTTTAGCTAGAGTCTATTTTCGATGAGTCGAGGATTTCCTTCAGTAGCCTTCCGGTGTGGGTGAGCTTGTGTGTGTCTGGGGTTTATCACGGGATGCTTTTTTTACTAGTTGATTTAGTATGGAATGGGAAGCTGTCTCATGTTTGTTGAATGAAGTAAATTATATAATCATTTAAATGATGCGTCATGGACCTCCTCAAGCTTGTTCATAGATTATCAAACGTCCATTTTGTGTGTTCCTTTGAGGAATGGATTTCTAACTCAAACATTTCTTAAGTTTTATGTTAGCGGAACAGAGCTCTTGTGTGATTTTCCTGATGAAGTCCCTTAATAAATTGAAGGGGAGGAGTCTGCACATGAAGGGAGAGCCAGATGTTAATCATTATGTTTGGAAAGAAGTGATTGAGGGTTAGGGTTATTTTACTGTTAGTCCTAATGTTTGTTCATTGTCTGCTAATATATATCAGGAATTCTAGCGCTCAAGTCTTTTTCTTATATTTGATTAACAGAGAACAGTTGTATGTATTGAAAGTGTCATGAAACCAATCTGAAGTGTCACCATTGTGCTTTTACCCGTAGCGTTTGACAACTTAATTCAGCTTGAATGTAGTCCTTTTTCTCTAATAATGAGAGTTGAGATAACAAATCTATCATTGGGAAGCAAAAACTACAGCAGTCAACCTGAAGTGAAAGCCTTTAGGTTACTTTCAGGTCAAACTGGGCTCTGTCAATTTTCGAAGAGCATTCATCTCTAGATTTCTGTCGACTAGGTGTGGTTCTGACCAATAATATCTAGGTATATATTGTTTTAAATGACTGTAATGTTGTTTTCAGCAGAAAGGCAATCAGTTTGGAATGATCATTGTATGGTGTGTGATGATGAACTATATAATAAAAAGGCATTTTCTACCAAAATAAAGTTTTTTTTTAATTTAGCAATGAATAATAACCCAGCATTTATTTGCTGATGTAAAAGGTTTATTTTTCATTCTACTTTATCTTCATTTTGAAGAAAGCGCTCACTTGGAATTCTTCATGAGCCCACAAGAGGTCAGTATGGTTTAAATAATTAGAATGTTTATTGCTTATCTCTGCATAAGAATAAGTGTTTAACAAGAGATAAAAAAATAAATAGATTTTAACAAGTTACCGTAAAATAAAGATTTGAAAATATTATGTACACAACATTTTTGTTTTACTTATGTCCCTCTGAAACTTCATAAACAACATGAAAGATTGGGAAAATACCTTTTTAATCATAAAGAATGGGATAAATCATTCAACTTGAGTAAACTTCTCAATCCATACATTTTCCTTTCATCCATTCAACTATAATTCTCACTTTTAGTCAGTGAGCTGTTTGAGTCGGTTCCAGTTTCGAAAGGTATGTTCATATTCTGAAAAGCAGCCGATTTATGACACCAAAAACATTTAACCAGGTCCTTTGTGGCCTTCTATGGAGGGTTCTTTAATAGTATGGCTGCTGGCTTTGTGTTAAGGGTTTTCCAGGCTCTGTTCATTTGCAGGCACCAAGTCAAAACTTTTCCCAGTGCATGGTAGACTGTCAGAGCTTTTTTCTGTCTATGACTCTGTTCGTTAATTTTCTGTACACAATTTCTAGGTAGTGCCAGGTGACAGAGGGGTCACGAATGGGACCAAAGAATTTCTGCTTTCTGTTCTTCACTAACTACAAAGTCAGTTTTGCCTCCTCAGACCAGATCCTACAGCAGTTACTAGGAGCCAAAGTTGGTTAGGTTAAGTGGTTACTGTATGAAGTATGTTTTGGCCTTAGGTCAGAGCTAAGGTTGTGGATATAACAACATTTTTATCTCAATATTCACTCAAGTATCGTCAGCCATAATAAACCCCCGTCGCAGTTACCTGCTAGTGTTGTGCATCAAAAATCTGGGATTTAGACCACCTTACATTTAGGGTGTGATGAGAAGCAGGACAGCCACTAAACTGTTACTGGGGAGGTTTGTAGCTAGCTTTTGGATGAGGATCTGCACCTCCAAACCTGAGGCCATTTCTCAACAGAAAAAAAATATAGCTTGCTCAGTCCAGGTTTGTCAGGGTTTTGTTCATGAGTGAGGGACCAATTCTTACCACATCACCTCAATATTTAAGACAAAAAAACATCAGTAGGTGGAATAAGGAAGCAACCTATGCTATTGCATATATTGATAGCGGATTGGTCAAAAGGAGTACCTGCTGATAAAAATACTGCGATTAAGTTGGGCTAAGAACTCAGCTAGATGCTAGCCTGTTGGGAGCGAACAACCAACCAGACAAATCAGAACTGATCAGGTTTTGTGGAATGAATTGTTAGTGAGAAAAGCTATTAGTAGGAGCTGAGCATTGGTGGTTGGTCGATAGAACTACAGAGCCAAAGAGTCTGCTGCCACCTATTGACCTGGTATACTCCTTACAGCTTTTAGGGGGTTGGGTTCTTTACAACTCAGTTTTAAAAAGTATTTAAGTATGTGTGGACTTAGAGTACATCAGCATTAGACAGAGAAGAGCAAGACTGCCGTGTAGAGGAAGAGGGGACATTTTTATTCATTGATCAATAAAACAAACTGCCCAATGAATGAGCAACGTCCTCTACAATAAACATCAAAATCATCATACAAAGTCTACAATACCAATTTAGCAGCAACATGTTAACACGGGAAACAAAGTGGTAATAAAGTAGTATCATTTAGGAAAAAAAAGTCACAGTTTTTTCTATTGGTTTCATTTAAAAGGATTTCTTTAGGAGGACTTTTAAAAAGAGGGGTATTGACTGCTATGGATGCTACGGTTATTTCTCTCTTATTTCAACTATGTGCTCTATACAGAATACACAGGAAGAGTTGATCTATACACTTACGATTCTAGTATAAAGCACAGCTGTGTCACCATACAAATTTTAGGAGTTTGGACAAAAATATACAATGCTTTCACTTCACATTTGAAGATTTGTAACATCACTAAATAATTTTTAAAGATGTTTTTTTTCTGTCATTGTAAATACAACCGTCTCAATAGGAAAACCCATGGAAGGAGACACGTTAGTTCTTCTACTCAATAGCTAGGAGTGATTTAAACAGGTAATAGGACGAATATAAATTAATATATATATATATATTAATGAATTCAACTAGAACTCCAGGGAACAGAGTGGTATGAGTATGAGTAGCGCAACAGTATTTTCCATACAATAAATACACTTGGTTTATAACGCAATCAGAAGAGCGTGAGAGTGGAAGTGTACATGCTGGAAGAAATCTAGAGTGAGCACTTGTTGTCAAGAGTGTGTGAGTGTGAATGACAGCAGCCTAGAGTACACTGTACAGGAGTAGTAGTACTGGAGGAGATGGGTCTCCACTGCTCCAAGCCAATCAGCTTTCAGTATAAGCGTGTATTTCACCTTCACAAAGTCCAGGTGAGTCAAGTTATGGCAGTCCAGGCAACCACACTACAGGATGGCACATGAGGGAAAACGACTATGTAAAAATGTGTCAACGGAGTGTGTTGGCTTTCCATTCTGGTTCGAGGTGAGCTTGTTCCACCGAAAATAAGTCACAGTACCTAAGATGGAATTGAAAAAAAATACTACAGTCTATTTTTTGTCTTTTTTTTTTCCTCAGCTTCATAATAAAAAATAGGTTTGTTCTGTATCTTACATTAATCCATTATCTCCTCTGATGGGGAAACACAAAAGTCCAACACTGACGAAAACAAAATGGGGGTTCTCAAGCAAGGGGTGTGGGTCAGGTAGTATTTCTGCTCTTTAGGATGGGCATTTTGTGCAGCCACATTTGACCACCTTTTCCACCTCCTGGACAAAAGAAGAGCCGTCTGTGCATTGGAAGGTGTATTTCCTGCGCTTGCTGCGGAGGGGGGCACAGCAGGATGTCCCGTCGTTGTCTCCGCAGCTGCCCCGGCACTCTAAGCGTGAGAGCTTTTCTGTGCTCTGGCACGCGGCGTATCCCTGCTGCGTCTGATAGTGATCTCGGACCCGTTCGCCCCGACACGCCATCTCTACAGAGAGCCAAGAAAGCATTGCTGAGTCAGCAGTCTTCCTCTACATCACTCTACTACTGATTAACAGAACATGGAGCTGTAGAGAGGAGTGTTATGAGACTGCAGAAGAATAGATTCAGGATGGGTAAAATATGAACAAGTTGAAGAGTTGGTTTTGAAGTAAAAAAAAAATTATCAAAGATCAGGGATTTATTTGAACACGTTAAACATTAAGCAGTCCCTGCGCCAGAGTCTTTCAAAAATTTACAGATTCAGCTTTTGGCTGCCATTGTCAACATGAACCATATTCTGTTAGCTTTGAAGAACAGCCCTCAAAACTTAGCCAATAGTCAGTGTAGATTTAAACTTTCAGGGATGACTGAAAGGCTGTTGACAGTATTAGGAAACTGTATCATTACTTATGTACATTTCGTTTATAATATGTATCATCTAACTTGTATGTTTTAAGCTATGTATGTTTTAAGTAGAAGCATTTTAGGTGCATTTTTAGAGCGTTTATTAAAATTCTCAGGGCAAGTTCAGTCTCCTGTAGCAGTAGGTATTTTATTACTGGGTATCACATGGTCCTTTGGGTCGGAGCTGATCTTGGTGATTCGCTGGCTGCTGCGTGGAGCTCCAGGTAAGGGTGATTGCACATCTTGTTCATTAAGTCAACCTAGGTTTTTTTATATAAATTTAATGCAACTGAAATACTTGTGGAGAATGTGTTGAGAGATTACATTGAGACAGAACATAGATTAAGAGATCTCAGTCTCGCGTATAATTGAGACACCGGCTGTCACAACTGCACGTTAATTGCTAACCTTGCTCTGTAAGATTTTAAACAGTGTGAATACCCCTCAAAGATTTTAAACTCGGAGCTCTGCCCCTCCAAAGAAAGGTTCAATATAAATATTTCCTTTAGCATAGTATCATGAATCAAATGTGGTTAGCTACACCAGAGTGGAAGCACTACACCTCTGCGTTCTAAATTGTGTTTGTCATACATCCATGCTTAATTGTGTTTAGTATGAGTTCAGACTGTTTCGTGATAGGTTTCATGACTTTTTCTACTCTTTTGGTTATTACATTCGTTCTGCATAACTTTGGGAAAATCTGATAAGGTATACACTGGGCTACTTGTGCACAGATTTATCTTTACATCAATCTTTTTTTAACAGAGATATTTTTAAATCCACTCCTGTGCTCTGTGACTGTAAGCAAGCAGCACTCTTCTATCTTCAGTAGAGTTAGAATCGAACAGAAAGACTTACTTTTTCCAGCTCAATAACTCTCTTAATAAAAAATCTGAACAATGTAGGTAACAAGCTACAAAGCTTTTGATTTGCCTTCCTCACATTCACTGGTTCCTTTAATGCACAAGAGAGTAGGAGGAGCTGAGTGTCAGCAAAGAGTACCCAACCACCAAATACATTACTGAATAAACCGACCAATAGATCCTGTGCGATTTCAGTGCCCGGAATAAATGTTTGTGGCTGTACAGTTTCACTATGACCTGAACTGCAGACAAAGATAAAATGCTCCTATTATGTTATGATGAACTAAAACATGTTGGACACTCCTGGGGCACACTATTCCCTACTGAAACAAACTGAAGGAAGGACTTTACAAGTAGATTCAAGATGAGGGTTTATTAGTCATTTAAAGGTGACGGACACTAAAGATGGAGATAGAAACACGCACACATCCCTCACCTGGCGGACCTGAGTGGGGTCCATACCACTTTCGGTAGCAGCTTGAAGGTTAAAAGAAGGTTAAAAAACGAAAGTTAGTGAAACAATAACACAGTGCAGGAGGAGCGTGTCATAGAGTTAGCATTTAATCAGCAATAGCATGTTTCACAGACGTTTAGGGAACATCATCCACCTGAGCATTAAGAACATGCAAGCACACATGCAGCACATGCTGTGCTGGTGAGTACATAACACCTAATAAAAACATAGACATATTAAACATTCTTTTAGTTACACAATATTACAATTAGACACTTCTAAATAGATGTTAAATAAACTGGCTTCATCTGAACAGCATTATATGTTTTTGGAGATTCATCACAAAAAAATATTTAAAAATGATGAAAAACTAAGATCCTTAAAAGATAACTTGAGGATTCCTTTAAATAGATTTAGAAATCATAGAAGAGGAAGCAGAAGCATCTAGAGTGTTCTCATAAGGGGGTGTCGTACCTCTGTCACAGTTTTGGCCCGTGTACCCGCTGTTACACTCGCAGTAAGCTTTGCCCAGGCCAGAGACACGGCAGCGCCCATGCTTACAGGCGATGAACTGACAGGGACTCATCTGCTCCTCTTCATCACACAGAACGCCTGCAAAGCCTGGAAGGCAGCGGCAGCTGTAAGAGTACGTGTTTATAGCCAGACACGAGCCATGGACACATCTGGTAGAACACACACAACACTCCAGTTAGTCACTTTTTCAATTGAGGATCTTTGGATTTTTTAATTGGACAGATTTTATTAGGAGGTCAAATCATAAGGTCAGCTATAAACCCATTTTTACTCTTTTTGAGCTTTCTCTGAAATTTCGTAAGGAATCCGCAGAGCTTGTGTGACGCATCTGTTTTAATGGCCACTTAATTACTGTGTTACTACCATGATCAAGGCACAGTTCAGAAAAATGAAACATAGAAAAAATTTACACAGAAGAACAATTTCATGAGTGAATATCTCAAGGTGGACTCTTGTGGCTTTTTACCCCCCTCAATTTATTTGCCACAGTTTATGTTCAGGCCCAAAAATTAAGGTTTACATACTCTACAATCGTTGGAAAAGTGGCAACTATCCGCTATGAATCCAGGCAAGGGTGATTTCTCTAAGACGACAAGGAAACCTGAGCATCCCAAATACATTTTAGCAAATAACTTGATAAATGTGAAATTTAAGTTGTTAAAATGGTGTTCATATAACCTTAAAAGTGGTCCTGCTTCAGATCTCATTTCCTATTAATCCCTTTGAGGCTCTGCTTTGCCGTTCAAACTGAAAAAGGCAAAAGCTGCGCTCCCAAAAACTGGCCTTTGGTCAAGAATGAAAGTTATAATGTACTTTTAAAAAACATTACATTGTTTTTAGAGTAAAAATGCATTATTCACCTCTAAAATTTTGTAAAGCCTGTCATCTGGTTATTTTGTGTATGTGCTTTTATTCAACACAGCTATTTTTATTTGTCAGCCTCTGTATGTACTGCGGTCTAGGGAATTATGTTAACATCACACCCAAGTCAGTCAGCTTCAGAGCTTCAGCAAGCCTTTGTTTAGTCTTCCCTAATTTGCCTTTTTTATTTCGAAATTATAATGTGTCTTATTTAGATGTCAATTTTACAAAGAATCAAACCCCATGATTATACATCAATCAAATCAGGATTACATTACATATTTCTGAGTAGGGAGTATCTTTAAACAGATCTCTCTCTGTCTCACTTGTTCCCATCGCAGGGGTCGTTGATCTGCTGGTCACACAATGGGCCGCTCCATCCTGCCTCACATTGGCAGCTGAAAGAGGACTGCCCATTGGCTTGGCACTGGCCATGAGTGCACATGTTCCGCTGGCAGGGCTGGCATCCAGGCACTACGCCCTCCTGCAGCAGGAACTGGGTTAAATCTTGAAGTTGGTCGTTAATGTAGAGGTTTCGGATGCAGCCGTGGAAACTGGAGCCGTTCCTCCCGGGGCCCTGGCGCAGTGATGCTAAACCAGACTGCTGAGGCAGACCTGAGGAGAAGCAAGTGTTTAGTCCAGAAAAGTTGGGGATTTTGTTTTACTTTTATTTTTTGTAGCCCACTGTTACACATTACCTCCGAGGTACATGGGCGCAGGGCTGGGCGCTGGGCTGGCTGTGTTAGCAGTGTTGAGGGACTTGGGGCTTCCTCCATCGATGGAGAGTGACAGAGATTGATCCTTGGACACCAGCTCCACTACATGAAAACTGCCATCATTTATGGTTTCCACGCTGTGAGAGAACAAATGCACGGTTTAATTGGTGAAAGCAAGTAATTAAATTTGTAAATACTTTTTTGTAAATTTGTAAATGAACTGAGAAATGAGTGGAAAACTAGTGATTAATTACTCCTAAATGTAACAAAACATTTCTTTTAGTTCAGTAAATATAGTTCTCTACTAAAAACGTTCTCTAAGTGCGCTGTTTAAGTGCACTCCTCTGATATAAAGAAAGCTGCTGTGCGAGATGTTTTATGCCCTCTCAGAGACCCTGTAGAACATGCAAAATGTGAATGTGGCTCTCTCTGTGTGTTTGAAAGATGGTGCTCTCTGTGAGCCGATCAATTTTTCACTCGCCAACACAAATGCAGACAAACTGTGTTATAAACTACCTGGATTAGGCTTTCCTTTTTTACACAATGTACATTGATTCACCCTAGCCTATGTCACATTGGATAACAGTGTCTGCTAAATGCATGAATGTAATGGTACACAAAACTATCAACAACAAATTGTCATGGTCAGGAAAGGTCATATCAGTATACAATGATTTTCACTGGTATAAAAATATATGGTGGAAATCTGGTAGAAAATCATCCAAGTATAGTCTAATCCTTTCCGAACCATTAAAGCTGTTGTGATTTTCTTTGTAAGGTTTTATTAAATAATGCCATGAAAGAATGAATGTAAATAAGTATTTATTCAGTCTTCGAGCAATCCTTGAAACTTAAAGGGTCTACTTCACTGAGGGTGGGGGACTTTCAGGTCCGAGTTCAAAGTCTTCAAAAACTTCAGACACCTTGCCTTCTGCATTTCCATTCTCCCCAAACCTGCTTACTGGTCGAGTCTAATGATTAACAAATGTGATCTACCGAAGCTTGTATAAAGTGCTGCCTTTTAGAAGTACGATCCATGAGATACAACTCATCTCTATCCAACTTTATATTATAACAAATGTTTATTCCATATGTAAAAATTGGACTGGTGGATTAGGAGGTCAGAAGGTTGCTTGCTCGCTCCCCAAATCCTTAGTGAGGGGTGTTAGGGATAAAATACTTGCTTTCCCATCTTTAACAAGTTTCATGACTGCTTGTGGGCGGCACAACCATGGTTCCCCCACTGCTCCGTGCGAGTATTTATAGTTCACAGTGGGTCACTCCATAGCTGGTGACTTTTTTTTTCTCGAAAATGATTGTGCTCAGCTAGGATGTTGGTACCTGTAGATAGCAGATGGAGGGTAAGATCCAGAGTCATAACTGACTCTCAGTCGTCCTCTGTATAGCTCCACAGCTATGTGCTCATTATCTCCTTTGTAGAGCAACACACCATTATCCTCGTCTGTGGCGATCTAACACATAGCAACGAACATGTAATTTTTTTATGAGCCTCAAGTCTTTTTTTCGATCACATAATGAACAGAAGAGCTGTGGTGCCCTCCTCTGTACCTGCAGTGAGATGTTGGCCTGTTCTGAGATCAAGTTGGAGGGGATCTGCAGGAAGGACTCTCTGTCGATGAAGTTGACGCTGACCAGGCTCTCACAATGCACCCCCTCATAACCGGGGAGGCACTGACACACAGGGTCCGTGTCCTTGACGACACACTCTGCACCATTAACACAGTCGTAGTGGTCACATGGGCTTGTTCTCGGCAAGACCATCGGAGGAGGGAACTCGCAGAACAGCCCACTGCATCCAAACATGATTAGACATACACTGGTTTAGTGATTTGTGTGTCGATGACTCAAGGGAATGTGTATTTCTGCGTACCTGTACCCATCGGGACAGACACACATGTAGCCATTCACTGCATCGATGCAATGAGCACCATTTTTACACTTGTTATCTTCACAGTCATCAAAGTCCATCTCACAGTGCTCCCCAGAGTAACCTGGAGTGCACTCGCACCTAAACAGATTTATTAATTTCTTAGACACAAATTAAAGATTACTTTATTGATTATTATACAACATTCAAGTACAGTCTATAAAAAATAACTGTCAACTTTTCATTTTTTGCTGATCTTAACACATAAATTAACTGTAAAATTGTTAAGTTTGAGAAATGAGAAAACATCTAAACTCGCTGCTCATTCTGTTACTGTTACTAGTACAACACTTCTTCTATTCTAATCTATCAGAACTATCTAAGATATGCAAAAAGGGATAACAGCACATCAGGAGAACAACTGAACAGATTCCAAATGCATAAACCAGTACACATGAACTCTGGGAGAGTAGAAAATTGAATCTAGCTTATTTTAGTGTACTATTTCTTTAAGGCAGTATGCATCCACATATCTGAATTTTCTTCTGCCCTTCAGATCACTTTCGCAACACTACAGACAATCCACATACTTACACATCTGCAATCTTTTATTTTTTAGTTAGGCAGAAAGAGTGCTGAAAGGAACCACAAAATGAGAGGGAGTGTGAGAAAGAGAAATCGATGTAAAGTGGGAAAAAATTTTTAAGAAACTGAAATGAAGCTTGACTAGGACTGAAGAGAGTTATTTTAATATTTTATTGGGAGGGGTTGAAATGTTCCGTTAAAAGACTTACTCTCAAGGGGTTAAATATATCCATAGAAACAACACTCCACATCTGTTTTGCTCAATTTGCTGAGTCAGCTGAAAGATACACAGACCTTGCAGAATCCCAATGTACATTGAATTACAGAAACAGCTGGCTGTTAAGGAGTTTGTTTCTTGCACAACATTTAGTTTTCAATAGGAACAAGAATATGGAGTTCTGGTGCATAACATTATTTTTATGTTATTGTGTGATGCCCACTTTCTGAAAGGTGCTTGTAAATGATGGTAAGAAGCTCTTCTTTTGCAAACTCCTCAAGATTATTCCGAATAAAGTCTTCTTCAAACTGCTTTATACTAAAAAAGCTTCCTGAATTACGGAAGTGCTTAAATTTCTTTTTGCATTTGTTTTGATGTGCGTGCTGTAGATTTTTGCAATTCGATACTGGACTGGAACAAGTTTCCTTGACCCAATCACAAGTGCATATAAAGAATTTGAACTCAACCACTTCTTGAAATGAATTTGGTGCTCTCCTTTTGGTTTCCACTGACAGCATCTTCCAGGGTGGATTGTGGGATTGACAATTTTTTTAGTTTTGTTTTGGAAACCTCAGGTGGACTTACTACACATCTGGACTAAACACAATTTTTTTTACTGAAGACATACTGGTGAAATGTGAATTTGTGAAAATACAATCCATTTGAAACAATCACTCTTCGGAAACAAAGACTTCCTGCAATGTGACAGCTGTTCACTAAATTCCGGATGTACTGAGTTGAGCTAAATAAGTATAAAATGAAGATAATGAGGACCTTGGTGACTTACGTGAAGCCCTTAGCCGTCCGGATACATTTGGAGTCATGCTGACAGAGGTTCAGCTCTGAACTACAGAAATCCAGTTTATCTTCGCACAGTTCTCCTTCACCCAAACACAAAGATAAACATAAGAAATCGAGTGAGACAAACACATCAGCAAAACAGTGTTTATTTATAAAAAAAAAAAATTTCAGGTGTGGTCGTGATGTGGCTAGTCTCTGATCATTCTTAAAGAGCGATTGAAAACAAAACATCATTAAACACCTTCATTGTTAACATTTTCTACTTAAGCAAGCACACTAGTACAAATGTCAAAGGAAGGAGACAGACAATGGGAGCATGAAGTGAGAATACACTAACCTTTCTCCACCTCATTATTATTAGCAGCTAGAAGAAAAAGTAAAACATGAGGCGAGAGAAAGTATAGAGCATGGATTTGACATGTTAGAATGTTAGCTAAAGAAGCAGATTAACCATTGGCGGCAGAGAAATACTGACAAGCAGCGTGACGGCGAGCTTGAGTGAACTGTATGGATGTATGTTACCTGTGTACTCTGGTGAGCAGAGACAGGTGTAGTTGTTTATCCCATCCACACACGTGGAGTTGTTCTCACAGTCGTTATCTTCACAGTCATCAATGTTTATCTCACATTCATCACCCTCAAAGCCTTCTGGACATACACACCTGAACATTCACATACAAGAGAGTTTTCATGTGAAGGTTGAAATCTGGCTGCACAAACTCTATGGAGAGTTCAGCAGCAATTTTATTTCTATTTTAGTTCTCTCACCAGAGTTCACAAAAGGTTAATGTGTCCTTTAAAAACATTAAGAAAGAAGCAGATCTTATAAAACTCTTATTGTTATCAAACCATGATGATTTTAGTTGTTGTAGACCAGGGGTGTCCAATGTCAATCCTGGAGAGCCGGAGCCCTGCACATTTTTGGTTCAGCCATCATGAAACACACCTGTGGCACTAATTATGGTCCTCTGATTGGCTGAAGTAGAGTAGTATGCATACTACAGCAGGGTTGCAACTAAAATGTGCAGGGCTCCGGCTCTCCAGGACCGACGTTGGACACCCCTGTTGTAGACCATGACGACTAGACTAAAATCTTTATGATCAAGAACCCATTAACCTTCTATATTAAGAAAATATACATTGGATTAATAAAATTTACAACCCTTGGAGCAGAGATGTCAAAGGCAAATTTGAGGTTTAATGAGGTTAATCATCAGATTAACATAAGTTTGGGAGGAGCTTGGCTGATAATTGAGTAATGATATGGTCCCACCTTCCACTTCTTCACACTCACCAAGCATGTTTCATTTCTCACTTTGCGTAAGATGGTCTACTCTTTATTTAAACTGTGGTAATAGTTGAAAATGTAATATTCTCTGTTCCCAGACAGCTCATCTAGTAAATTTCTCCATTTCTCACCAACAACACTTGCGCTACTAGGCAACTGTTAGCAAGAGCAAACTCGTGAAACAAACACTTAACAAAACATCTCATTAAGGTCCACGAACACCCAATAAACTCAAATGGTTTACTATGAATAAACTAATATATAAAATACATAAAAAGGAATGTGTTTAGATTTCTAAATGAAGTCTGCTCAGTGAGGCAGAAATGGCATCAGAAGCACAATATTTCCCAACATTTCCTGATGTTTTCATTGACAATAAATGCCTTTAAATGTTCTTTAAAAGATGATTCTTTTTGTCTCATTATTTGCCCACTTACGGTTACAGTTATTTAATATCTCATTACAGAGAAGTCCCAAACATGAGGTTTTGTTCTTTTCTTTGGAGTTCACCAAGAGCCAGAGAGAGGGATCTGGGAATCACTTGTGTGCCTTTGATGTGCCATCATAAAAATTTTTATTTTCAATATTTATTGGTTCCTGCCAATGGCCAGCTAGGAACATTGCTAACTGTCCATGTGTTGCAGGTGAATGCAGCTAAACATTTGATTAAAATATGTTTAAGATAGTTTTCATTTTAAAATCAGAATCATACACTTTATACCTATCTGTTAAAAAAATCATAAAATAAACAATCCTAATCAGATTTAATCTGATTTAAGCACTGATTTTTTTAAACCAACCGTTAAGTTTAATATGATTCATTCAGTAAAATATCTTCATAAATGACACTATCAATACTGCAAGCCCCGATTACATTTCCTCACACATCTGCATTAAAGACAGCAGATGGTGCTATGAGTCCATTTACAATGCCCTCTTTTAGGAAAGCCACATACATTACTGTGCAATTGAATTAAAATCTTTGAAAAGTAGTAAACAAGAAGCTCCTGGAGGATACAAAAAAAATAAATCACTCCCTACTGTGTCGCACAATGGAGAAATTCTAAATAGCAGAGATGAACTGGAGCTGACGCAGGTTGGTCACATGATATGAACAATATGGCGGCTGGCTAGTTTGAGCGTGGCTAAAACTACCCAGATTTATAGTGTGCATTTTGCAACAGTTTACAAGAGAACATACAAATAATATAGAAGTATGTAGGAATGTTCACAGTAGAATATGGAGCTTTACTTCAACACTAAAATGTCAATCATTTTGACCTCAACAGAAATGAGTACATTTCAGCTGCCTAAATTAGTGAAAACTCATTGAGGTGCCTTTAACATACCCTATATACATTCTTTAATACACACAATCTTTAATGCATTCTTTGTTGTTATATTTGGTTAAGAATGACTAAATAAAAACACTGATTTTAATGTATTTCAGAATAATTATTCGTTAAAATGCTGGATTTCAGTTTTTATTTTTGTACTAAAATGTATTTAAACGCTAGTTTAAATACATAACCAGTCACTCCCATTCGCTTCCATTCCATCAACATCTCTATAAATGAAAGAATAAATAGAAACATTAAATCAACTATATCACTGTGAAGCCAGTTCCCTCTTTTGACACAAATATCCTTCAGAAGTTCTTTAGTTTAGTAGTTCACATTAGTGCAAAAAGCCCTGGCCTGACTGATGCCATTTACTTTTACATTTTCATGTAAAATATTTTCCAAACATAAACTGTATGCATTAAAGCATTAGATAAACCTGCCTGCTATGAGCTCAGTGTACATTTGCTTGCCTGCAGCTGTTTTTGTGAAGCTTGCTTATACAGTATGCAACCATTAAGAGCCACCAATGAAACAATAGATTAAATCTCTCATTGACATTATGATTAATTATCCAGCCTACTGATGATAGTGACATTTTCCAGTATAATCCAAAGGTGAAAATGCATGAATTTCACATTCTTGAAAATTGATCGGTGAATGAATCACTTGGAGTTGTCTCTGCACATTAAATTATGATGAAAGAAAGCATTTGGTTCAGAGGGTGCGTGCTGCTCTAGCGATGTATTACATTACAGTGACTAATCATCATGAGAGGCAGAAGTTCTCAAATGAAACACTTCTTATTCAGCTACACAAAGGATTGATTAGCATTGATCAGAACATGACTGCAGCTGAAGCCAGACATGTACAGGTGGCTCTGCTGGGAGAGTTCACAGAGAGTGTTCTTATTGGCTGATTAAGTGCAAGAAAGAGCTTGCGAGCCTTACAGACACTTCAGGCTGATGAAGACAGATTAGAAACCTACTGTCCATAAAGTCTATTCATCACCCCAGCAGCACAGATGAACACGAACAGAGACAAGGTCAGAAATGAAAACCATATTGATCTCAATAACAGCCTCAATAACAAAAATACAGCTTTATCGGTCTCATAAACTCTGGAGATTGTGCAGATTTTGGTCTTTTGATGAGTAGGATAATAATAAAAAGACTAAATGCATCACTCACCAGTAAGTATTCTCCTCTCCATCCTTCAAATGACACGTTCCTCCGTTCTGACAGGGATTACCGATGCAGGCATGAATGGGTTCCTCACAGTCTTGACCCTGCACAGGCAAACACGAGTTGGAATCTCCAAATGAAATCTGTTCCAAATCTTCCATTCTAAATCAGGGCTGGTTGAAGACGTGTGGAGTCCCAAGGCTAAATTCATGCTTAAGGTCCCTGTATAATTTCCCCTCAAAATTATAAATGCATTTTTTGCATTTAAATAACACATTTGAAGCTTTTCTTTAGTCGTTTGCTTTTACAGTTTTTGTCTTGCTTCAGTATGAACAAGACAAGTATAAAACATAACCTAAGAAGCCTAATTGATGGCATGTGATTGAGCTCTAAATATTCTTGCTTTCAGTGTTTGCACATAGAGCAAACAAGAACCTTAAATAATAATCCTATCTGTCTAGTATTAAGGGTATTCTTTTGGAGGATTTCATCAGACTTATGCTGTTGCATATGCTCGTTTTGTATTAGTCTCTCCCCTTAGCACATTCTGGCTGTGCATCCCTAGAGAATCTAAACTCCCATCAGCTTTCAGAACTCCTGTTCGAACTGTATAACTGCTTCACAAGCACACACTTGCATAAATTAGCCTTGGTAGCGCAAGCAGAAATTGGCATGTATAAACACATACCAGGCAAGCTGTCTGTCGGAGGGCTTCAGATTCGGGAATAATTGAAGCCCGAAGATTTATGTTTGTGTTATCTACTCTATGTTGTACTAAAGTGTGTGTCTCATAAGCATGCACGGCGGTGCCTCAGTGGAAGCCTCAGCAAAGTCTCCAACCCTGGCATGATTGTAGTCCAGCTGCTGGAAATCTGGAGTTGCTAAGCACCAGTTGCATATCGCAAAGCTGTTGAAGTGCACCTGTTGCACTCATCTCCTGCTTCAGCTTGAGCTAGAGCATTTGTTAGTGAACTGTTAAAAATTTATATTCTATTTGCTTTAGAAGATGTTTTTCAATAGTGCATTTAAACTATTTGTGAAACACATCAATAAAAAATAACTCTTTTGGTTGCTTTAATTCATCACAAAATTGGTTTAAACCCACTTTTATAAATGAGAGATTACTGGGAGTACAATTTGCTCAATAATAAATGTACAATCCCTAAGGTTGCATTATGGTAGCACTGTTTCTACCACATAGATTTATCCAATAAGAATTCCTATCTAACTCCTGATCCACACTAAATCTTTGAAGCTGTTTGAAGCAACTGCTTAAAAAATACTATTTAAAAACTTATTGATTGATCAAAATCCTTTTCGTTTGTTGAGCTTTTAAAATCTTAAAATTATTCAAACTAATTGAGAGATTTAAACAAGAGCTAAAGAAAACTGTATTAAAGTGAGAGCTTGTCCATTCAATTAATTCTAACAATTTTTTTTATTTAATTACAAAAAAATGAAATAAATAATATTATTTATTAATATTTTTTAAAATATTTTTTATTACAGCTTAGCTGAAACATGGACCGATCAAAGAGTCAGCCACTCGTTGAGGCAATGGATCAAAGAGACCAGGGAGAGAACAACGACAACACACAATCTCATGACATTATGGACTTTAAGCAGAGACAGCTAACAGGACGGCTACGGCAGACTGACAAGCATTATAACAATAAGCAAAGGACAGATGAGTGCAGGATCAAAAATGTTTATTTTACTTACTGAAAGGTTACTAAATGTAATGTAACTACTAATTTATATAATTTTATAGTTTATATATCTTTTTATATATCATTAAATATGAATTAACTGAAAATTAGGTCACATGAATTGTTGTAAAGTTGATCTTTATTCTAAATTAATTAGTTTATCCTACTTCAATAAATAGCATTCAGGTACTGTTTATTTCACACATGCCCAATGTAACATTTACGTTTACATGCATTTAGCAAACGCTTTTGTCCAACTTATAGTAGGTGAGAGACAATATGCAATTTGCTACACTGTCAAAGCCTATCTCAGTTCGCTCATAAAAGTTATATCAGCTGATCAATCAACCATAGCGGAAAAAAAATAAAGAGGTAAAAGGGAAAAAAATTTATAGTATGCGTTCCCTGAAGAGAAGAGTTTTCAGTTGTTTCTTGAAGGATATTAGTGTTGCTGCTTTCCTGAAAAAAGGGCAAAAGCTCTCCGACACATTGAGACATCTTGTACAAGGACTATTACAAGCTATTGGAAAACATGAGCTGCACTCGAGGTTTGGGCAATGGAGAATCAAAAGGTTAAAAGCCACCAGATATATTCTTACATAATTGAATTTACCTTAAAACCATATGGGCAAGTACATCTGTAAAAATCAACAGGGTGGTTGCTGCAAGTCCCATCATTCTTGCAAGGGTTTGATAAGCAAGGGTTACATTTAGCCAAAATGCTGACATCCACCGGACCTAAGAGACAAATATGCATTAGCATACACTCAATCATATTAAAGCTTTTGGAAAAACAAACAAGCACAGACTTGCAACACAGATAGGATTGAACAGGTACGTCATTGGGTCACAAACCAACATAGATCAAAGAGGTCATGTTTAACCTGAGGAAAGATTCAGGGCAGATACAGGGGCACGGCGAGCACTCTGCTCAGATTACTTCCTTACCTGGCACTAGGAAACCACAAGTTCCTGGAACTTCTAGAAATGTGTCAATCGAATTTCAATACTTTAATTATTGCCATCCAAAATCTTATGCTTATTGCCCTATCAATGTGTGTAAGAAGTTTTTGATTGCGCTTACCTGTGCAAGTGAATTTCTTTGAGGGTGTAGTGAGCAGTAGTTTGTCTGTCATTTCTCCTGGACCTGTACAGCGGGCAATGCCAGGCTCCTTGTAGCCACTCTTTACCCAGTCAGAGAGCCACTGCATGTGACAATCACAGTACAATGGGTTTGCTCCAAGAGCCCTGCAGGTAGCACACAAACTCAAACTTTATGTTGTGTTTCTGAAGACCAAATTCAAATGTAATTCAGATTGAGAGAGCAAGGACAGTAGAAATCTAAACAACAATTGTGTGTTTTTTTTTTTTTGTTTTTTTTTCACATATCAAGATCCCATGATTAAGGGTCTGTATGCGTTTTTTTCCCGTTAAGTATTAAGATGGCATGGGGCTCCGGATATAGCCCCGCACTCTCTATGCCTCCCCTGTATAATGAGCTTCCCCTTGGAGGGAGGAGTTCTCTGCTCCGGAACCTGGTAGATCCAAGTTATCCTGTTAGCAGACAGATGCCTTGTAGAGAAGATGACGTAGTTGCTTTGCTGTGCCCCTGGAGAAACCCCCTCAGGGTTCCACCCTTCAGATAAGAGCTCTTGTGGCTTAAGGCCTGGGTTGTCGCTGAGAGATGATAATCCTCTACCACTCCTGATTCTATTTCCCAGAAGTGCATAAGGAGCTGGCTAAAAGATGAGAGGCACTTTCAATGAAGGCTGCAAGCTTCTCCCTCACTCCCCTCAACATGGCAGTAGGTCATGGGTATGCTGTGGTTCCCAAGGCTGAACCGGCTGTCACAGAGCATCGTTCTGACAAACCCGCCCCCTGGGGTTGGAACCCGGGGATCCCATGCAGCCAGACAAAATTATTGTTTTTAGTGCATGCCCTAGCCATCTACTAAGCCAAGCACTGAAAGACAAGCAAAAGAAAGTTTCCTCCACGGGCACACAGAAGACATCCATGCCATGACAGATTTCTCACTTAAGGCAGCAATAGTGGCTGCACTCTCCCTTGGCTTTACAATGCCCATATTAGTGGTCAAAAAGTGTCTTCTGTGTCTGACCCAGTAAAGATTGAAAAGACATGGGATGTTAGTTGATGCTCTTGCACCTCTTGACCCACATGTGATTCTTTGCCATCAATGTGAAGAACCTTACATCACTAGCATCCGCGATCAGCAAGCATGAGAGCATCAGAGAAGGTCCAACAGTACAGGCACCCCAGAGAGTCAGAAAAACTGCTGCGTTGACCCAACAGAGTCTTGCAGATTTAAACATGGTTCTGGTGACTCCTGCAACAAGTGCAGGAGTCTTGGGCCTGCACATGTAGTTTGATTCCCTTTTAAGCAGGCCAGCAAGCCAGAATTTTCCTAGGCCTTGCTGCAAAAGATCAGTTATCCCTCTAAATTATTTTCAGAGGCTCCTGGGGCATATCGCGCCTGTAAAAGGTATAACGCCTCAGTCATTGCCTCAAGCTCTGAGAGCAATGTGTACAGGGCAACTGAAGGTGACCGTGACACCCTGTTGCCACACTGATCTGAGATGATGGAGAGACACCTCCATGCTGTTGTCCGTCTAGGTGGTTACAATCAAGTGAGTTGAACTAAGCACACACTTTGTGAACCCATGGGGTGCAGTGTGTCAAAAACACAAAATCTCACCCGGCGATCACACTAAGTGCGGAACTTGCACGGTTGGTGTCTGATACATGTGTTAAGTGAATGGCCAGCTGTGACAAAAAATGTCTGCGTCAATTGCATAACGTAAACGACGGAAACGGAGTTGTGAGAAGTGCGCTTTCACGTCAACGTGAAAAACGGAATCGGCGTCGACGCCAGGAAAGTTCCATTGTTTTTACTTTTGACGCCCATCGCAGTGGATATTCATATCGTTATTTGCGGCAGTCAAAGAGGAGCTTCTTCTGCTGATGACGCAAATTTTGGTCAAGCTAAAGATTTTAGAAAACATAGCGAACAACTTTCTCATTAGGGAGGCAAAGAGTAATGATAATAAACTAATCAATGAAGGATTTGCTTTGAAGAAAGCAGTCAAGCAGTTGGATTTAGGTGAGTTAAAAGTTTTCTACCCATCTTGTACTTTATATAAAACAAGCCTATTGTTGTTAGCATTTAGCCGGCAAGCTAATATTGTTTTTATGCTGATAAATAGTTGTAATTGCATTTTTACAAAATTTTTAATGCTGCATATGTTCTGTAGATGTTAAATACTTATTCGCTTTTGGGTTGAACAAATGTCAAATGTCATTTTACATTATGATTGTTCCCAAAGTGTCCGAGGAACTGAGCGAGAGCTCTCTGCTGCCTGGCACCCCGTCATGCTTCCCTGTCGAACGAGGAGACTCGAGTCGGTCCCTGCTCTGCTTAAGGTGTCGCCTAAATGACAGGAATTAGGAACTTCTCCGGTGTCCATTGCACATCTTTCTTCAAAGCAATATCCTTCGTGTATATAGACTAAACATTTTACATGCACATACATTTAACCTTGTTTGCGTTTTTAAATAAATGTTTTGTTTCTTGCTTTCCTATTTCCATATGATATTTTCTTTACATGTGTGTAACAGTATTAAATACTGTGTACTGTAAACATAGGGTGTTAAATACATGTACCTAAGGAATAATATCTATTAATCTTCTTCTTCGCAACAAACTGTTCCAGATTGATAAAGATGTATACAACTAACTAAATGTGGTAAATGCAAAACTGTGCTGTACGCAAAGGTTTTGTCAAACATCTAGGTTGACACTGCTTCCTTGGTAGATGAGTGGTCCATGATGGTACTCATGAGCTAATGGTCTGTAGATGTCTGCAGTTGTAAGATGTCTTAAAAACAGAGAAAATCTAAATTATAAAAGTGCAGACAGCAATTAATTACAGCAGATATCCATTCATTCATCTTCTTGTCGGCTTTCTTCCCTTTCGGGGTCGCCACAGCGGAATGAACCGCCAACTCTCTGACTTTTTTTTTTGTTTATGTTTTACGCGGCGGATGCCCTTCCAGCCGCAACCCATCGCTGGGAAACATTCACACACAGATTCAAAGATATGTGGCAGGGTATTAATAACATCACGGTTTCAGTAAGGGTTGATCTGTGTAAAAACAGCGAATGAGTCGAGGAGTTTTTGCATCACGTCGAAATTCTTCTTTTGATCCCGCCCATATATCCGCTAGACCACGTGAACCATTTTAGAGACTACCTTTCGGAAACGATTCATAGAAACAAAACAATTGCTTACACACACACACACACGCTACAATGAACCATTACCAGAGCCAAGTGTTTTTGGAAACGGTACACAGATGCCAGTCTGAAACGCCCCTTAGAGGGGTTGCTGGGGTCCTTGTTTGAAGATGGACATCTGGTTGTGTTCCCCCGAAAAGTTAAGTCACCCGATATAGGCTAGCCTGAGTAGGATCCCTGAAATGTGAACTCTTGTAAACCAGTTCCATAACGATGCTTGTGTATGTCATCTTCACTGATTACGACCTCTCGCCCAAAGGCGCAAGGCTTTATTTTCTAATGGTCCCTTACTGAAACCACAAAATGCACCTACCTGAAATGGGATTGATGCACCCTTTTCTTCTGTGGTCGATTGACTACCCGAACAGAATTATGTCTTAGACTTGGGGGTTGGGACAGAAGAGGGCCTGCTCTGTTTTGTTGGGTTTGGGTTAGGGTTAGTGTCACATGATCACATAAACATATAAAAGGAGAACTTTTGTGATAAATGTATGGAGATCCATAGGAGTAACGTCTCAATCAACCTTTTATGTGTATCTGAAGTTGGGTTCGCTTCATTCCAGTAACATAAACTATAAGAAAAAAGTATTTATTTTAAAATTTATGATCAGTGGTCTTTCCTTGTGGTCAGACGATATGAGAAAGGATCAGATATTTAGTGAAATCAGATTTTTTTCCTTCTGCTTCTGAGCTATGTTCACCACTTGGTTCTTAAATCCCTATCATTTGACCTCCATGAAATTACATAACGCAGCAAGACTGAAAGATCTTAAGATGTACTGTTACAAACTTTTTTTTTTACAGTGTACAGGTTTGCTGCTGTGACAAGATCTCAGCTGGCACAGAGATACACATTGTGAAAGAAAACATACTTATTTTGTTGAAAGATTAATTTCAAATTGAAAAAAAAAGAAACTTGTTGATAATTCAGCTACTCTGTATGAAAATGCAACTGGTCTAACCCAATAATCATCTAAGCTAAGCTGTGATATCCCTGAACGAATAGCTTAATAAATTTAGAAACCTTATTTTATATCTTGGGAAGAGATTAAAATTGAGCCTTAATCCCAGTGGAATGTTTCTTTAGGAAGTGTGCCTTTCTAAAATGAAGAGGCTAATTTTATAGAGCAGTAAATTCAGAATAACTCTTATTCCAAATTATTTCAAATTTCTATTATGACACTGTCCAAAACAGACATGAAAGGGAGCAGACGGACTTTTAGGGAGCTGCCTTGGTTCAGATCATTAACTTCTAATAGAATATGACTTTGGCAGAGTGTAGTTCCTTAAAGTCCTTCTGATTGGATGATTGCTCTCTTAATCTGATAATGACTTTCTACCATGTACACTGGTTAAAAAATCCCAGTGAATAAATTATACAGAACTCCCCAAAACATATGATACGCTATCATAAGAATTGTTCATTTTATTGTTTGCCATATGAAAATATTGGTCATTTGATCCTCTCCTGTGTATGGTCATATGCTTTCCTTTCTACTAAGGCTGTCACTCCTAATTACACATCTGAAACTGATCTATGGGAAGGACATCTGTGCCTGCAGAAAATCCAAGTTCAGAAAGTGTGTCTGTGGTTTGTTTTTGCACAAGAGTAAAAAAAGAAGCAGCTGTTAAAACTGCTATGTTAATGTGTGCTCATTCAGTTTGAGGAGCTTACAGGTGGGAGAGCGAGGAAAGGTCTTTGAAAGCTCCATCAGGAATCACTGCAATGTCATTACCATGGAGAGACCTGCAGGGAGAAGAAAAAAATAAAGCCACCCAACAGACTCTGAAACCCATAAATCAAATCTAATAGGATCTCTCTCTCCCTCCTTCCCTCCCTCCCTCCTCATGGACGCATGCATTTGTACGGTACTCACAATAGGCGCAAAGATTTGAGGCCATCGAACGCTTTCACAGGAATACATCTCAGTCTGTTGTAGCTCAAAATTCTAGGATTAAATGAACAAAACACTCAATATGCAGATTTCTGAAGAAGAAAAGTAAAGAGTCGCGCAATCTACAAAATATTCATATTGTATCTGCAGTAGATTTCATTCACAGAAGAATATTACAACAACAAATTCACAGAAGCAAACATTTGTCACCACATAAAACAAATGCATGAGTAAACTAGTGAATCCACACAGACTCGGATCATGTTGACACTCACAGTGTGAGCAGCTCGGACATGTTACTGAAGCTGTGGTTGGACAACGTGCTGATCTGGTTATTACTCAAATCACTGCAAGAAAACACACACAGACACACACACACACACACGCAGAGACAAACAAAGGCAGAATGTTACGAGCCAAGCGAACATGACTGAAAGCTAACTTTTAGTTTTTTTTTAAAAGTGGACAGCACTAACAAAGCAATACATTAGAGTAGTATACACCATTGTAGAGATCGGGTCTGGTCTAGCACATTCATTTCAAACTATTTTTACCAGCATCTACTGCCTCAAAATCTCACTCCATCAGTCCAAAAAGCCCCAGTTGCTTCTTGGTTGTTATTTACAGCTGTCCATTCTAACTACCTCATAATAACATTCCAAATAAAATGATACTCTAAAACAAAAATTATTTGAACAAGGACAAATTCAATGCAGAGTTTTGGTTCTGATCTTAAGAACTCCACACAGAAACACATTTTCTCCAAGCTTTTGGCATTAGAATTAGTGGAGTTTTCTTCTAGGTGCGAAAAACAAACAACTTCACTTTGTAAAATGTTATTCATGCTCAGGAAACAACAGAGATACTCCATGGTGCTACACAACTTCAGGCTTTCAAGAAAGTTACATTTGTTTTACGATTATTATTAATATACAAATTTAAAGAGTATTAGATAATGGAATTTAAAATAGCAAATTATGAGTCACACTCCATACCAGAAGATGGAGGTAGTGTGCCTAAAAGTGCACTTAAAAAAACACATAAATTTTTTTCAGTAAAACTTCTACAGTGTATGAACCAACAAAATATTTTTGCTGAATCAATCTTGTTTTTCATTCCCTAAATTTGCTTGTGGAGAGGTCTCTGCTTAGCGTAATCTCAAACAAGCAAACTGTCTACTTTCTTTATTTTGATCTGTGAAATCATTTATGTAACTTCAGCAGCGCGTGTACTTTAATAAAAGAGCCAAAAAAAGATAAAATTAACTGGTAAAAAGAGAAAAAGGATAAGCAGTAACGTTAAACAGCATGCTAACTTCTACGGATGGATACGCAGCTAGTCTTACTGACATTCGTTTTTCATTGCACTCTCACTGTTTTCTGGCCGCTGTTTCTGAATCAATGGAATAAAAGCCAGTATTTTTTAGTAAAATAAATAAAGAAAAAAATCTGTTTTGAAAATAAATCTTCCATATCAAAGTCTGGTTTTAACATTTTTACATTAGTATAACTTTGAGATGTTTTGGAACAGAGATAGCAGGTTTCCTCGAACCCCTTTCTTGATAATGACTTACTCTTCAATTAAACCATAGTACATCTACGAATAAGTCTGTTCAAGCCATGTCCACACCTCCCTTTAAGACATCTTTGTATTTGGCAACTTTACTGCTTTACCATAGACATGACTTTCTTTTCAACCAATAATCGGGGTTTAATAAATATTTTTGTTTGAATTTTAATACAACATGTATTTCATATTTTACACAACATGGCCTGGGCACTGCTGAAAATAACACAAACAAGAGTTTCCATGGCATAGAAACTCATGTTGTTGACTGTAACGCAAGGACACAAAGCATGTGAAGCAGTTGCATAACACATAACACAGCTTACATTCAGTCAAAACGAAATTTTGCAGACTTGCTGACATTTCAGTTAGATATGACTGTTCTATGACCTTGATATGACTAGTAGGAGAATGTGAAAAATCCACAAGAAACTAGTTCTGTTAAAGCAACAGGAAATATGAAATGAGTTCTATTTGTGTCACTTATATATATATAATCAAAATCTTTGCATGAGGATGCCAGATTTTATTGTATTGGTGACTGAATGGTTCAGGTCCACTTTGAGTTGAACATGCATCACTGTAAAGTCTTTGTTAGTGGGTGAGCAAGAAGTTAATTATACATACATGAGAGCGAGGTTTTTATAATTGGAGAGTTCCAGAGGGACTTGCATGAACTGGTTGCCATCGAGATAGCTATCAGACATGGAAAAACCAGTCATTAGTCAAACACAGAAGAAATAGCACATTAGAAATAGTGTAATGGGAGAAACTTCAAACATTTCAACAGAGCAGTGGTGTTTTGTTTCAGATGGCAATTATGAGTTTCTGGAAGCAGATATCTTCATAGAAGGATCTGCCTGGTTTTGATAAGGGAGCTTCTATGAAAACGGTCATTAATTTTGTATGTAGTTTGCAGTTTGTTTAGACTTACAGTTCAGTAACATCTCGTGGAATTCCTTTGGGTAAAACCTTCAAGTCTTTATTGCTGCAACGAACCACAGTGTCCAAACACGAACACTCAGCAGGGCAGCGAGCCAGCGGTGAACAGCTATTTTCATCATTACCTGCTGGAAAATTGAGTCGTTAATATATTTTTTAGTAAAATGTTTTCAATTATCACACGGCATCATCATACTGAAATTGAATAAAGTCTGAAGATATGCCAAGTTATTGTTAGCTCGCAGGAGTAATGTGGAGGAAAGATAACTTTAAGCTATGCTCAGGTTAGTTTAACAAATCTTATCGAAGACCTATTAAGAACTGGAAATAGATTTTCTTACACAAGAACACACACTACAACTCATACCCTCTTCACAGGCAAAGTCTTGAACCGCTACATCCTGAATAGGAATCTCCTTGAGGAAGTATGGACTCTGACAGCGAGGGTTGCCTGTAACAATTCGTTTCTTGCGAAGCCATTCCCCCAGCCACGCTAGATGGCAGTTACAGTTAAATGGATTCGCCAGCAAGTTCCTGTGGATTGGATAAATAACACAGCAGATTTGATCGTTACAGCTAGGGCTAGAGTTTGATAGACTTATAACAAAGCAGACACTGGAAATTTGATCATGAAGACATTCTCAAGTTACTCAAGTTGCAATTGATCCCAAATTTTGAGACTGAGTTCTAATTCAGAAATTAGCCATTCAGGGGAGAGGAGCCCGTAAAGGGAAGGTGGGCATTAGAACGAATGCCCACCATTGTGAAGTGAGAGGCAGATTTAAGCAAATCTGGGAGATGGATAATGCTAGTACTTTCATCTTAGTTTTTAAGAGGGAAAAGGGCATCATTGTTGTGGAGGAATCCCAGCAAACAAGGCATGTTATGACAACTTCATCAGTTAGTCATAATTTGGTCACACTGACTTTACTTTGTGACGACTTTATGAGGATTTTATGAAATGTGGTGATAATGTCATGTTAAAGTTGCCTTTTTTTGAATTTCACTAACTTTGCATTCTGTCATGAGCACAACCTTAAAATACGTTGCTGTTTAGGACCATGAGGAATGTTGTAGTTACGCAACCTCATAGTCTTCAGAATACATTTTCAGATAACTATCAGATGATTTGATTTGCTTGATTATTCTTGTAAATAATAAATGAATAAAACATACTTAAACATTTACACAGTAAAAACAGTAGAGGTAAACAGAATTTAAGATTTCATTATGCTTTCTGCTGGGAAAATAGTAGTAATTGAATAATTATTTATATGACACGATAAGAAGTTAAGTATAGTTTAAACGAATGACGTCTATTGACGCGTATGTGAATGTGCATGACAATCAAAAGACAGGAGTTACTAAACTTTACATATTTAAGCCATAAGGTAACTCTGTTAGCTGGGATGTAAGCAATCTTTTTTACTAATTACCATGTGGCTGAGTTTACGGTCAAAGAGGTATACCACTATGTAAGCCTTGTTTGTTAAACTTCACTAACTCTGAGAGAGCAGGGAATATGTATTAATGTGAAAATGCTATTCTGCTAGAGTCTTCTGATCATTAAGCCCAACCCACACACAAACTGATTGATTGTGTCTGAAGCTAGAAACAATGTGATTTTCTTTAAAATTGTTATATCTGTGCAATTTTTCTTCAAAGAACTGTGCAAAGTAAAAGCTAAGCTAAGGCTTGAGGCTATCTGTGGCCCTTGAGGAAATGATGGTGTTTGGAAAGTGCTAAAGTGGTTGAGTGAGCCAGAGCTGGGCAAAGTAAAGATTGCTATGTTGCAAAGTTTTCGGCAATCAGTCAGTATTGGTAAAGAAAAAAACAAAAGCAATCACTTTGATGATACTCACAGTGTGGAAAGGGAATGGAGTGTGTCGAAAGCTCCAGGGGACATGGAGGTGATCAAATTGTCATAGAGTGAGAGCAGCCTCACAGAGCTCAGGCCAGTGAAACTGCTGTTATTCACACAACTGATCTTGTTACTCCTCAACATCCTGCACATGACATAGACAGCCACCAACACATGAGATTCCGTACCAGGTAACCAACATTACATATGAACATTTACGCATTCGGCAGATTCATTTGTCAGAACATTAATAAAATGTTCTCTTTGTGTTATGAAAGTACTGCTGTTTAATGCCCTCATGACTTAATAACCCAAATGATTTTCTATCTATCTATCTATCTGTCTGTCTGTCTGTCACTTTTAACACCAATTGCGGAGTTCAGAGAACATCCAATATCTCACAGTTTTTGTGTTTCCTTTGAATATGAATACACCACTCAAAGAGTTCCTAAAAATGCCCTCATAAACCCATCATGAGCCAATTCAGAGACAAAAGGCCAGCAGCTCTGTCTGTCATCTGCCTTTGGAAACCAGAAATGCGAATCAGAGAGCATCATAGAACTTGAGGTTGTTGAGAATGTTAGTAGTTCTAGTTTTGTGAAATAAAACAAGATCGTTGCACTACGCACTTTTCAAAAGACATTTCAAATGGTACCAAACATGAGCTAGTTCACTCGTCACTGATGGTAGTGGGTTTAAAGATAAAGAACAAACACGCTATTGCTTTAGTACGTGCATGCTAAAATCAACACCCACAATTTTAAGGAGCTCCTGCTGAGACTGAAACCTAAGGAGGAATCTAACAATTCTCAATCTTACAGTATAGTACAGCAAAAACTCAAGATTATTGTTACTATATAGCCATACCCTTTACCCCAACATTGTGAGTGTTCATGTGAGATTTAAATTCTCATTCAAATGGAGCCAAAGTGGTAAGGAACGTAGTGAAGGTATCTATAACTTTAGTAACATATAATCAACATCATATCATTTACATCTTTTGTCGTAGTTTAAAACGTTGGATGCATGTGTCATGCATGGTGCCATATCCTGGCGTCCTTCTGCAAATAATTTATATAAAACTCACTTTCAAAAACTACGGAATGGATATCAGACACAAAAAACCAAGGGTGCTACTCACAGTGTGCGGAGACCACCAAGACCTTTCAGCATACTGAAGTGAACGTTTTCCAAGCGGTTACTGGTCAGGATGAGCTCATTGACTCCCCCGGCTCCCTCAAATGTACCCTCTTCGATGTCTGTGATCTTGTTGTTACTAAAGTTACTGTGAGATAATGTCAGGTTTAGTTTCATATTTAAAGAAATTTATTAACAACAAGGGGCAACTTCTTTGTTTTCATTTTGAGTGAGAAAATTTAGATAAATGTTCCACATTAAAAACAAACTTTGTCTGTTTGAATTACAAAATAAAATGAATGTAAATATACTGATTTGATTTCTTTTACAGCTTTTTTTCACAGTGTGTAAAGAACAAAGTATATAACGATAAAAACATCTTAACGCCTAATACATTGTATTTGTCTATTATGAAAACTCTTCTACATATTTGTTATATTGGACATAAAACTCACATTTTGCGCAGTTGAGGAAGTTTCTTAAAGACCCCGGTGGCCTCCAGCACCGTGAACTCATTGTTGTTCAAGCGGCTGTGGGGAAAACAAAACACAATTTTAAGCATCGACTTAGAACCAGACTTTGAACAAAAATAATAGAATAAAAAATGTTTAATAGTATCTTGTATTTACATTATCTAATATTTACGACAGCTAAAATGTAATATTGAAAATCTTTTATTTTAAAAAGATGAGGCGCTCACAGTTCTGCTGTATATTGAGGGATGTGGTCTGGGATCTTTGTGAGCTTTTGTCCAGAACAGTCCACCGTGGTTCCTTCGCAGCGACACTTCTCTGGACAGGCCAGGTCAGCAAAGCAGTCTCCTCCTAACTTCGACCGGTAGTCTTCAACACCTAATCACACAGCAAACAAACATAAACTTATTACATGATTGAGAGGAACAGAAGAAGAGAGTAAAAGGGAAATGGAAGGATGTATAGATGATAAAAGTTAAGGGTTACTGGAGGGACTGGAAAGGTTATTTATGCTGGACCAGAGGAAACTCAGTGATCACCATGGCAACGTGCTATTGGTCATTATCATTCATAACAACACACAAAGCCATGGCAACACACTATAGCCATGACTTTGAAGTGTCCCCACACTCAAAGAGATCAAACACCTTCATCCACACACTGACAAAATCTGAAAGGTTGACACAGAAACACACACACACACAGACACACTCGCTCGCACCCACGCACAATGGTTTTCTCTTGTTTCTTGCCATGCTGTAGATGCTGCAAGACGTTCCATGGTGCTTGACAGAACCATGTATTAGTCCGAGTCTGCTACCACATGGTTAGATCAAGCACAAAGGAAAACCTCGCTGAATTTCCTCTTTAAGACACAGAGAAAAGGACAGAGGAAGAATCAAAGGACTCAATATCCAGGGAAAAGATTCTAAAGTGCACAGCTGGTAAAACTACTAAAAGGAATGAAGGAGGAAAAAGAAGACATCAAAACAAACAGAGAAACTGAAGAGTGTGGAAAAATAGAATGCAAAGAAACATACTGTACTGTATAAAAGACGTTGTCATTTGTCTATGATCTCTTTTTGGGGGGTTGCGGTACTTTGACTGGGGTTGAGGTCAAGGGGAGGGGCTTTATAGTTTTAACTCAGTTTACAGTTTTTTTGGTCAGTTACTCACATTTATTGACATGATGAATCCCTGAGTGTATGTGTGAGAAAAGAAGAGAGAGAACATGTAATAAACTGAAGTTGTCAACATCTCAAACTGGAGAGTGCTGTGCAACCTTATACCAGCCGACAAATTAAGGAAGTGCTTTATAGTGTTTTCTCATTTATAAGCAGTCCTTGATGAAAGAAGATTTTAACAATAAAAAAATTATCTAATTTCTAAGAAAGAATTTTTACTAAATAAAGTTTGAAAGAAGAAGTAAAGTGACATAGACAGTAAAGGGACATCATTACAAAATCAAATTGATTTCATTACAGGTCATTGCCCAACCAACAAATTTATGTTACATAAATATTAGTTTGTCCAGTTTTTTATTGTTCCTGGAATGTTCTCTCAAGGTTATTAGAACATGAGAACATTATTCCCCGAACGTTTTCTTTCTACACTGTGAGAACATTCATTACACTCAAAAACGTTCTAGGAATGTTCTAAGAATGTTGTTTAGATAAAGTTTTTAGTTTACCAGTAATAGAATGTTACTAAAACTTGCAGGTCACATCGTCAAGTTTTGGATTTAAAAAATAAGGGAAATTGTCCTGTAAAATTGTATTTATTTAAAAATAATATAATCAACTTTTAACCCTGGTTAATTACAAAATAAGGAGATATTAAATGTTGTCTGCAGTTTAATGAAACTAATTATTGAAATTAGTCAGATCATTATTTTCTTCCACAGCTGACACAGAGGTAGAACAAGTAAAAAATTACAGCTTTCATGAAATTAACAGATGAAATCTACGAAATGTTTGAAATTAATTCTTTGTTGTCAACATTCCCTGCGAATGTATATTGGTGACAGAGGTGATCAGCTTGCATTTGATTGGCCTCCTACTGCAGATGCCAAAAGTGCCCTTTTCAGCCAAATTGAAAATTTCACTCAGATACTATGTGTTTATTTCTCCTGGTGTTCATTAACTGTTCAAATATAACAGAGATCTTAATGTGCAGTTTCACAATATCTTTATCAATAGTATTCTGAATATCGTGGGAACCCTGTTTTATATGGAAAATGTGTGGGTAAAATACAAATATGGCAGGATGCCTGGAAACAGGGGTAAAATGAGACTTAAGAGCTATCTCAGTGTTAAACTCGGCCATGGGCTGAACACGTCTGCTCATTTGTTGCCATGAGCCACTACCAGCAAATGCTCTACATAAATATATTTTTGATCCTACAGTCTCTAAGAGAACATAAGGAAATAACTTCAGATGAAAAAAGAAAGCTAAAACTGAAAGCTGCATGGAGCTCACTGTATAAATGTCTGTATAAATGTCTGATTAGCCTTTACCCCTCAGTGCTTCCTGGACTTTGCACAAACATAATTGCCGCTTTAATAAGTCAAGTTGAGAACAATCCAGAAGTCTTCTTTTCTATATGCAAATGTTGGTGTTTAAATATCTTAAAAGGTGTGTTGGCTACAGATTTTTGCATGTACACAGGCATGAACTGGTGACAATACATAAGCTGATAAATTCTTCTCCACTAAAAATGTTTTTTCTTCATTTTATATTCTTTAAACATCTGATATATAGACTAATGGTCAGTGTAAGTGGCATGTTGTTTATAAGAATAGTTTGAGCAATTAACGAGGGGCACCTCTTGGATCCCTATTTATGACATTCAGAATCATATTTCATGTTTTTAGGTGGTGAACGTAAAATGAGTTGTTATGCCGGTAAACACTGAATATCTGTTATTATGTTCAAATTTGATTCTAGGCGACTAACAGATTTAAACAAAATATCACATAAGTACTTCAAGCAGAGTTATTAATAACATCCTGAAACTATGATGGTGCATAAAAATGTCTCCTGCGCATGCTGAGGCATGTGTATTTCCATGCATTAGTAGGAGTCTAAACATTTCAGTGTAACACACACAGGCTAACACATTTACAGAAGTTAAACATACCTGGTAAAAAATATTGCTCTTTCGCTAAACAAAGACAGATACACACAGAACTGAAAAGAGAGCTGAGCGTATAGGTAAAGATCGATGATGAATATTAATATCGATCCAAAAATCTAGCTCATTTATAACACAAGAGCAATCAATCCTCAGGTGGGCAGTAATATTAACATAATCTTCCCCCACACACATTATCATTCAGATAATCAATGTGCATATGCCAGAAGATAACCCATAGACAGCTAATCAGAACTCTACAAACAAAAGAATGCTGACTTAGAAGTTTTTACCCTTAACAAAACAAAAAACAAAGTACACCCCCACGCACTCTCTCTTGCTGTTTAGTATACCATAGAAAGATAGCTTGTTTAACTTTTACATCTTTCAGTAAAGATGTAAAGCTCATATTCAGACTGCACCTGTGACTTTATATTTACACATATAGCAAACACTTTTACCCAAAAAATTACTTACAACAGAGGGAGATGCAATAAGTAATTTGTTACAAAGGTAAAGACTAGCCAAAGAGTTTGTCATAGAGTTTGTATCTGCTAATCACCCAAAAAAGGTACTTGAGGAGAAGAACAGTCAGAAGGAATTTGGTAGATTTTTAAATGTGTTTTTATGATTTTAAGCTTTTGGGGAAGAGAAGAGAATTGACTTTCTTTTTAAAAGTTCGATAGTGAAAGATGGTGCTGCTGCTTTCCTGACTGGGTCAGGGAGATCCTTCCACTAGCCAAGGACAGTGAACGAGAAAGTTCTGATGAAGAATTTTCTGCATTTCTGAGACAGAGCAACAAGAAAGAATCTGTCCATTGCTTTAATTAGATGTATTTAACAGCGACAACAGAAAGAAATACAAATTAGAATTAGAAGTTTGGAAATCAAATATTATTGCCAACAGCAGAAACCACCATAAAAAACAACCTCAAAATGTTTTTTTCTTCAGAAAATGATGCAGACTCAGGGTGCAAACCTTTACACCACATTTGCCACAGAGAGATTTCTTTGAATGGAGTTCTGTGGAAAACATGCTGTTCATTGTGGCACTTCAAATATGATGCCAACTCGTTTTTTTTGTTGTTGTTTTTTTTCAGTATTTATTTGGATATTAGGAATCGGATGATTTGTAACCAAACCCCAACCAAACTTTCATTAGTGTTAGATTTCACATCTCATCTCATGTCTTTCTGTCAGGACTTAAAGTTAATTTTTGACATGATTAGGCCTACAGCCAAGAACAGCTGTATGATCTTAATCATGGTGTATATTTTGGAATCTGAATGTTTGGGTGTATCTGTGGGTTCTCAAAATAATATGTACATTTTCAGTAGTTTCCTCACATTGGTGACGCTTCTATGTACAGTTGTGTACAGTCTTAAAAGGTGCATTGTGTAATTTATGGAAGCCAAAGTTGACCTCACAAAAAAGGCCCTAGATCAGGATCACAAACTCAATTTCTGGACTACTGTAGCCCTCCAAAGTTTTTGCCAATCTTAATTTCTGATTCTTAATTCTTGACTCCACAAATAAAGCTCTCTCAAAACAAGTAAAAGAACCAACTAGGGTTTGTTCAAAGATTGCAAATCACTTGATCATTCAGATGCCGTTTATGAATTCTCTGTGCTGGCTAATGCAGCAGGAGATTTAACTTTGTCGATATATTAGTGGGGGGTTCTCAAAATGTCTCTCTACTTGATTTTCACCAGTTCAGATGTGAAAATAATCCTCCTGGCAATAATACTAGTATGACGAAACTCTTTTTGTGAAAATTGATATGTGCGTACCTGAGCAGCGAAACTTCTTGCTCTTGATCTGGCCAATGCGTTTGTTAGCTAGTCGGCGGGGACTGGTGCATCGCGCACCACTGGTCTCAATCGGGTTGTCTTGCAGGTAGTCTGCTAACCACTTCAAGTGACAGTCACACATGAAGGGGTTCTGTGCCAGATGACTGAGAAACACAATCAAACAGATTTAAGTAAAGAGTTATTAGTTACAGTTGAGCAGTTTCTTTTCAATCCAAAATAGTGGTAATTTTTTCTTTTGAGCGTTTGCTGATGAACTTATTACTGATCACCCATTTAAAACAATAAATTATGAAAGCGCAAAATGTAATAAATTATATAAAATAGCAGGACAAAAGTATAACTTCTCCATCTAGGAACTGTAATTGTGACTGTGACCAAATATATCATCAAACTAGGATATAACTGTATTTTTTTGCTGCAAACTTTGCTGTTACCTGTTAATTTCCAAGCAGCCTCTGCTGCTATTTGCTAAGCTTCTAATTTTATATATAATATATATACAGACTGTCGCTTAAACCACAGGTTTCTGGTGAAGCTTACAACAGCTAGTTGGAGCTATGGATTTGGGAAATATCCCTGAACTATTTTGTCAATGGTGGAACTTGTCGGCGAAAAAAAAAACTTATAACATTACTTTTTTTTAAAGCATCAACACAGATCTGTACTGGAGAAAAACATTATTTCATGGCCACAATCATAAATAATGTCATTGTAAAAGTTACTGACAGCGTTTGGATGGCTCGAAGAGAAGAGAAGGTTCCTTTCACAATGGTCTGAAGCTTGTTGTCATAAAGAGAGAGCAGATTGAGATTTTGCAGGTCTTGGAAAGAGTCTACACGCAGACAATTGATCTTGTTTGCATTCAGCAATCTGTGGAGGAAAACATTAGACTTTGACATTTTACACAAATCTCACAGGCAAACAGAACAATATGTAGATGAGGAATATATTGAAAAAATGTCATACGCTCATAAGTTTATAAATCCCTCAAACAAACATTAACTATCAAATGAATCAAATAATTCATTAAATTTTCCCTCTGCCTTCTTTCTAATAGGAGTAAAATGTGAAAAAAATAAAATAAATAAATATATATTATTTATATATTTATATATATTGCGAAGCAGCAGTTGCATCATTCAGATTTATACCTTCTCCGTTTCATGCAAGTTACTTTGTGTCTGTTTAATGTTTGTCTCTGCAAGAATGAGAAACAGATCATCTGTTTTGCATATGACCTTTCTTTGTGCTCTGAGTGCTCCGGTTCTGTGCTAGGTTCAGATTAGCAAGTATGTCCTTAACACTCTCACATGTAGGGAAGTGCATGGCATGAGCATTATGTGCATTTAAGCCCAGTTGTTCTGTCTGTCATCAGGGGATTGATGAAGCATATGATCATAACACACAGGTGTCTTTTCACTCAGCAAGACTTTTTTTTCTAGAGATTTATTCAATTTCATTCCCTTAAGCTAATAAAGTAATGTTCCTTTTTGTAAATCAACTGTTTCTTAGATCTTTGTTATGAATACATTTGTCATATTTAAGAACAGGTACTTATATTTAAAGGGTCACAAACCCCCAACTAAAAAAGGTTTTTATAGATTTATGAATGTTGAAAATCACTTTGGGATTTATTTTAAAATTACAAAAGTCATTTTATTTCCCTTTAATTATTTTGAACTTGAGTTTATGCAAGCTCAAATAGGTTCAATGAGTGCTCTTATTCAAAGATAAGATGGCCTAGATCACACTCAACACATTCAAATAAAGTCCTTCATTGTTTTTGCATTTGTTTATTAAAAACCGATTCCATAGATTATACAGTATATGCAGTTTTTCATGTTTAAAAATAATAGATCAATGCTTTAGGGGTGCTAAACCTTGTTACACCACAGTGATTTTACTTTTACAGATCTTTGACTTTTACAGTAAATTTATTTGTTTATACAGTGCCATGACCTCACAGGTTTAGGAGCATGACCTCCTGAGAAATGTTCTGATTTAATACATTTATTAGGTGCACTTTATGGGTTGAAAGAACAGTGAGGTTATTGTACAAACTTTATTTTTAAACATTTTAAAGGAAAAATTGGTTGTGAAAAAAATTGACATAGTATAACATTTTGTTTCAAATATCCAGTCTCACACAGATATTTTTGAAGGATCTGTTTTTTTGGAGCTACAATTATTGTACATGACTTTGGTTGATTTTGGTTGATTATTTCTCTTGTCCTGTGAGTTATTTTTCAATGTGCAGCCTCTTATCTCCCATGACCACAGGCACAAAACATACATGATCATGATCAGGAGTTGAAAGCATGCTTGCAAGCTAATTTTGGATAAAATTATTGTTCCAGCAATTAACTTATTACTAGCTAAGTGAGGTAAGTTTATAAAAACACACCTGCATCTTAAAATATCCTTGAATACTGTATATCCATATGTGGAACTTGAGTTTTTGAGTCTTTTTAGACCAGCCAGTTGTGCTCAAAATGTTTTTATCAGTAAAAGCTGAGACCATTGACATTTCTACTTAACTGTTTGTTATGTAAGTAATGTGGTTTGTTTTAATAAAACCCCTTATAGAAAACTGCAAGGTATGTCTCTGGCTTGTGTTCAGAAAATTAAACATGTCTTTAGACATTATACAACATTTGTGACTTAGCAGATTAATGAAAAAGTGGCATGTAAAGTTTTAAAAAGCTTGTTTTTGAAGTAACGGGTTGTGCTTTAGCAGTATTTTTTTTTGTATATATCTTTTTTTTTTTTTTATTCTGATACATTTTGTACAATAACTTAGCCCATTGAAAGATGAACGCATACTAAAATGTTAAAGCACTAATCATTTTGTGTAAATTCGGAGAATGAGTTTGTCTCTGAAACTTGTTCCTGTAAGGAAGGTTTGTTCATTTCAAGAGCAACTCCATATTTGAGGTATTTCTGTATCAGGCATTATTTTACATTTCAATAGCTTTTTATTAATGGCTAAACTTCTCAAACAAAAAAACCCCACACCCACTCATGCATCAAAACAAACGCCCCGTTTTCCTGGTATTTTCAAACATCAATTAATCAAAAGTGCATTACTCACAGTAGCTGCAGTGAGAACAGTCCATCAAAAAGGCCTTTTGGAAGTTCTGTGATTTTATTCCCATATAAAACCCTGAAAGGCAGGAACACAAGGGAGCGTTGAATAAAAGCAAAGATTAAAGATATCCATTACTCACTCACCCACCCAGTATTTCATTCATCAAACAGAGCATGAGGCGCACTGCTGCAAATCACCGCTGTGCAGCAAATGAGTAAAAACCCAATCATGAAAAACAAGTTTGCAATCCCCTTGTTTTGATGAATATATTACATATAGCTCTTGTTCAATCCTTTATTCTAATGGTTCATAACCTCTACAGGACATGGGTGGAGTTAAAATGGGTGTGCATTACTGTAAGTTCAATGCAAAAGGCACTGAATTTTTTTTTTCTCAATTATTTATTTGAATAAAAATAATAGCATGGGCTTGGCTATGTGCTAATTCACATGTGCAGACCCACACACCACTAATGATCCTTTCCCATTCTCAGCACAATAAAAAACATTGTTACATTGTTATAAACAGAGGAAATACTTTTTTAGTTTAAATAATATGGTTAAAGGTATTGACCCATTGAACATAAAGGCCATTTTTTGTTTTGATTGGCCTAGAAAGACATTGATCATTTGATCAAAGATCATTGTATTGTAAACAAAAATAATAAAAAAAATAGTTAAAAAAATAATTTACTTTTTATTCTACAAATTTAACCAACAGTCTATAAAGTCTGTTGCAAACAAAAAAAAATTGCAATGGGAGCGCAGATTTCAAACACGAAAAACTTTGCTATGGGCGTGCAGATTTTCAAAAAAATCGCTACGGCGCCGATTTCAGGTGAATAATAAAGCGAGACACAGAATGATTTATATTGTGACTGTTTTACACTTAACAATCCAAGGTTAAAAAACTACCAATTCTACACTATAGAGTGCACTGAATATAAGTATATATTCATAAATATTTGTGCACGTGCATTGATCTGTGGGCTCACAATTCTGATTGGAAATAGAGAGAATAGCCAAAAACGCATGTTATGGAAACTTTAGTGTGTGATGGATAAATGGAATCATTATAATTAATATTAGTAATATAGATGTTAATGTTTCCTATAAAGATTTATAATATGTATAAGTGTTACATAGAATGTCTTGTTTTTCTAGAGTTTGTTTGTTTGTTGTGTGCATGTGCTTGTCCTATCCGTTTCCAAATCTAGGTTCCACCCATTACCTCTCACCACCGCTCCAGTCTCTCTGCAATACGTCGTGAGGGATGTCAATCACCATTAAATTGATGACGTCACCACATCACCACCCAATCCGGTTGCTCCAAAACGACCTAATTTGGATAAAGGTCTCGACACACCACCATTGATCAGCTCTGATCAAGATGCTAGCCTGTTGTGCGTTTTGATGTTGAGTTGTGTACTATTGAATATGATAAGTTGTTGTCACGCTGCCAGTTGTTTTGACTATTCTGGTTCTCCAGAAACATTGGCTCGGTCTCTTTTTCTAAACCTCTGAAGGGAGAGAAAGATAGATATCACGTGATATACATTCTGGGACATTACACGTAGGTAAACCTTTTGTTAGTACACTAGATAGGTGATGAGCGCACTTGTAACTAAGATTAGAGTAGATTAGAAGTTAAACAGTAATTGTCTGATATTTATGTTTATAATGTGTGCTAGTTTAGAGTTATTATTGTCCTGGGGATATTGCAGGGAACCGGCGCCATCAAGGGGAGGGACTCTCTCTTCAGGTTGGTTGGGTTTTTGTTTTATCTGTTCTTGTTTGTCTGTACACTAGTCATGTTGTTTGTAAATAGTTGTAAATAAATCACTCTGTTTAGTCATTTGTTGTGCTGTTGTCTCTTTTGGTTTCTCCACTCCGTTAAACTGTTTAATTTTCTTTGCAAAATAAATGTTACGGCCAGAGTCATTTCCCATCTTAAAAGAAACGTAACAATAAGCGAGTGATGTGTGTGCTGAAATTGGTTTAGCGACAAGAGAGAGGGGAGAGGCAATGATGTAGAAGGGCGTGACGTGTTCCTTGAGCATGAAGCCCAGGGACAGATCCCTAATGGGTTTTTCTGAGTCTTGCCTGTCTCCCTTTCTAACGGTACCTCTCCACTTATGCACATGCGTAGTCGCCGCGTTAACTCTTCATGGCTCTGAGGTATGATTTTATCATATTTTGGCTTGATTAATAAAACACATGCTGCATTTCGTATTTCATGTCTCCTGAGCAATTATTTCCATTACAAGTGAATGATAGAATACTGAAAAGCAATTCTTCTCTTGCCATGATTGCCCTTATCATACAATAGATAACAATAGATAAAATAGCATTGTCAAGGAAACCCTCTGAATCCTGTAATTCCAAAACCCAACATATTTTATTCAAGGCTACGCTGTAAATCAAACGTAAATATTGATTGAAATTTAAATAGCAACTTTTAAGTCGTTCCATAGTACACTTTCAATGAATTCCCATTTACAATAAACTTGTGTGTTTTGTTAAGATTTAAATATGGCTAACTCTTTCTGTTTGGAGTAACACTGTAGAGTTTCTTTCAAATTTGAGAAGTAAATATAAAAATATAAATTAGGTACACCTGTCTATCTGCTCAGTACAATCCAGTACCTTGCCGTAAAAAAGGAATTCTGAAAACTGAGGGGATCCAACGTGTACCTAAAGTGGCTGGTGAGTGTGTTTATTTGCAGCAGCATTATATAACTTATTCTAAATTTCAAGTTAAGCACAAAATATGATCAGATTTAGTTCTGGTCTGTCTCTGGCAGCTGAGTTCTGATAGATAAATTCAGACAATTGTAGTTTTTTTATTCTTCATCTGTTAAGATAAATTATTAAGCGGATTTACAGTAAGGCTTTGATCATATTCCAGAATCACAGTAATATTTGATTTAACAGTCTTTAGTTATTTGATGATTTGTGGTCAAGTTATAGATACAAACTTCCCTTAAAGTCAACACACTGAATGCTGTATATTATAAAAATTCTGCCTGACTTTATTTGGAATGTCTTATCTGCTTGTGTATTTCTCCCTTAACTCATGTTTCACCGGGTCTCTGGTCTGGCTTAAAAATGTATTTTTTTAGGGGGAGAGGTTTGAAATGGCTGGCTGAAGTTCCTGAGAGGATCATCCGAAGGGACCGAGGGAGCAGGAGAGAGAAAACAAGAGAATTGTTCCGCCTTTCGAGTTCTGGCTCATTGGATCCCACTCAGTAAAGTAAACCAAAGAAAACACGGAGAGCAAGCAGGAAGGGCATTTCTCTCCAAATCCTTTAACACACTTACACACTCACTGGAAATGTGTAGCCAAAACTAATATGTTCAAAAGTTTGACCAAGAGCTTGTGTCTTTTCCCCTCACATTTTAAGGCCAATTGGATTTGATTTGTTAACATAATTTAATGCATTTTTGGCATTAAAGACAGTCTTGTTCAGACATTTTTGACAATGATTAATTTTCAACTCTACAGCATTTAGCAGTTATTACTGAGGCTCTCAGACTTACTCTCACACGTACACTTGCCTTTTTGTTTCCTATATCACTCTCTTGAACTGTACTATTACGTATTCTACCATTATGGATATAAACTTTTTGTGTACTCACTCTGGTGCAATGTCCCATTGACTTATTCCATAGGAGTACTTTATTGCATGTAAATGTATCACTTATTTAAATGAAGCTGATAGAACATAACATATTTTGTTTTCCCATAAGTATACGTACAAGTTCCTATGTTTTTCTCTTGCCTTGTAAAAATATTGCTCCCTTCTTTGTCTCGTCACAATTTTGAAACAAAGTGTATTTCCACTTAAAACTTGTAGACCATAAAAATCAAAAGCTTGGAATTCAAACTCATATCGCCAGATTGGCTTCACATGTCCTGCTCCCCAGATTACAAATAAATGTTTTAGCAGTTTTAGCTAATATCGCTCATTAAAATACTTTCATTTTTAGCTAATTCACTATTGCTAATCATTATGTCTCAAAAGGTTTATTCCGAACTATAGACAGACCTGGCTGCAGATTAACTTTGAATTGAACGTCTATTTCAGAGCAGTGCACAGGTATTTCAAAAGATCCACATACATACTGCCTTTTTACTTTTTTGCATGTAAAATCAATTAATTTAATAAACATTTATAAAGAAACTGTTTCTAGATCTGAAAGTCTAGAAAGCCTAGGCTTACTTAAATATTTGAAAATTGAGAATTTTACAATAAACAATGAATCAGATATGATTTTAGTTTTAAAAATAATCTTCAATAACTAAAACTGGTGTTATGATTGACTGCAGTGTGCTAATCTTGTCAAATGTCAAAGCCCTAGGTATCCATTTTGCTGAAAGGTGGATGAGCTGACTCAGAGCTTGCAGGCATTTATAAGCTATTTTCTAAAGCTTGTATGAGTCAGATCATTAATAATTGAGAGAAGTATTTCTTCCCATGCACACAAACAAAATACATATAAATATGCAAACTTACAGGGAATTTAAAGATCGGAGACCTTGGAAGGAGTCTGCAGCCACTTCTGTGATCTGATTATTGCTCAAATCTCTGAACGAAAAAAGAGAAATTCATAGATGAGAAAAGCGTGTGTTTGTGGGTCGTTGTGCTTGTGTGTCAGCTTACATTCTCCGCAGGCGTTTGTAAGGAGAGAAGGCTCCTGCAGGAATAATCTTAATGGAGTTCTGCTCTAGGCGACTGCAAATACAGAACATGAACCAGATGAACAAATCAAATTAAAAGCTAATGGGGATTGAAAAAAACGAATGCAGAGACTGGACTATTGTTTGAAGAGTGTGTTAATGAGGATTTTATGTTTATAGAAAACCTCAATATGTTTGAGGATTTCTTTTATATTGAATAAAACTGCAAATATTTTTTTAAATAATATTGAAAGATACACTACCTAGCCAAAAAAGTTACCATCAAAGAAAAAGTAACACACTAACATTTTGCATTATTTTAATAAGCTGCTGCAATGACTTTTTTTCCATCCAGTGTCATTTTTCACCAAGATCTTGCATTGATGATGATAGAGTCTTTTTATGCTTGATGCATGCCAAAGATTTGACCCTTCTCAAACAGGAAAGGTCTCTAAACATCTATGCAGCAGCTGAGTCCATCAACAGGATGTGAAAGTACTCTTGTGCAGAATTTAGTGTAGAGACTCTTCTGTGAATTGCAAGCCACTCTAGGCTAAAAGGTGGCACGGCACTTCACGTTTTTTGAGATTTGTTTATATAAAAGAAAAAGAGGATTTTTAATTTCTTTTTATTTTATGTCCCTTAAGATTTGTTCTCTCTGTCATAAGACAGCCCTTCCACATTACATTCAAAGTGTTCCTTCACAGTAAAATATGTTTCTTTATCAAAGAATAATTTATTATAGAGGTGAGCTGTGTGTTTGAGAGGTTATGCTGTTGGAGAGCAAATCAATGCCTTTACTCATAAATAGGGACACGCATATACTCTTCTTCTTTTTTCTCTCTGTTTTCATCTCAAGGGAGCATTGTGTGCTGTTAACGCCATCAGGTTGCAAATCGGGCAACTTAAATAACTTTAAATAATTTGATGCACTTGCTGCATTTCTTGAAAACAGACTCATTGGTGAGCTACATTTTGTAAGTGGGGGTGCAAGATGAAAGCATCTTTTCTTCGACCGTACAATGTGTTTTTTAACATGGTGGTTTAAGATATCCCCTGTCACCTGGTCATTGGAGTTAAATAATTTGTTAAAAGCTGAAAGATACATAAGATAAAAAAACATTAAATTAAGTATTTTCTAATCTGTTCTGAAATAAGTACATTTTAAATAGTAACTTTGTTTCCTTGAAATATCAGTGTTTTTTTAATCCAAATACAAACCTGCTAGCTGGCATGGCGTAAACCAGACAACCAAACTTTGGTTCAACAACAAAAACTCATGTGGTACAAAAAAAGGTGATGAAACAGAGGAGCGCAGAAGACACAGACAGGGACACGTCAAGTAGGCCAGACAGGATACATGGCCCGGAAGGGGTTTAAATACACAGAAAAGATAATACAGAGCAGGTGACAGGGGAAGGAGAGTCAAACTAGAAAAAACAACGAAACTAAACAAGAAAAAGAGGGAGAAAGCAAATCATCACTCAGGAACATAATGCACCTGAACAATAGGAAACATACAAGACAAGACAAGAGCAAAAATATTACAGAGGAAAACAGAATAAACTAGACAAGTTATACAAACAGAACAGGGCATGCAAAACACACAGAACCCAGAAGAGTAATATATGAACAGAGCTAAGAAAATTCTGGCAAGACTTTGCTATTGTTGTCATTTTAAGAAAGCATGTGGATTTATGCTGTTAAAAGTACTTGTATAAAACCCCAGCCTAAGGAAAGAAATACAAGAAAAATAATAAGTTAAAAAAGCTACTTACAGGAGCATGAGGAGAATACTTTTTAAGGAATTAAAAATACAGTCTCAAAAATAATTTACATTTTGTACTTAAAAAACATTAATTTCTTTTATAACTTTCTCATTGTTGTCCCATTAATTTTTGTTTGGTATCTAGCCTTGGCCCTTCCAGATTTCTGACCTTTGACTGTAAATGTGTCATAAATCAGAGAACCTCTCCAAAGTTGACAGAGCATGAAAATTGAGGCCTCACATAGGTTCACGGACACACACAATTCATTCAAGCAGAGCAAAATGAGATAATCACACTCATCTGCCAAGGCTCTGCATGTTGCATTCAGAGGAAAAAGAGGGATTGACAGAGAGAGAAAGGAGGAATGAAAAAAGACCCTAAAAGAACAGATGAGGCATCTCAATCCAGAGTCCGTTGGCAGAGCGTTTGCCCTCAGATGAGATGCTATTGACAAAATAAATCAATTTCCACGGTGCATTAATGTGCATGACTTCAGCATGGTCTCCCTAGTTCAAATATTTGATTCTGATTCAACTCTTACTGACTTCTGTGTGTGTGTGTGTGTGTGTGCGTGTGCGAGTGTGTGTGCGCTTGTGTGAGTGTGTGTGCGTGTGTGTGTGTATACATGCGTGTGTGTGCAGGTGGCTCACATCTCTGTGATGGTTTCTGGCAAGTTGGTGGGGATTTCAGTCAGTCCCTTCCCTCGACAATCCACAATATTATTACTGCAGGTGCACAGCTCCGGACACTGCAGGACGCTACAGGATAAGTGCGACTGGGGCCCTACAACACACCAAATACACACAAAATATAATGGGCTGCATGCAGAATAGCTGCACTATTTCAGATATGCTGTTATTTTTAACTAAACACAATCTGATAAAAAGTTTAAGCTTGTGACATTCCATCACAAAAACTTGCCTTGAGTGAAGTCTTGAAAGCATGAGTCAAACAAATAAAAACAAAATCAAGTAAAAACATTTTATTAATGAAATGAGCGATTTCACAAAACAATTAAGCTGATATGTAATTTTTCTATTGTTTAATCATCATTCTTGTAAAACCCTAGCTCACCTGTACACGTAAACTCTTTCTTCTGGACCTCTGCGATGTTGTGGCCCCTCAGGGAGGGTGGACCCATACATTGAGTGTAGAGCCCCAGGCGGGGCCTTTGCCTCAACCAATCAGAGAGCCAGGCCACGTTGCAATCACACAGCAGATTATTAGAGTGCAGGCGACTAGAGAAGAGAGACCAAGTGTGTAGTTTTAACATTCAGCTGATCATTCAATAAACCCGTTTGGATGCATGTAAGAGAGTCTCCCAGTGTTCTAATTTATATTTTAAGCCCTATTCAGACAAAACTACAGGGGATTGTTAGAGAAATTACAGTTTTTCAGATGTACTTTGTGTTTTTAATCGCATCCGAATCTGCCAGATCTGGGTTTTTTTTCACACGTCTGGAAAGAACACACAGCAAAAGATTTCCTGTTTTTTCAGCAAACTCAGTCCTCATTTGAGAAATTGAAACCCGTCCGAATAATCATGTCTTCCGAAGATTCTTTTTCAAAAGATTCTTTTGGTCTAAAATGTTTCATTAGTGTTCATTGTATTTCCCATACATTCTTTGGAGCACCAGAAATCATGTTTCCGGTGTTGCTATGAACATTTTAAACAATAAATGGGAATGCAACTCCTTAAAGATTTGAAAAGAGCTAAATACATTTTTGGCTACATACATGTCAGCTTCAGGTAAGATCATTATGCTATCAACACTCAACGACATAGCGTTTTTATGTTTTATACTGTAATATGCAATATTACAATTAACGAGCCACTTTTTAAATTTGACTTGCAGGTCACACATTCTGATCACCTTAGTTGTATCCAAAGCCCAGAAACTTGAATTTCTGTAATAAATCACTGATATGTTAGTCCGTTCTGAATAGAGCAGACCTACAGAACCGAATTTGCCTGGTTAAGGAGTGATTTACATGTCGATGTAGGTACAATATGGAATCTGTTCAGAGAAGGCAGATCTAGTTAGACGATACGACATTATGAATAGCGAGGACGGAATGTGCAGACATCGTCATCATACTTGAGGAAATGAAAATTATATAAATTTAGCTTGTTCGCAGATGGGCCATCCAATCAGGAGCTTTTTAAGTAGTCATGTGAGAAAAACAGAGAAACCAGCAATGGCTGTGTTTGCCTACAGGGAAAAGTGAGTTACCAAAAGCGAGACAGTTTCAAGCATTCATTACGGTATGTTCTATGTTTCTTCAAATTTTTGCTGTTGACTTTTGTGTGCTAGTATCCCTAAGAGATTATCGCTTATAATGTTCTCTTTCTTTATAAGTAAAATACATATTTACTTGAGTGAATCCTTTATTATCAAGTTCAGCTTATTTGTACATATGTGATTGATAGATGTATTTTTTAATACACGTAAATATGTGCGGGTATGTAACCAAATATTTACAGAAAACAATAGATGAACTGTTATAATCTTCAGACTGTCCATATTACCATATTTTCTTAAACAGAAAATAAGTACAATGGAGCAAATTTACTTTTATTAATGGAAAACTTTCATAAAATAAAACACAAGTGTTAAATACAACTGATTACAGCTTCCCAAACAATTACTGGACAAGTGAGGATAAGAAAAAGTGTTTGGGGAAATATTTGAGAGCTCAAACTGTTAAAATCTCTTCTATTACTGATGTTCAGCTTACCAAGATCAGACTACAGAAAAGGTAATTATCTACATTAGCTTCTTGCAAAAATTAAATTAAATCATGAGGACACACAAAGGACTCCAATCTACAAGTAATTTGTTAATGAAACATACATATTAATGGTGTTATAAACCTCATTACCTTATAAATCATGTTCATCAATGACTAGCCAGATAAGTGCCAGATAACATGCTAACACTAGTCTGGAGAACAGGTCTACTGTGTTTTGAGTGTGTGGCTGTAGCTGTGCATGTGAATGAAGGCATGTGGCAGTACTCACAATGTCCTGAGCTTGGGCATGTGGTTAAAACTGGCCACAGACAGACGAGTGACATTGTTGTTGTTTAGTGTTCTGTAAAACAAAATGAGAAAAATAAAAGACTCAGACTACATATTATATTGCACTATAAACGCATACCAGGCGAGCTGTACGTAGGAGGGCTTCAGGTTCAGGAACACCCCAACCCCTCTAGTGAGGTAAAAGGCTCGTGGAGGATTTTTTGCTGTTGCTCGCTTAATGACACTGGGCGAGCTGACACCTTATAAAGGGCGAAACTCCAAATTAATTGGGAGACCGCATTGCGGTAATTGATTGCATGTGCTACTCCCAAAACTTTGTTAGTAATCATCACTTTATGGGGGTATCCTGCTTCACAATTGAGCTCAATTTGAAGCAAAACTGGAATACACCTTGACAAGTTTGGAATATTGATTGATTTAATGTAAATAAGGGACAATGTCAGGCGTTTAAAGGTTCATTTTCATGTAAAAAGCTTGACAGCAGGCATAAAATATGGTCTATAACTAAGCAAAATGTATAATAAAGGCTAATTCTAATTCTAAACAATACAGTGCCACACAATTATGACAATGTGACATTTTGATGATTATTCTTTTTACCTTTAAGTAAAGAAGTGTATAGCTATTATCAATAGAAATATTAAAGAATATTTGATATGAGTTGAAATATTGTTCTCTTTTTTCAGATAATTAAAATGATTAATTACATTGTTTTCACAGCTATGCCTATTGGTATTTAACAAACTACATATCACTGAGGAAAATCACTTATTAAAGAAACATATTTATTTTAAATAGTAATTAAGGACTTAGCTGCATAATTGAGAAAACTACCCCATGCTAAATATTTACTTGTTCTATACTCCAATTACTTCAAGCTAATTATAATTCATTTATATATTAATTTAAGGGTAGTAACAGAACCAATTGGACAACAGCAGAAGGTTTAGTCAGTCTCTTCATTAAACAGAAAATAGACACCATAAAATTTTCCACGAGGAGGAAAACCTCCAATATCTAAAGTGCAACACTTACATATAATCAAAACCATAAGCAAGAGAAGTAAATGATACAATAGGACTAACTGAATACAACAGGACAAAAGGTGTGAAATTAGCAATTCCGCAACACTGAACATAAGACTAAGGAACGTTATAAAGGGAGGAATGGTAACCTAAACAAGATCTAACAGAGGTTTCTTAACTAAAATGAACTGACAACGATTAGATACAGGTGGAAATCAATCAGTGACAGAGTGAACAAGACAGGAGGGAAAATACAAACTAGAATAAAATAATTAACAGAAGCTAATCTGGTTAATGACAAAAAACAAGAAGACTTAACAAGAATAAAAGCCTTAAAGAGTAAATCAAAACAGAAACCTTAACAGGTTGTGGCCTGTATTGAAACCTTATTGTCCCTACATGTTTTGCCTTAACAATTTACAAATTTTAATAATGAAGTTGGCTGTTTCACAGACTTTTTAAAGTTGTAGGAAAACCTTTAGACTTCTACTTCTGAATAGGGAACACGTTCTGTCCTTTTAGCTGTATAATTCAGCTATGCAAAAAAATCATTAGCTAATTGTCAACAAAAGCAATTAGTAGTTTATTGCAGAAAATTTTTTACTAATCTAATTCAAAATAAAAATGTGCATCTTTTCCATATAACCCGGGAAATTACAAGATGTTTTACTAAACTGTGACAATTCTGTGTTTGTTGGGTGAAAACTGTGTTGTAAAATTATAATTAAGCCCCTTACAGGTGATGTTTGTTTTTAACAATTTATTTAACTTTTTTTCTACCCAAATCTCCATTAGGCCATTATCAGTATTTATCAAAACAAATCCAAAAAAACATAGTCATAATCCCTTTTATCAGTCTTAATTCCAATCGCTGACAGAATTAATCCACTAATTCCAGAATTAAAGCCTGTATGCATTTTCATCCAAACATCCAGCACCCCGGAGGTAATCTGACAGCGTGACACTTTAATAATCTCAGTTACGATCAAAGCACTTGCGGACCTGAGCAACCAGGAAATCTTAACGAGAACATTGTATGCCTTTAATAAAGAACATCACACACACACGCACACGCACACACACATGCAGTATACTTACAGTACTTCTAGGTCCCGCAAAGCTCTGAAGGCTCCGTCTTCAATGCAGGAAATCTGATTATAGTCCAGCTGCCTGAGAAAAAAAACATAACATTTTCTATTAATATTCAATGACAATTAAAGCAACCCTCTGAGACATGTCAGTCCATAACTCTGTGCACCCTCAGTTGGTTCTCTTTCTTTAACTTTTAAATTGATCGCTGTCTAATCCGATACTCTGTCCGCCTGATCTTCTGCACTACTGCCTGTAGTACCTACAGTATACTCCCCGCTCCTCCCATCCGTGTGTTTGTGTGTTGTGGTCAGACTGCTCGTGCATGTTATTAAAGCTCATCACCATCGATGTGATGCAAAAAATCCCCAATGTTTTCTGTCTGTTGTCATGAACTGTTGTGGAATACTTACAGGTTCTTGATCTCTGTTGCTCCTCTGAAGGCTTTTCGGGGAATTCCCTGGATCTGATTTTCACTCAGGTCACTATAAAATAAAGAGAGAACTTTGTTATGTACAAGCAGCGGTGAAGCTGTCCTTGGATTAGAATCATACAGTCATATTTAACGCCGATAAAACATTCTTTACTTCGTTCTTTGACAGAGTTTTGTCATAATTGCAACCAAAGAAAGAACAATAAGCAAAAAAGAAACGATAATGTGCCCGCAGTTTAGTTAAGACTTTATCTGTATCCAGTACCAGTACCTCTATCCAGTACATCTCCCCTTTTCTACTATATGTTTGATTATATTTTGGTCTGAGGGTAATATGAGTGTGAGGTTCAATCAGTCCAACTCTCTATTCTTTACATTAAGAACTATTTCTAAGATTTTAGATTTTATACTTTGCGATATTTAGTTTTATTTATACCAATATTATGTTAGATGTTGTTTTTAGGGGTTTGAAAATATTTTATTTCTAATCTATCCAAAAGGTTTTTTTATGTATATTTTATGGAGTATAAATATCTAGAAACAGCTTTTCAAGCTGTGTTGGGTATGGTGAGTTTTTTTTCCATGTTAAACCAATAAAAGATGGATTTCTTTTTTAAATATATTTTAAAACCATACACTACACAAGTATATTAAAAAAGTTTAACAAATACATTTCATTAATAAAAATACATAACTCAATTTTATTAAGTTTCCCAGCGATGGGTTGTGGCTGGAAGGGCATCCGCCGCGTAAAACATATGCCAGAGAGTTGGCGGTTCATTCCGCTGTGGCGACCCCGAAAGGGAAGAAAGCCGACATGAAGATGAATGAATGAATTTTATTGAGTTACATCTGGAATTTAATTTCAATTGACCATTAAATTACTGTATCAATATACTGTTTTAAGTCAACAAACTGAATGAAAACAAGACAGAACAGAACAAACTGATTTATTTACATATTCTCTGAATAATGCATCTTTGTTTCCTTACATCAGACCACATCCTGACCAAGCTGGTGGTATAAGGGGATTTTTATGAAAGAAAAAAGTGGTTTACAAAAGAATAAAGCAGAGCAGCAATAAAACAGACATTTAAAAAGATGTATTTTAGTCTGAATTTAAATGCGACTAGTTTTAGATCCTCATTTCCTCTGGAAGCTGGTTCCAGCTGTGGGCAGCATAGTAACTAAAAGCAGACTCTCCCTGCTTGGAGCGAGCCTGTGGTCGTTCTAACTGATCTGAACCTAATGTTCAGAGAGCACTGACTGGTTTGTATACAGTCAGCAGATCTGTTATGTACTTTAGTGCTAAGCTGTTTTATCTCAAAGAAGAACAGAAGCATTTTAAAATCTTCCTAGGGTCACTGGCAGCCAGTGCAGAGACCTGACAACTGGCTTTATGTGCTCCTCCTTTCTAGGTCTGGTCAGAATCCGTGCACCTGCATTCTGAACAATTCGCTTTTGGGGAGTGCAGTTAAGAGACCATTACAATAGTACAACTACAACCATGTAGTTTTGCTAAGCCAGTGTATTGTTTATATAGACAGTGTATAAGATTATATGTACATATGTAGTCATGGTGAATTATGATGCATGACTGAACCAAGTCTGGATTCCAGATGATGACCACTGATGGGAACACATGGGCCATGACTGGGCCAAGCCTCAACCGCTATAACTTTTCATTCTGTCTGAGATAGGTCTTCAATGCTTCATTGAAATAGTATCCACCTTTGCCGAACTTTGGCCATGTTTGGGCCACATCCCATTTGCCAGAGACAGATGAATGGCAGATGTTTGCTGAATGAGTTCTAGCTGTCAATCACTGATGTTAATCTTATGGAGGTGGTGTAAATGATGTCAGTCATTTTGTAGGAACAAGTAATCTGCTGAAACCAAACTAACACAAAAAAATAATTGTGCAGAGTATAAAGAGCAATTTAAAATAGCTAACTCTATTTCATAAGGTATACATTTTAAAAGCTTGCTTAGTTTGAGAATACAAGTTTTATAGCTGACATGGCAAGCAGCCTGTAGAAAGATTATAGAGCATAAAATATTCAGGAGATTAGATTTATGATCAACAATTTCATCTAAATTCATCTCCAGCTTCATCAAAGAAGATGTTAGATCTTTAAAATGTCACCCTGACATGAGCAGAACCTAAACTGGACAGGAATCCTCCTAAATCAGGATCATCTGTGTCTGTGCTGAACAGCGACACAGCATCTCTGCACATTTGTGAGATCAAACACATATCTGGGTTAACTCACAAACATTACAGCTGCTACCCAGATGAGAGTCAACTTTGATCTAGACCAGTATAAAACAATTAGAATATTAAAAAATTGCTGCAATCTCAACAAAACACTGTGCCACACACTCTGAAAAAGAAAGGGCTTCAAACACAATGTTAGAGAAAGCATAGAATGGAACACCCAGTAGGGCATCAAGAGTGAAGGAAAAAAGGAAGAATGAATGTAAGCGAAAGAGGATTGAATTATGACCCCTGAGCACTTTCAGAGGAAGTGCTTTACTTGCTGACTTCCTCCTTTCAACAAATGAACAAAAAACGAACAGAAGCTTAATCCTTGCTTTCATCGCGCTCTATATCCTCCACTTTCTGTCACTTTCACTTTTTCCTTCCCTCTGTGTGTGTGGGGGGATCCTTCAAAACACAATAAAACTCTGAGATTTTAAATTAATCTAATGAAAATTCACATTTTAACTCTTTCTCACATGCCGACAGGATGAGTTTTCTGAAGAGCACACCTGCGCTAACCCTCAAATTCTTCACTAATTGACTATAATAGCCACCAGCAAACCACTCAAATTATTTTCCAAGGTTCACATGATCAGATTTGAAGAGCCGGTCACATGATCGAATCAGCATTCAGGGGTTCCCAAAAGTTGACCTTTGAACTTGTGGGGTGTGCATGTGTGCTACTTTCAGTGTGTGTGTCTCCATAGGGGGCGACTTTAATGAAGTGTCCTCCCCAGCGTTAAGCAGACCCTCAAAGAACCCTCTCGTTTTTAGACACAGACCTGCGCGCCCTCTCCCTCCACACACACAGCATGGGACCCACATATATTGTTGGAACCCAGTTCAGCCAGCCAGACCTGTCAGTCAAAGTCCTCAGCTGTCAATCATAATAAGAGACAGACACTCAGTCACCAAAAGCTAGACACCGACCGTAAGAGATCTCTCTCTCTCTCTCTCTCTCTCTTCCCTCTCTAAGTCTCTGTACGTGTAGTGAAGTCCAGACTGAGATAGACCGCCTGTCTGTTGAGAGCTCTAGTCATTGAGTGACACGATAGCCCTTATTTAGAGAAGGATTGAAATGAAAATGTCAGACAGACAGACAGCTATTTATTCCCTCAGACATAAACATTCAGAGAGGCTTGAGAAAGCAGTCAAGAATTATATCTTCGACCACTAGGGAGCAGTGTAATCTTACAGGCATGAGTCTGTCAATCAGTAATGGCACACCTCTGTTTTGTTTTGAGTTTTTTTTTTTTTTTTTTTTTTTTTACCAATTACGATTTTAAAAACATACCAATAAAGTAGATACTGATAATTCTACAATAAATGTTTGTTTGAAATCGTCTGTACTACTCATTGGATGCACAATGACATCCTTTAAACATTAAATTCATTTGGCTGCTCCACGGAGAAATGAAACCTTTAAATATTTAACAATAAAACTTACAAAAAATAATAAAGGTGTATAGAATATGGCTATATTAATGTCATGGTAATTTATTTATTACTATACTTCTTCTTCTTCTTCTTCTTCTTACTATTATTTGTTATTATTACTATAAGTGTTAGTTAAGGAGTCTATGATAAAAGCAAAGACATAATATTTTTTATAAGCCATGAAGGCCTATAATAATCTATCAATCTATCTATATTTCTGTCTGTCTGTCTGTCTATATATATATGCTAAGCTCCATCCACAACTAAGCAGACTTTTAACTGGGGGAAGGGGAATGGCGTAAACGGTCCCTAACCAGGAGACAAGAGGGGCCCATTGAATTTTGAATATGCTATAGGCGTCATGTTGAAAAAAGGGGGCCAGGGAGCAGAGACTCCAAGTAACTAACAGCCAACCAAAAACTCTTGGTGTTTTGGTTATGAGGTTATTGTAAAGTAATTCCAAACTAACCCATTTCATAATCAACTCTAATTCTCAAAAACCAAAGACACATTGCATGATGCAAGCTTTTAACCCATTTATGCTTTTTATTTAACAGTCAAAAATGTGTCCAGCAGAATTACAGAATAAAACTGCTTAGAGAAAATTGGAGCATAACAACTACAGAAAGAATCGAGCATGTAAACACTGCAATATAAGAGGAAGAAACAAATATCCTTCAGGCTTTAATGGTATACAGTATAGTCTAGAGTTGTATTTACTCTGTTCAGAATATATTTGGTCCTTTTCTATTTAGCCTTATATTGAAAATTATTCATAAATTAAACGAATTATAATTATAACAACATAACAAATAAAACAAATTAAAAAGTTATAAAATTATAACAGATTATAACATAATTCTGACGCACACATTACTCTTTTATTAAACCAAAAACACTTTTGCCTCCGAACATACAAAAATACACTTTTTTTATTGTTTATCTATGAAAATTCCCTATTGTTACATCTCCAAGTCAGCCAGCACTTACATTCTTGATTGAGATACATTTGCGTTTCATCTGAGTTTACTTTATAGGCAACCTTAAAATTAAACTTTTATTTTACATTGACAAAGAATCAACAAAAAAAAAACTCTTTTTGAGTTTTGTAAAGCAAATATTTATTGTATAATACACATTTTTATTTAAACATTTTATTTACAGATATTTATTGTATAATACAAATACTCATTCCTAAATTGTCTGTGAATAATCTGCCGTTTGTATAGATATTTTAACTCAGTTTGAGTGTGTTTTAGTACTCCATCCAGAGAAGGACCGAATACACTCCAAATGGAATTCACTTTGCTCTCAGGATATTATGTTGTAAATGCTACATGACCACCAATGGGATGGATGTCCCAGATGCCCCCACGCAGAGCAGTAGCATTTTCATTAGGACTGCATCAGAAAAACCTGTTGCACCCCCTCCCCCCCCCCCTCTCTCTCTCTCTCTCTCTCTCTCTCTCTCAGAGACCACCTGTCATCCATGAAAATGTCATGCTCTCGCTCACACACACACACACACACACACACACACACACACACACACACACGCACACAAGCCTGCATGCACGAACGCACACACACACGCACACACACACTCAGTGGAGAAGATGTTGGAGGGTTGTGTGTAGAATGGAGTGTTGATCATTTTCTTTCCCTCGAGAGGATCATTAGTGAGGTGTTTATAAACTGGAGAATTCAACACTTGTCTGCTGCTCACGAGGGCACAAGAATACCCTTTACTCTAACTTGTCAAATAATTCCAAAACAGTTAAATGACTAAAAAATCCCTGAATGATGAATAAAATACTAGCACACATAATACGATTTCTAAACATTTGAAAAGAGCTTGAATAGTATAGTTAAGAATAAAAAGCCAATAGAATAGTATGACATCTTCATCTAAATGTTTGACAGGTTGAATGGTTGGAGGGTGGAACTTATGCAAAATGTGTTTTATTTTATATTCATATTATATGAATAATAGGTCTGTTTATTTGTGTAAATCTGTAATATTAATGTCTATTTAATTTTTTTTTTCATTAAATAAACCTATGATGATGTCAATAAAATATGTTAATGATAATCATAGCAAAATGATAATGATGAAAACTATAGTGATATGGATATTGAAACCAACGATGATAGTCATAATAGGTTGTTAATTTGCCTTTCTTCAAAGCTTTAAATTTATCCGATTTCAAACGAGATTTTTGTTAAAGTTGAACTGGATGCAAGAGCATCTCAGGGTTTTTCTAGACAAACTTAAATTTCAATCTCAAAGCAATGTACTTTTTCTGAAATTGGTATACATACATAATAATTCCTTTACTTACATATTGTTCAAGTAAAGGAGCATGTCAAAGAACAACGATAGCTCACCACGTCATATAGAGAAAAATCTGAACATTTATTTTCAGCTTTTTAACATCAACAATAGGTTTGACTTTTTCAATTTCAATGATTGGACACATGCATCTCAGCAACAATGACCCCAAAAGTCACTTTCATTCTGACACATCTGGCACAAAGTCCTTCGGGTGTTACACTGTGCCAGAAGCGACAATTGTCAGGTCATATAATACTAAAACTGTCTCTTGATTTCATTCTGAAATTCATGTTGAAGCAGACAAAGAATCAGAACAAAATGATAGTAACTTAAAGAAGGACCATTGATTTTTATTAAAAACTATTTACATTTTAGAATTACTCTTTTTGTCATTTTTGAATGTGCCTCTTTTGATGTGAGGGCCAACCCTGAGAAACGTCTCTGCTCCTAGCCCTTGAGAATGCTTGCAAATAATGAAGAAACTTGAATGTAAAGTAAATAATATAATAATGAATCATAAAGCGTATTTGTGTTTGTTTCTGTCTATGGCTGTGTAGGTTAACGCAGACAAGTAACTTTCCCACTAGCACTTGAGAGTGTTTCCCAGTCTTCATCTCTTCTCCAACTCAATCATGGCTGTTGCTTTATCGTTTGTCCTTTCTCTCACACATCAAACAACCGAGACAAACACTCAAAAGATGAAAGACAGGAGATAGTAACTCTATTTCCCCTCTCCTGCTCCCTCTTTAAATCTTTTCAAGATGTTTGGGTCTTAGAGCTACAATATCACCGTAGAGATTCCAGCAGACCGTGTGTACATGTGTGTCAGGGGTGAGTCAAGCTAAAATATTCCTGTTCAAACACAGACAAGGCCTCAATGTTGTCTTTCACACACCCGCAAACTTCAGCCACGACCAATGGCTACACACACAGCTGCCCGAGTCCATCTGTCCTGTCCTCACTCACTCAAACACAGAGTTAAGCCCACATTTCTACACCAGGTCATTTTAAGGATGCGTCCATCAGAATTGTTGATTTTGGAGCTCAGAGGTTCAGACCCTGACAAAACAAATGAGTCCTAATTCAGCTTCTCACTAATACACAATCACAACACATAGATTGGAAATCTCAGTGAGAAAAGAAAGCGAGAAGGAGAGAGAGCGTGTGGTTTCCAGTCACACTCAATCTGCCAGTGGGAATTACACACACAGCCGTCGAGGATTTCCTTCTGTAATTTATTGCTTAAGAATTGCCACAGTTTGTGTGTGCCTGCATGTGTATGTGCATGCCTCGCGTTTGTAATTGCAGATTGTGAATGGTGCTTAGCTGAAACTACCGTGAACCAATCAATGAAGAACAGCGCTGAGCAGCTGTTAACATGTCAGCTTTCCATATCTGATTACATTACATATGAAACAAAGTGCATGTTGATCAAACCCCCCTCTAAGGCTGTCCTTTCCCAGAGTTCCACTCTCAGCCAACATCATTGTGCTTGAGAGGAGATTCTGTTTGAAGGCTAATGGAAGGTTCCGTTAACGCCTGACCAAGCCATAAAGTGCTGCAGAAGTCCTGCCGTCCAGCGCCGTCTTCCTCATGTCTAAACCGCTTATAGAAATCCTTCTGGGGATCGTAAAGAGACTGATTCACTGCCTCATTTCAAAGCATTCAGTGACTTTAGGAGAGTTTGTAGTGTTTTATATTTCTGAAATACGGTTTCTCTTACTGATGCTCATTTTTCCTGCCTGCTTTGTGGTCTAAGTTCTTGTCATGGGATTTGATTATTGCAAAATCAGATGTTTGCACACACACTAGCAGAAGGCTGTGTGTCCAAGAGCCAAAGAAAACACACAAATAATGGACAGATCCAAAATAAAAGTGAGAGTAAAAGTTACTCTCAGAAGCAAATTAATAGTTTTTGTTGTTGTTGTAGTTTTTGTAAATGATTTCTGCCATTACGTGGCAGAAAGTTTCTTTTAAAGAAAGTTGGCTGATTGCGCTGCTCAAAGCCAAGAATAGAGTATATTTGGTAAGTCTTGATTTCTAAATGACTTGTACCAAAACACAAAAGTCACAAGAAACCATTGTAATAGCATTTCTTGGTCAACAGCCTCACAGAAGCATTTTGATCTGAAAAACTTGTGCTTTGGAGGTCCACTGTTCATTGCATTGTAATAATCAAATTTGTTTTCCCAAATGGAACAAAGGCTTTAAGACAAATGTGACTTAAAGAATAAATATTTTGCTACAAAACAATAACGTTCATAGAAAAGTATTTATCCAAATCATATGCGTGGCTTTTAGAAAGCAAAAAGACTCCCCTCTCTCCTAAAATGGGCAAAAAAAAAGACAAAATGCCAGATACTGAGGAGTGAGACTGATGTGGAGATCAAGGACTTGAGGGTAATGAGTGTGGGTGGAACAGGAACAACAACAACAATAATAATAATACAATATTATTATTATTATTATTATTAATATTCATCCATTCATCTTCATGTCGGCTTTATTCCCTTTCGGGGTCGCCACAGCGGAATGAACCACCAACTCTCTGGCATATGTTTTATGTGGCGGATGCCCTTCCAGCCGCAACCCATCGCTGGGAAAATTATTATTAATATTTGTCTTCAATTTATAAATATTTATTGACTCCACATTTACACACCAGTGGTAATTATCTACCTTGGTAGCCCTCTGCTGCCCTGGGGTTACCAGTTTGCTTACAGGCTTCCTGCCCACCACCAAACACCCCACCAGTCACACACATTCATACAGGGCAATGTAGTTGTGAATGAATGGCAGAATGAACCTGGCGATCGAACAATCACCTATTACACATTGAATGATTATGGCAGTTATCACTCTTAATCACTCACATTTTGAATAAGCTAAACACACTACTTGAGCATAAGGTTTTTTTCTGGTAGACCTTGAAGTGAAGTACTATCAAAAGATTGAAAATCAGAACCCTGCTCACATCAAATGATCAGGCTCCCATGTGGTTGAACATTAAAGGAGATGATAGATTCCTTTTTGCTGTTGACTGCATTGCAAAACATTTCTCTAACTCAGGTATGTTATCAGGGTATTGCTGTTGTGACATGGCCCCTCTATGAACTATGGAAGACACTCCTTAGCTCCCACTCCTGGTCACTGTTTAATATCATTTTGCTGTGTTTTGTCCTGTCTGGACATTGTCTCTAACTATCCTTGTGTTTTATTATTAAATCATTTTTCTCTTTACTTCACAAATTGTGTGTGTGTGTGTGTGTGTGTGTGTGTGTGTGTGTGTGTGTGTGTGTGCGCGTGTGCGTGCGTGCATGTGTGTATGTGCTTGTGTGTGGTTCATACTGGAAAAGTAATATCTGAAAAGATTGTAATTAGCAGTAAAAGAAGCAAATAAAACACCAATAAAATGACACCAATTTAAAAAATGGTAGTCAATCAAATGCGAGCTGCTTGCACTCAAGCAGCCGTTGGCAATAAACAATGTCTGCAGGGAGGGCTGCTGGCAATAATCAACAGAAAATTCTTTCAGACTATTGCTATGACTATATACTCTTATAAAATCAATACTTTCTGTATGAAAAATATATATATTTGCCAACTATGCATGTGTAGACTTGACAGAAAATTCAGTTTTAAAAACATTTTTATTAGATCATGTTGATAGACATTTTCCCAGCGATGGGTTGCGGCAGGGAAGGGCATCCGCTGCGTAAAACATATGCCAGTGAGTTGGCGGTTCATTCCGCTGTGGCGACCCCGAAAGGGAATAAAGCCGACATGAAGATGGATGGATGGATGTTGATAGACATAATATAAATTACAACCACATACACATACAGACTTCGCCCCAACACCCCACCTTTGCTGGGGATATGTCACTCTAAGCTGGGATTAAAACATGAGATCCAAGGACAACAATGAGAAAAGACCAGCTCTCTATAGAGCCTTAGTAGGTTGTAGAGCAAATAATCTGATTTAACTTTATGTTCCCTTCTGTAAGGTCCCTTAAATTACAAATAATTTAGACATTTTATTTCAAGTGATGAACTTAAGAAGGTGCTATAAAATCAAGCATGTTAAGAAAAAGATATGGAACAGATGCATGTCAAAAAACAGAAGTGAAGTGAAGTGAAAGTGACCAGTTGTCCAGATATGGAGAGTCCCATACCGGGAATTTGTGCTCTGCATTTAACCCATGTCAGTGTACATACACACCATGAACACACACACGGACAGTGGGCAGCCATGCCTGCGTTGTCCGGGGAGCAATTGGAAAGCCTTGCTCAATTGCACCACAGCTGTGGTTGTTGAAGATGGGAGAGCAAGTGTTTCATCACTCACCACCTTCACCTCGGTCGATCTGGGGATCGAACCGGCAACTTTCTGATCACAAGTCGGTCTCCTTATCCACCAGACCACAACTACTTAAAACTAATAATAATCTCCAGAGAAATGTGTAGACTGCAGAAATAAACTAAGCCAAAGTACCCAAATGTGCCTGTTTGAAAGATAATGTTCCTCGCCCATTCGCTCTATTTCACAAAGGAATGTAAATGAGCCAGTGAAAACACAAACGCCCATACACACTCAAACACACACACATTAATAAAAACGTACACAATTCTCACTTCCATGGAAAATCCCCTAACTTCACATTGTTTCAAAGCTTGAAAACTGTTCTTTTAGTGTGTTCTTTTTTAGCAGCGGCTGGCACACACACATATGCACACCCAGTCACACCAGCACACTCACTTCAGCTGTGGCAGGAGTTTATTAGAGTCAGTGCCATTGATGTGAATGAAGTCATTAAGAGATAAATTATTCATGCCTCATTTGATTCCTATGGACCACCATCCTCCCCAAAACATGTTTCCATAACAGCAAGAGAGCACAAAGACAGGAATTCAGCATACACTCCAAACAAAACACACAAACATTCATGCACACTTGTATGAGGCCTATAAGGCATCTAATAAAAACCCACACGAGAAAAGCTAAACATTGATTGAATTGAACTACAAACCTACATACCCATGAATGAATTCATGTCTATGACGAAACATTGTTATAAAAGTTTACATGCATCTAAACGTGTTAGCTAACATCCAATTAAAATACAGAGTGTGCAGAAACGTATGATTGGAGAGCAGTTTGTTGTCATTATTGACCCGTATGATAACAAGTGACTCGACACCCTTAAAACTCCTTCTACACCCAGCCGCTTGCACACACTCACATTTTCATAGCAATAAAATCTCCCTGGATGTCTCAATGTATCAATGTCATGGTGGCATAATCTGCCCACTCCAAGTAATTCATCACCGAGCAGTGTGTAAGTCTCATGATCACAAACACACACTGACACACACACAGTGCACCCGCAGGCTATACACAATGATTGTACTTTATGGTGAGGCGGCCACCACAATAGAACTGCAGAAGCCTTTGTGTGTCTGTCAACCCCTGTCTGACTATTTTCATAGATCACACACTCAAGGAGAGAGAAAGACGGAGAGAGAGAGAGAGAGAGAGAGAGAGAGAGAGAGAGAGAGAGAGAGAGAGAGAGAGAGAGGGAGGGAAAATAATCATAAACATCATTAGCATCTAAGCATGAAAAAAACAAGGTTTTAGCGGGCTAAAGAAATCAGTGTTTGACTGAGGATGAGTGATATTCAATGATGAATCACAAATCTTAACTAGGCAGGGAGAGGAAGATGCAACTTTTCTTTGTGGCCATTCTTATGAAATTGCATGAGGAAGACACAATCACAATCTTTATGTAAGGTGAAGATATGGGAGATATGACCAAGTTAATTTTGTGATTTGACGCTATTCTTATTCCATCATTTGAAATGTTTTAGTGATTATAAAACTATTTCAATAGGGCAACATATGTGAAAACTTATCCTATAGGAAAGAGTTACGTTAGTCCAGACCTCAATTCAATTCAAAATCTTGCAAACAAGATTTTGGCAACAAAAGAATTTTTGAAACAGATTGATGGGTTGACCCATCTTTTGGAGAAAATTCCAGCACAACTATTTAACAAAAGATTTGATAAAGTAGACAAAACTGGAATAGCATATTTATAAATAAGAGAAGTACTCAAATACAACAAAAGTGGACCCTAAAACATTAAGGTTTAGGAAACGTTTAGGAAAGATTAAATATCCACATCAAAATTGTTCTTTAAATGCATGATTACAAAAAGTTGAAAAACTGATTATTAATATAAAATTGTTCAAATGTGTTATTACCAGAAATTTTCCTCATCCGTTACGAGTTAACCTTGAAATTTACTTGTTAACGCACATTAGAATTGCATTTTCATAAAATTATTTTCTAATGAAAGCATAATATTTTAACTAACAGCTCCAGCAAAACTGTTGGCTCTTTCCCAATTGACTCAAGCCAGCATATCTTAAACATTACATGCACCAAAAGAGGAAGCCAAGTCCTTGTAACCAAGCCTGTATTGTACAATCACACTATGCTCATCAGAGGTGGAATTTGGTATTCTCCTCCATAACATTGCTGTGACATCATTTGAAAACTAAACTGTACTGGCTGTTTTTGTCCATTTACTTTAAACGCAAACCCCAAAATGGTTCTCTACTAACAGCACTAGGAAACAGAGCAAATAATCAAAAGCTTTGTGAGTGTGCGTGCATCTGAATGTGTGTGCTAGTGGTGTAAGAGGTCACTGCACGTCTTCCACAGACTGAAAGCTGAGCATCTTAAAAACTCTTCAAAAGCTGGAAGGCAAATTGGTGCTCACTTCAACTGCTCTTTCACTTTTCTCTTCTGCACTTTCACCATTACCCTCTTAAAACATGGCCCTGGGTCATGACTGGTGAGTTAAATAAAAAGAGCCAGAGTGGATTTGTGTTTGTGTCCTTGTGTTTGGTGTTTAATAAATCGTATGTCTCTGAAATCAAGTTCCCTTTACGGTGTCTAAAAAGTCACTGACCTATGAAGAATCCCAGCCGGACTCTCAGAAAGTCAATAATCCACATCAGACAATGCACACAAACGCAGTCTCTGCACTTCCTCCAGTGACTATTCGTTGTTGCTCTTTTTCCAGATCTTTCCATCAGACATGAACTTCAATAAACATACTGTCTGAGCTGAATGACACATTTTCCCCTAGCATACAGTATCCCCTGCTGTTTCAGGACTAATAAGTTGGAGAAAGATACAAGACTTCATACAAGAGTTGATCAAAATGAAGACATTATAAAATAGTCAGTGTCAAAACTTCTACACATAAAATCCATTAAAAAGTGTTAAACTAGGTTACAGTGTATAATGATAATAACTTGAAAGCAAGTAAAACAAGTAGATTAATTATTTTTACTGTAATAAGAGTTAAATTGTTTATACAAAATACATTTGTCACATAAAAAAATAACTATTTGAGCAAAAGATAGATTTGTTATTTTTAAAGAGCCACTATTCTGCATATTTGAAGATTAATTTTCATTTGGTGTGTAACGTAGCTTTAAGCCTGAGAAACACCCAGTTAGAATTGTAAACGTTAAAGTGTTTTATGTTTCATGTTATTGTCTGTAATATGAAAGAGTCGGTTCAGAGTCACCAAAACGAGTTGTTTCGAAAGTAAATCTTTTTTACTTTTATTCTTTTTAGTTGTGTGCTCTGATATCAATTGATACATCAGATGATCAGTTGATACAATTCTATTATGAGAAGCTGAGATAGACTTTGACGGTGTAACAAATTGCATATTGTCTCTCCCCTAATGTAAGTCGCTTTGGACAAAAGCGTCTGCCAAATGCATAAATGTAAATGTAATGTAAATGTATATACTTTTGTACAACACCCCTCCCCGTTGCCACATTCAGTCACTCCGGGAAACCAATTCCTCCCCAAACATCGAAAATGTTCAGTTTACTTTCATTTGTTGTGAGAACTTTTTTCACAGGGGCTGTGATGAAACTCTTCAATTTTTATTTTGTTATTCAAATATTTTCCTGCATTTTCCTGATGCTGAAGTACACAAATCTATATACATACAATGCTGGATTTACCTAACGTATTATATTTAAGGGTGTACTAGTTTGCTGTTTATTTAGCTTCACTTCATAATAAGTGAGTAATGTTTTACAATTGTAAAAATTTCTGACCCAGCCTATCCACTTTTGTGCAAATGTGTTTCTCAGACTTAAATCTATGTTATTCTTAAGCATAATAAGTGTGATCTGATAAGCCTTTAATGTTAAAGTCAACTGTCACCACATGTGTCCATCTGACACTTACAGTGATAAATTCCTTTTAAGACAACTGATGTGGCGCGAGACACTCCTGTACAAAAAGAGACCTCTAAAATTAACTGGCCCACATAAGCAGAGAAGTAACCAACCCCCAGTAGCATAACACAAATTATTTACACAAATAAACAACATTTAAAAGAGCATTTCGACAAACTACTTCTTACAAGAAATGTCTGATAGAGTGTGACTGTGCAGAAGTGTACATTAAAACTTTAAAATACTAATTAAGACTTTAAAATAATATTTTGAGTTTGTCTAAATTTGCCAGGGTTGCCAACAAGATTGAGTTTATTGAGAGAGGTTGTTTTTATAGGGTGCCCAAGTGTGCCTGTGCAATGTTGTCTCTGTGGTGTTGATCCATGTTAAGCTCTCACAGTCGTTATATCTCTCTGTCACATTCTTCACAGTTCCTGCATTATTTTTAGAGGCCGAAGGATTTACACTGACACACACTCTCACACACACAACTAGTAAACCTAATCTGGATCAGAAATACTGTTTCACCCTGACACAAAGTTCAAATCCAGATTCCACAAGATCAGCAGAGTTTAAATTAAAGCTGAGCCCAACTTTAAACCTATTAGAACCTTTAAAACTAATGCCGCTGTCTAATCCTCTATACTCCAAAATCTCATTCAGAATTTCTTCAAGGGATATATTTTAATCTGGGTCTAAACTGAAATAATTGTTTATATGGAAGAATTGAGCTGTATTTATCTGAACTCTGTTGTATCAATCACACATTTATGTCTATAGCATAATTTTGTACACATTGAGTGAAGATGTTGTAATAGCATGACTGCACCATAATGTCATTCACCAAGTGTTTGCTGAAAGTGGGCACCAATAGACCACAATAACCCTAACTGGTGTAAAAAAGTACATATAGAAGCTATAAATTTAATATATTTTCACAGCTTTTGCAGTAAAACTTGTTTTAATCCTAACACACATGCTCGTTGATATACATTGGCAGCCTAATGCCAACCACCTACTAGAAATAGTAAAAAAAAAAAATAATTTAAGCGCAGATGTTTCTATGATTACTTAACAGCATCATTAAACCCACAAGTTAAATAAAATAAAGTTTATGCTATTTAGTAGGGACATTTAAAACAGCAGAACCGACCAAATTGATGGAGATTTAAAAAATTGTTCATGTACGGTTTTAAAAAACAAACAAATACAAATAGAAAATTGATTTTAAAACCCACAGGTAACAACATAGAGATGTCAGTAAGTTTGGAGTAAAAGCCAAAACATGGCTTTGCTATTCGATGGGTAACAACAGAGGAATAGTGAAAAGTGAAATTGAAAGTCAAAGTGACCAGTTGGTCAGAAATGGAGTGACCCCTACCCGGAATTTGTGCTCTGCATTTAATCCATCCAGGTGTACACACACACAGCAGTGAACAAACACTCGGAGCAGTTGGCACCCTGGGAGCAGTCTGGAAACTGGTACCTTGCTCAAGGGCACCAATGCTGTGGTAGTTGGAGATGGGAGAGTAAGTGTTTCATCACTCACACTACCTTCAACTTTGGGGATCTGGGGAACACAAGTCGATCTCCTTATCCACCAGACCACAACTGCCTAAGAGGGAGTTGATGCTCATGATAAAGTTCCAGTCATTACCTATTTGACATCACTATCTGATCATTAAAGAACCAGAAGAGTCTAAAACTGCATCCCAAAAAAAACCCTAATTATACTTTTTTTTTTGCTAAGGTTCAGGAGGGATTTTAAAGTTTCTGGAGGGGTCAGAGAATAGGACTCAGAACAATCATTACCAACGTGTTTTCGGATCAGATTAAAAACTGTGTCAGAATGAGTCCTAACCTTTTATTATTTTGGGGGGAACTAACTAGCACACACATTGGAGCATAGATGAGAGAGTTTGCCAGAAGAAAATCAAGTACAGTTTCAGGAGAGTGGGATTAGCTCCTGAGGAAGAGGGGATTACCAGAAAATATCCTTTGAGGAATTTGGGATTTAAAAGTCCATTTTATCTCACTGGCTAATCTCTTTTATTCTTGTTCATATATTCCTTTTCACTTCCGAATAGCAGTATTATGTTGCATTGCTACATCATAATAGTGACCTAGAGCAGTGAGATTACGGTGACCTAACACAATAGGAATTCCTGAGAGAAAGAGAGAGAGAGAGACAGAGAGAGAGAATAAAATTAACACCTGCTAGACTTACGTTCCCAAATGAAAACATTTATATACCAAGGGAAAACATACATTAAACAGAAGTCAAAAAGAGGAAAAAAGAAAAACTGAATCATCCGGGTTAATTACAGTCCATCTGTCAGATCAGCACATACAACTGAGATACAGGAAGAGTTGAGTGACAGGAATTTAAGTTATGACTTACTACAAACACCACAATCACACAGCATAGGAAGTCACTATTCAAAGAGGGTTTAACGCTTTGTGTTTGCATTAAGTAGGAAAGTTACTAAACCTGCGTTATTCCTGCATTTATATTACAAATCCCACAATATTTTCATATTTAATAATTAAAAAGCAACTTCAAAAAGCACTTCCTGCATACTCCCAATAGTTATCCCTATAGTTACCAATAGTATCTAAAAAATCCAAACAGTTTGAGTTGATCTGTTATCAGACCCCTCTTTCACTCTCTCTCCGTCTCTCTCTCATGAGCTTTATCACTCATAATCTTATTTAAACACCTGATTTGTCTGACAGATAACATTGCAAGCTGATATAACAGCACATTCCATAAATGCATGTTCAGAAAGCATAGTAAGACAATCATAGCAATTTCCACTTCACTGGAAATTTCCAGTTGACTGGAAAACACTATACGGTTGAAGCTCATACCTGTGGGAGAATTATGCTGTGAAAAGGAGTTTAAATGACTTATCGGTTCATCAGCGTGTGCATCTGTTTTTGCTTTGGTTAAAAAGAAACTAACAACAACAAATGTATTTTGTGAAAACTTTTTTAGACACACACTCATGACTAACTTATCTTTGGTAAACTTTAGACCTATGATCTTAGCATTACAGTTGGAAATGGTAAATGGTTCAGTTTTCTCTTTTCTTTGTTGACTGTGTCTGACACATTTTTCTAGCCATTTCAACCCTCAAAAGGTTCATTAGTTCATTTCTGTCCTGCCTGCTGAGTAACGGCTTAGGGGAGCATACACACACTTTCATCTCCCTGTGCACACTGGCCCAGTGTGGGGGCCTCAGGTTTTAATTGCTTCCATGGTGATTGTGTTGATAGAGCAGAGACTGGCGTCTCCAGCCTCTGTTTAGGATGTCACCCTGTTTAGCATGTCACTGCAGACAGACTTCTCAAAAATCCACCCCATTGCCCTAACGGTGAGAATCAGAGCTTTACCCAAGACACATTATTTCAATTAATCATTTTTACTCACATAATGGAGCATCTTTCAATAATCAATAACAAGCCATTTCCTTTTATGTGATTATATTACAAGTAAAATATCTTACACTTCTATCCATCATTCATTTTGTAAATAACTAAATATTAACGGATTAATTTACATGCATTTATTGCTTGCACTTCCTGTGGGGCATAAAGACAAGTAATAGTTGATTATAGAGGCTGTGCAATGCGATGAATGTGATGAATTCATGCGATGTGCTCTCTGCATTTACAAACACCACCGCTGATCCCTAAATGAGCATCGAATGAATCGAACATATGAAACGTTTATTTACTGTATATTGACATCAACATTTTAAAAACTTTTACAGAGCAGCTTGGTGTGGTGTGTGAAGTGAAGACATTGTTCTAGTGTTGATTTAGATAGACCCTCAAATGACAAAAGAATCCTAACAAACCCTTGAAGCCAAATATAAAGTTACTTGAAGCTAAAGAAAGGATTTGGTGAGTGGAAGTGTGTTTGTTCCCACACACAGTTGAGGCATAACAATACACAGAAACCTAAACAACTGCAGTAAACTGTTTGATGTGAACTTTTGAACCTTTCACCTAAACCCCCATCAACACACACACAAGACAAAGTCAGGAGAGCTCTTAATACATCTGTGCTTTGTTTCAACAGGTAGAGCGCTTTCATTCTCCAGCTCTCTCCGCCTGTCCTTCTTTCAAATGTGCATTCCTGCAATTACACACAAACAAACCTGCACACCCCCTGATCCCAGATCTCTTCAGATAAAGATGACTCTTTAAGATCTAATGCTAAGAACATTAATACCTGTATTACAAGTTACATTTTGCTAAATTATTTAATTGTTTCTGAATGTTTGTTAAACTGTTTTCTTGTTTACCTTGCATTTTAAAATGGAAATGATATTGCCAGTGTCTGTTTTTTTGGAACTGTTCGGAATTTCTTTGAGTCAGCGATGATAAATGAAATAACCAATAATGTATCTTTCTGATTTTGATAGTGCCTGCTAGTTCTACAAGATGTTTTTATCTATCTTTATTTGTTGGACAGAATTTTAAAATACCTGAAAAGCTTGAGCACTCTTTTTAAAAATCTAGAGATATTTTAAATTCACATAAAGAATAATGTTATGGTAAATTTTGTAACCCCTGTTCCCTGAATAGAAGATGTATGTCGATGTAATGACATTTGGCCCCTGTCCTTGGCACAAACAATCCCTCCACACATTTTGCAAAAGGTCATAGAGCATTTACATTACCTGCATACAGCCACAATGAAGAGGCTCCAAATAGAGGTTAACTGATGCTGTCTAGACTATTCAAAAGAAAATCATTATAAAAACAAAAGAAGAAAATCTAACTAAATATAAAAGCTAATGTAAAAAGATCTGATGAGTTGTTTAAATTCTCCACCCAAAAAAATTAACATCGTTTCCCCTCTGAACAGATTTTGAGATATTTAGTTAATCCAGGGTCCAGTGAATGCCCCACTGAAGCTCATGTAACACAGATTTTCAAGCCGTAAAACATCTGCATCTGCCTTCAGGGATTGGATACAGAAACAGGAGCATTTTCTGATAGTAAAAGAAAGTAAATAAAGACTTAATTCCACATTACCGTCACCTCGTCTCCTCAAACCAGAAGACTAGCGAAGCGCACTCATGTCTCGGCTTGAATCATATGCGAAACCCTAGATGTAGTTCAGGGTCATTCCTTTTTTGTTCATGTTGTCAGAATTTGCTTAGTTTATAGGACACATTTTCACATTAGAGATCAAAGCATCATAGGTTTATTTACAGTTATAACTACAATTGTTACTATTAGGTAAATATAACAAATAATAACAAAGTAAAAATATTTCCTTTTCTTTCCTCACTTTTTTCATTAGTGCAAATATCTTACATTGACAAGATCGTTATGAAGATTTTCTTTGAAAGTTAATGGTTAATGTTTTTAGCTGCAGAGCGACATATTTCACACTAATTGCTCAACCTCCAGCTCAGTATATAGTTGAATTTGTTGGAGTTAGGGTAAGTTGTTGAAGATAATTGTTTCTAGTGACTGATTTCACTCAGATAAACGTCACGTTCAGCAACTGTGTATTCATGGTTGGACAGGAACCCCGATTAATTTTAAAGGTAGTCATATATTTCTCTGTGAGGAGAGACAAAAGGTAAAGCCACCAACTGTTTCATTTTGGTTATATACTGCAGAGATAATATTAACAATATATTTGATATGATATTGTTGGCCAAAGACAATGATATAAGCATTGGACTGATGGGAAAAACCTTCAGTTATACGGTTCCAATCATTTATTGCAGCCCAGATTTTAATAATAACTTAATGAGCGTTGCAAGTGTTTTCAAAGGTCTGTGGCATAAACAGAATATCCAACAGTTAAGAGTGCATTATTCAGTTTTAAACACACTTCATGAAGACTTCGCTTCATGTTGGGTGATTCATCACCTCCACATTGCGAGTGTAACACTTAATACCTTACCTAAATTAATGTATCACCATTCCTGAAGAAGACGTTAATCCATTGAAAAACTAAAAATTCTAAGTAATTACACCTATCCTCAGAAGAGAATCTCTCTTATTTTACAGGGATTTTTTTTAATTCAGATACCTTATTTTTCTTAGCAGCAGTGAAAGTTCTGTTGGAGACAATGGAGGAGCTGAAACATGTGACAGAAAGCATGAAAGGGATATGTACCCAGTATCAAGAAACAACCCTCGAAAGGCATACCAGAGAGTCTTTATATCCTTTCATCACCCAGGGACACACACAAACACCTTGTGCTTCCTGAGGCAGTGAGATCCGACACACCCTTATATCACCCAGCAATTAGAAAAGCTGCTTACATCATCCCTTAAGCTACTGTTACACATAAAGCCACACACCCAGGAAGCCAGCAGCAGAGCTGACAGACACATAATCAAGGAGTCCCCGACTGGGTCTGCCTCCCAGCTTGCCGATCATAAATCGTCAGGTTTAGAAGATCAGCTTCTCGGCCTATGGGTGGTCTTCAGGAAATATTTGCTGATATCCTCTCTTTCAATCTCTCATCCTTCTCGCCTCTCTTTAGGTGGCCGTTATGGTGCTGTTTTATGTTGATATAATTTATTTGCTTACTTGTGCATGGTCCAGAGATGGGGATTGAGAGATGTGACCTTTTAAAGACTCATTTTGCCTTTGATTTCAGTGAGGAATGAGTATCTCCAGAGTTCCAAGGTACATAAGAAGTAAGCCTTTCACATGAAGCATTTTTATGAGAAGTGATGAGATGATAAGCTTTTCTGAGAAGCCAAATGAAACTTTGGAATGTAAAAGCTTTGTGATCTCTATTGATGAAGAATGTGCAATGGGGAGGTTTGCTTGCATTATTTGGCTTTGTCTTATGTAGCAGGTTATTTGTTTTGGCTTTTTTGTCTTTTTTCACAATGTAAGGAAAATGTAAAGATTTTTAAGAAACTCAACATAACTTAAAATTTATCATACAATGTGTAAAACATACTTTTAGATACTTTTAAAAGATGTTTAATAAACTGTATATTTACAACAATACATATACATTTTTGGTCTTTTGGTCTTCTATTTTTTATAAAAAAATATTTCTTATGCTATAATTAATTAGACATTATATTTTAGGGATGTAAAACTTTTGACAACAATTTCTCTAGTAACTATGGCAAAATGTTTGCTTAAAGAGAAGATAGATTAAAAAAAATAATGTATTTAAGGAATTCCTTAAATTATGTTAGACTTTGTGTAAAATTAAATGCATAAAAGTATAAAAATTACCTCTGAAGAACTGATGGTTTTGAATGTTTATAAATGAAAATGTCAATTTTTTAAAGAGTAGATGCATTTACTCCAGTAACAAGTTAGAGTGAACTAAGATTATATTGTCTGCTTTTGCTGATTCATGGGATTAGGTGGAAAAAATGACATGCAATCAAATTAGAAAATATCTTGTTTTTGGAAGAAATAAAAAAATTAAAAATAGCCAACATGAACTCAAAACATGAATGCGTTTTTAATTTGGAATGATTCACCTGTTTCTTTTGACTGAACCGGCTATGCTACTTTCAAGAGTTTCTCAGAGATCGTTTATATTTTGATTCTAATTGAGAAAAGACCATTTGAAAGAAGCATTCAAGAGTGAGAGTGCTTAATAGTACTGTAACAGGAACCAAAAAAAACATTAAATAATTAATTGCCGCTTATGTGATTTCAAATGAGTGGTCTCTCTATGTTCAATTCAGAATAAAATAGTAATTTCTCATTTATTTCTTCATATTAGCTTTGAGTATTACCTATATTTTAAAAGACATTCATAATACTGTACAGACTTTTGACAAAATCTCCCATTAAATAAAGAACCACTTCTCTCTGAAGTAAAGATGAGGTGTGGTCTTTCTCAGTCTGAGTTAATCCCAGGTGCACTCTGTTAAGCCAAGCTACAACTTTCACCGGTGACCCTCAGGACATCTAACCTTTACTCACTTAACCTCTGGATACTTTACACACACTGCTTAAACGCAGGAATTTACAACTTCGCAAACGTATGCAAGCACACATACCATCCAGCACAAAGATAAGTTCTTGTAAAGAACATATGGGAAAAGACAAGATTTTTCGTGGCCAAGCAACTTCAACCCAGGTTAAAAAAAAAAACTGCGAACAAAATCTACTTCCATAACTATGTAGTCTTTATGTCAGCAGTTAATTGGCTAAAACATCAGAGTGATTACCCAAGCACAGAGAGGAAGAGAAGGTTGTTAGTCTTTGAAAGGGAAAGGTTACAGGCACAGAGAGATGAAGGAGTAGGAGAGGGTGATTGTTAAGAGAATTCACATTAGTGAAAGCCGATTAGCCGGCATCTACTGAACAGGATCAACGGTGTAAGCCAGAGAACAACACTGAGCTTTCATTCAAAGACTCAAGCCTTTCAAACGAGTCCTGATTTGTGCCGCATCCAACGCACACATACATATGTACATATACACATGGGGAGGTAGACATTCTTCTGGGAATAAGACTGTGAGAGCTGAGATCTCAGTCTATCATTGGCTGTGTATTATGGCTGCTGTAAAGGGACAAAAAGCTCAGTAACTATGTTCCTTCCTGCAAACAAAGGCAGAAGGGCAAGATCTATTCAGACTAGCAAAGCCTGACCCATAAACATGAAACATTCTCTGCTGAAAGAGTTGTATAAGCCCTTTCTACTCCATGCATCTTTATAATATCTGATTCAGGTGACGTCGATCAGACAACTCCAAATTCTTCATGTTTAGTCTTTCTTCATCCGTGTTCCATTTAACATTAACCAAAGTAAATTGTTTCTTTTATTCCATGCTAATAGTTTTAAACTAGCACCATCTTCAAACTTTCCAAAAGGATAATTTTGAAACAACATTAAAAGTGAACTTTTCAGCGCTACACCCTCAACAGTATGCAAAGAGAAAAACTGAATGTAAAAATCATGTCATGCTTCATTTGTGGAGTTTATTATAATACATATCATTATTCTATTTGTGTTATTGTTTCCTCTGAATGACCTCATTTAGCTTTTAAGATGAATCCACAGGCAAACAGATTCAAATTTAAACCCTTTCAAGAGCATTCAGTGAAAAAGGTTTGGTCACTTTAAACATTATTTTCTCTAAGCTAAGAAAAATAAACTTTGGATAAGAACCAAACCAGCGAAGTTCACACAACAGTCCACAAACACCAACACACAAATTCTCACGCACCACTGAAAGTACTCAACGCTGTATTTGATAAACTTGAGTACCACAGAGGGTATGAGTGAGCTTGCAATCAGCGCTGGTTGACCATAAAAACAACAGTTTTATGGATTTTTCTGTCTGTACACTTTTTTGAGTTTGGATAGTGAAAAAGTGAACCAAACATCCTTTATAAAGCAGCTTTTCCACTGGAAGTTGTAATGAAATAATTACAGATATGTGGACAAAAACTGTTACTACTGAATTGGATCTAGCCATACAGGCTTTCACTGTCAGTTTCCATGTGTACCTTTCTATTAGTGTTACTTGCTACACCAACTTGTCTGATGTGTCATTGTTTCTTTTTGTCTGCTCACTTGTTTGTGTTTGTGTAGCCGAGTGTGAGAACCCAAAGTGAAGAGGCTCTGTAAAGAGGTTAAAGATGACAGCAATGCTGAAGAATGCCAACAATTCCACTCTAATTCTAGTGAACTCATTTTTTTTCTCTCGGGCTGGCCTTCTGTGGCACACTGTGACCACAGCCAAAATGGAGACCACTTCAGAGCAATTACACTCCTATGCTTTCACTCGGCACAGATAACTGCACAACTGAACACTAGCATTTTTTTATCTAGATTAATCTCACTGTAATATCGAAATTAAGAAAATGCCTCATTTGAATTCTGGAAAAGGCTTTCAAAATATGTATCAAAAATAATGACTTGCTATTTTAAACAGTTAAGCAAAACTGTATAAGCAGTTTATAAGTTTTAGGTGTACCTAAAAAATCCTCACAATGACAAGTACTTTTAGTTAATTTAAAGAGAAAGATGTGAATTGTATATATATATATTTTGTTCAGGAAGTGATCCCACACAGATGTTACTAACAGCTGTGAATGGACGAGACGTGCCTCATCCTCAAAATTCAGAAACAAAAAGTAATTTTAATCACAAAACACTTTTTATTAAGACTTGTTAGCTGAGGACAGGGGTTGGAATTGCGTCATTGAGGCTTTTGGCGCTAAAGGGAGCTTTCCGTGTTTTTATCTGTTAATGAGAGCTTGAGGAAACATTAGAAAAAGTTAGAAAGTTAGTTGCTTTTTTAAAATGTGGATATTGATTAAGTTAGTGTTCATTTAAGTGTTTTTCATTATATCTGTACTCTGTACGACATTGCGTTTGTTTTTAACAATGTAACATTAGCAATTGTGTTACAATTTGTATGGGCAAAAATATTCGACTTTATGTGTCCCTTCGGGCTTTCATATCAACAATGTTCATAATACACTATAATAAGTGATGAATGGAAAATAAGAGTTTAACTTAATCCTAAAGACTATTAAGCATGTTAAAGCCATATAGATGTTTAATCAAGAAATGTATAAATAATTTCACTTTACACATTGTTTGTCAATCAGTCGACGCACAAGCTGAAAACGTGTGTACCGTAGCAAAAGCAAAAGAGCTGCATGCTCTAATTGATGCTAATTTCAGGGAAACGGAGCAAAAGGTGTAAATCCTGGAGTTGTAAATCACACGTTTAGCCGAATATGTGTCACATCATGTTTGATGAAGTAACTTCACAGAAGGCATACACACAGGAACGGAGACTCTGTATACATCTGCACCAAAATCAGGTGGCGTAGTATAGACCCAGCTCCCAACTTTGAGAATAGATTAATGGTGATATGTATTGCCCGATAAGAGTCTTGCACGTTATCACTGATAACGGGCCACCGTTAAATATTGATGTATATAAAAATCTAATAATATTATCAATATACTGTTCTTCTCTGAGCACCATTCAAGTATTTGTCACTATAAAATTGATGATACATTTGCTTTTGCACTTTTATCACTCAGTGGTTCAATGTGTTACACATTTTCTAAGTTGTGACAATTATTGAAATGAAAAGGCAATTAAACTGCAATCTCTTTCTTTGTACCATATATAAAAAATATGCTATCAATTTGATTTAGGAATTAATAAAGCAATAATACATTTGCAAATAGCCTGCTTAATAAGGATTTCAAATTACATTTTACACAGATTCAAATTATACATGTCTTCAGAATACATGTATGGGGCAGTGAGAATTATTTTTTTTCCTACCCACGCTCAATAACAAGTTAAGAAAAACTGTGGAACGGACTGCCTAGACAGATTTTTTTGGCTCAAATGTAAATGAAGTGCAGGCTTGTATATCGGCTGCCATTTTGCTGATGTTTTACTTATGGATGCTGATAAAAATTATTTTGGTTACATTTTTTATTTGTTTTATAATTGTAATGTTTTGTCTTTTCCATCTCTTCAATTTGGTCAGCTAAGCTGGTGCTATGGTGCACTTAGAATAAACTTTATTTACTAGCTAGTAGATGATGTCTTTTATAACAATCCAAAGCGGAGCTCTGTAAATTGCAACCATGAAACCAAGCTTTTTCTATGTAAGGGCCTAGCAGACCCATTCATACCATGAAAATGTCTGAACATAAACATTTGTCTAGTTTTAAATGTCAATCCCCAGATGGGCCTGTTTCCACCTTTCAATGATAATATATAGCTGATTCAATACTAATTTGCTTGTAAAAGAAGTTGATATCTGACACCCATAAACAATTGACTATATGACACAAAACGAATCAGGACTTAATCATTTAAGCCTCCAGGGGAGTGGAACTCTGTCGCTGTGGTGATATTATCTTCTAGTTGCTGTGGTGTTTTGAAGGCAAAACTAAAGACCATGAAGTGGCCAGCATGGTTGCTAGGATACGGATAGAGTTTCAGTTACATGCTAAAGAGAGACTTACACACTTTTTGTTACATATCTCTGTTTTTTTAACAATCTCAGACACACACACACACACACACACACACGCACGCACGCACGCGCCCACGCACACACACACACACACGCACACGCACATACACACATGCACAAACATAAACTTAGATTCACAGATGATTAAAAAAAGAGCTTGCATAATCTGAGAAAGACATCTTCAAGACCAAAATTGTTTGAGGGTTCCCTTTAGTGTTTATACAGGAGTCTATGAGCGAAGTCATAATATCAAATAATTGATGATCCTGTTGCTTAGTAGGATCATACAATTAGAACACTTTAAGCATGGAATAATCCATGCTTAAAATCACATTTATGTGCAAAATGATAAGTCCAAATTTTCTCAAACAGAATTTCTTCCACTTCACTGAAGCTTGCAATAGTTTTCACAAACTGAACTTCTCAGGTTTCAGATGGGAAAACAATTTGAAATGTATAAAAAGGTTGCTGTTTTTTTAGGACAAAAATATTCACTATTATGTCTTAACTATTAAAGTCAATGGAAAGAACTAAGACTGGAAAAGTGGTTTACACAAATACCCAGAAATACACAAACAATATGTCTTCTTATAATTGTGGATGGCTGACTGCCTGGTATGGAGACTGTCTGTCTGAGACTGTGTCCCTTGAGTACACCTCAGGTGGGGGAGAGAGGGGGGGGGGTGAATATAAAACATTTTGTTGTGTCAGCCTTGATGGGCTGTTTATGTCATTTATTGTAAAAATGACATGTATAAACAGTTCAACTATACAATAGCGCCTTCTTTTTGATTGTGATATGTAAGATCTCAGGCTAAAAAAATGGTTACAACACCAAAAAGCCAAGTAAAGTGCCTCTCTTTTGCAAAAAATGTTTTTGTTGAATCTAACTTTATACATTTTTACATGTAAGTACTACTGTAAACTGTAAATTTGACCCATTACAAGCTATGCCCCAGAAAGACAGATCAGCCAGTCATAGTGTTACGATCAGGGGTGTACGTTGGAGGAATAGATCTCATACGCGGAGACAGCTTGACCTGAGACACTCTTTTATTATCAAATAAAGCAAAGAAAAATGAGATGGCTTAAACAAAAGACCCACGAGGGGGCAAACTTGATCAATAACATAAATAACAGAGATCACTGGTAATTTAAGCAACTTGACAAAATAGCTAAACAGACATCACAACGTAGCACAGCGGTAACGCACATAGAGACAATTAATGCACCCGTGAAGAACAGCACAAACACCGGGGTATAAAAAGGGAGACTAATAAGTGAGGACGCGCGGATAGACAGCTGAAGGGACTAACGACAAATTAGACACGGGACGAAGACTGACGCAACAAGCCATGAGGTGGAGTGAGAACATAAACAAACACGGAGACAATACAACCGCCTATCAGGGAACCGCGAGGGAGTCACATGATAGGCGGGAATCCAGGAACCGGCACAAGGGAAAAACAGCGAAACTGAAAACACGCGATCGGAGACAGAAAGGGAGTAGAAAGGGAAAGACAGTCGCGACACGCGCCTTGAAGACCAAACCCTGACACATAGATATGTATCCTTTTCAAGGAAGTTAGCCATTCACTCAGCAAACAGCTTTTTCTCTTTCCTAATTTTTTTCTGTTATTTCATGCAATGTTCATGGGCAGATCTTTTGAGATCTAGGCAACAAAACAATGCAAAATATCCAATATGTTTACAAACAAAGTTTAGGGAGTAGCACGCAGACTCATTTAACGATGGGCGGTCTACCTATTAAGTCAGAGTTCCACAAGGCATCAGCTCGCACAGGATCATGTGTTTGAGCTGGGTCTGGTCAGAGACCTTCATCTACATCACATGCAATGTTGTCCCCAGCCAGACATTGGTCAAAAAACCCCATTGGAATGGCAAATCCAGCCTTGACAAGACTGCAAGTCTCTGTGGTCACAGGTTAGTTCCACTGCCTGTAAGAAATTTCCCCAGGTATTGGGATTTCACCGCAATGCTAAAAAGTTCTACTGGTTTGTGGAAACGGCTGTACGGTGGAAGGAATGAATTGATAAGTTGCAGGTTGATGTTGAATCACTGATACGCATGGTGCGGACTGGACAGTGTAAGTTTACACTGTCCCAAACCACAACATTGCACTTCCTGCTGATCTTCCATTATTAGCTCTAATTTCATCTGAAAGTGCTGGTTTTTAATTATTGATCTTCCTCATCCTCTTTGTCCACCACCCTGTATCCATACTCCATCTCTACATTTTACAATGTTATCCATAGCTAATGGATTCTCCATCAATGCTCTGGACCTGTTTACTTTCTGATTACTTAATTACAAAACATAAACAAAAAAAGGTTTAGCAGCAATAGTGAATTCCTCGACAGATTAGTTTAGCAAATTCAGGATTTTCAGTTTTAACAATTTAGAAAAAAACATAAAACATGCCCCATCCCACTGACCAAACCCCCCCGTAGTCAGAGTTTCTTCCCTACAATTTTGTACAAAACATTAAATCACACATGTAGTGCCTTTCTTAACTGTTTTACTTTCCATAATTTCCTATGGAAGAAAGTTCATTGACCTTTTACATTACTATCCTCAATTGTAAAACATACAATGGCTCTGATCAAAACAGGCTCATAAACTCATAACACTTTGACTCTCACTTCCATGCAAGTAAGCACAACTCTACAAGCTTGAGGGGTTTCCGTTATTAGTCATTGTCTCTATGGTAACCAGCCATAAAGTCCTTTCCTTTCTCCATTAAAATCTAATTTTCAATTACATTAAATCCACAACGCATACACACCCAGACACACACTGTGCACTCACACACACACATACACATTCACTCCCGCACGCACGAGCACATACACACAAACCCACTCCTAAAATTGCCTTACTTCAACAGACAGGCAACACTTCACTCTGCTGTATCCGTCTTTAATTTCAAAACTGTTCCCACCAACTCGTGTGAACAGACAAGGCTTAGTAAATGTTTGTGTATGTGTGTGCGTGTGCGTGTGTGTGTTGTGGGCTGAGAAAACTGGGGTTAAGCGTCCACTCCGCGGACAAAAGCGAAACTCTCTCCACCACTGTGACCTAGGAAACGCCAAGCTTGGTAAACACACACACACACACACACACTCTGAGATGGCAAACGATTCAGCATGTCTAGCGGATGGTGCAAGAAAACCATTGATTTTTCATTCCTAAAACTTGTAGCACATTTCTCAAGAAAACCACAGAGTAAAAGCCATGTTTGAAACAAACCAAGCATGTATAAACTCAATGCTACTTTTGTGCTAACAGACATGACAGGAATATGAGGATGTCTGTGGCCAGTTTTACATATTTTACAGAGTCCCTTAAATTCTTCTCACTGGATTGCTTTCTGTGATCTGTGAACACAAGGCATTCAGAATAGCACTTACAGCTGCAATTAGAGGCAATTTAAGTTATGGGCGAAATGGGCTGTCTCAGAGGGTGGCATAGTTGGGGGTGTGTCAGGCATTGTAATTTTTATGCCTGCCCATGATGTCCCAACATCATTTGTGTCAGTGATTCATTTATAGAAGTGGAAGTGAGAGTAATGGCACAAAGCTAATTTGAGGATGCTGCAAAATTTGCTAAAATAACCAATACATGCTATCAAGGCTAAATGCAGCAGGCACAGGTCAGTTGGTATTAAGATTACTGCTACAGTCATTAAGGTATAAAAGGTATTAAGGTATGACAATTTCATATTTTACTATTCTGGCTTGTTAAAGTACTGATACCATGTGTTTAATGTACGCTTATGCAGCACACCGTACACAAGAAGCCATTGCAGAGTAGAAAGTAAGCAAGGCTGAAGGAAGTTCAGAGAGTTGACCAAAAAATATATAAAGGGATGAATTAATGAATATCTTATGATGAATGAGGTTAATTCCTTAATTATTATAAGTTTGGAAGAAGCTTGGCTGATAATTGGTCCTACCTATAATATCCTAGTATATAAGACATGACCTAAGGCAGTGGTTCTCAAATAGTGATTTCTATTATTGTTGTTATAATTCCAGTAAATAAACTATTAATTAAAACACATTATACTCAATGTCAAAGACATATACTTATTGGTATATCCATGTGTTAATTATGTTTTAAAGGCAGTAGCTGTTCAAAAACCTCAATGTTAAGCTTGTGGGAAAGAGAAACAGTATCCTTGGATTACAAATCTAAAATACAAATAAATCATATACGATAATAAAAAAAATTATTTATCCTCAAATTATAACCAAGTTGTGCATCAAAATACATGATTGTTAAATCCACAATTTCAGTGCCAACCACAATACATTTCTGACAGGTGACAGATGGTGTACTGACAACACACTCAAATAACAGATGTTTTATATTAATGTGCTGTAGTGAAGTTGACACCCTTAAAAACAACTGGGTGCAAGATGGATAATGCAAGGGCAATGGCGATCCTAAAATTTGTGATTTTGACAAAGCAATTTAGAAATGTCAATTGTTCAGTGCGAATCAAAATTTTGTGTCGATAAGTAGCTTGTGGTGATTGGATGTTGAGAAGCTATTTTATATCAGATCAAAACAGCTTGAAAAATATTTTTGCACGATTTTGTAGGACTTTTTACACTTGAAAACTTCATATGCAAAAAAACGTTAAGTTCCTTAGGTTAACATCAGCCAATGAATTAGTCTTTATACTGGATCGGTAACAATAGCAGATCTATGAAGCAAGTTCACCTAAAAAATATCTTTGTGATTTGCACTGTTGAGATAGAGAGCTTGACCTGTCCTCCCTTTGGATGTATAACATTCTAGCCGACATTTTGGTAAAAATTAAGTTATTAAAATCTGATTATTAGATGTCTTATTTACATTATGTGGTGTGTTTTATAATGTTATTAACATGATTTGCCTTTTTATTTAAAAACCAAAGGGATATCTTTGAGAACTCTTTGAATGCAGACAGAATATTATAATTCCAAGAAAATTATGTGTCTATTCTCAAACGTAAGCGCTGTCAGAGTGGAATTTTTGTGGGGTTTTGATGATGAAGTATAGAATGTGATGCTTTTCTTTGCTATATTTGCTATTCAGATTAATAGTAGATTAATAAGATGTTTTCCATGAAAAATGTCAAAATGATTCAAAGGTGATTCTAGACTATAGACTTGTAGAGAACTGTTGGTCAACTGTAGTTTAGTGATATCACATAGAAACCATAGAATAACAACTCTCCCTGGATCTGTTTTTTAATCATATGTGTTTTTTTTTTATCTGTGTCTCAAACATTTTCAATTACTACAGGATTTTTTCAGAGTTCTTAATGGACTCTAAAAATGGCTATATCCTTATACCGCTTTGCTTTCAATGTCTTTCTCTCGCCATTCTTCTTTACAACCTTCTTTCCCTCTATCCAAACATTCACAGCTGTGACCGGCCTGCTGCCCGTGAGAAGTGTTCTCTCCAACATGACCAATTCAGGGGTTTTCAAACAGGCCCTGCCTCGGAACAGACAAAAGGCAGAAATACTTCACCCGCTACTGTGGCAGCAGCCATATGTGTGTAAGCATAACTCATATTCTCACACACACACACACACACGCATACACACACATACAGAAGAAACAGAAGCAAAATCAGGGGTTCACCAGGGCTTCCCAACAAAATGAACAAAACAAGCTCTGGAAGGTTTTGTCACCAACGAAAATGGACCATCCCCCTCAAAAAAAACACACTCACTCCTTATATCCAGACACATTAATGTCAAACCTGAGAGAGAGAGAGAGAGTGAGAAAGAGGGCGGGTTTGAAAGGAAAAATTTAAAAGAAAGAAAGAGCATGAAACTAAAGAGACTGAGTAATGAAAGGGGCAAGGAGACAAATGGTAGCCACTGATGTAAAAGAGTCAAGATGAAACCTGAAAAGGGTTGTGCATGTGTGATTTTGTGCTTCTAAAATCAATAACATTTTTATTATGAATGAGTGCATCACAATACCAGGCACTTTGCTTTTTTCAACAGGTTGCGGTGATCGACAGATCAATACCTCCCTAAAAATGTAAAACCATATGTGTTACCGTATAGAGAAAAAAGCATGTTTCTCTGGAAGGGTGATAGATCCTTGTCCGTGGTGTCATTTCACCAAAAAAGCATAATTTTCATCGTTCTATCTCTAATTTAAAGATAAAGCAAGGTATTTTTAAGAAAAATACATTTGTTGGACTAGGTGAGGAGCAAACGCCTATTGCATCTTTGTCACTTTCTATTGTTTCCCAGTAGGCTTCTGGTGAGCACGCATGAGTGGATCGATTAACGCTGAGCATAATCTCTCAAGCGACACTTATTTCCAGTTTTATCTACCATTAAGTAACAGTGGAATATCTTTTAGAATGAGGACTTTCTCTTCACTCTGTCTCCCATGTCCCCTGTCCGGCAAACCGTTCATCGATGGATTTTTAGTTTGTATGTTCTTTATGCTGGGGAGGTGGTTAGCACCTGCCTCAGTCAGCGGGAGTCCCCTCTCAGAGGGAACTCCTGTCTGCTCTGCCTGATCCTCATGGGGACTTTGTGAAGCTGCTTTGAAAGCAATTGCTAAAGAAGCGCTATATAATAACTGATTGATTGATTGATTGATACTGTTAGCATAAAGTACAGGCAAAATGCTAATAAATCCTTGGTACACTTGAATCTGTTTTTTAAAAGATGCAAAACTCTACTTTTCATTCTCAGAAAGACTCAAAGGAGCCGGTGGATCACAGTGTATTAATAGGATATCACACACAATCATATCATGTCTAGTTTCTTAGTTTACAGAGTCTGTATGACGATCTGAAACATGAGTGATATTGACAACATAAACACACATACACAGCCACATACATACACATTTCCTCCATCAAGCTCCTGCAAACCGAGTTTGAACATTGTTTTTTTCTGGTAAAGCTGTTAGCGCTCACTCTGCTTCCTCTCGATTTTTCAGAGCAGCAGATGCTCTATCTGTGTTTAAATCAATTTAGGCTCTCCATGCTCTGAACTTCCCTTACCAATGACCTTTAGATATCCAGCATAACTTAACTACAAATGCACAACACACACATGCAAACAGACGCAAACACACCACTACAAGCAAAAAACAATAATCACAATAAAATACACAAAAATGTCTAGGAGGATTGAGAAGAACCAGAGCAGTGAGAGGAGCAGGAGCGGTGAGAGGAGCCGGAATAGTGTAAGCAACCAGAGCAGAGAGGAGAGCTGGAGCAGTAAGAGGAACAGGAGCAATGAGAGGAGCCGGAACAGTGGTAGGAGCCATGAGAGGAGCCGGAGCAGAAAAAGAAACTGGAGTCATTAGAGGAGCCGAAGCAGTGAGAGGAGCAATGAGAGGAGTCGGAGCAGTGAAAGGAACCAGAGCAGAGACAGGAGCAGGAGCAGTGAGAGGAGCGGGAGAAGTGAGAGGAACAGGCCCAAGAAGAGGAGTAAGAATTTGTGGTGGGGGCATTTCAAAACAATAGCCAGTTATGAAATGAATGTGATCATAGAAGATATAATCAACCGCGCTCTTTCACTGAGATATGCTAGTGAAAGACTGCAGTGCAATTTGAGGTGGTCAACAGTTGCCTCCATTATACACATCTTTAAACAAATCTTTAACTTCTGTTCTATCATCATACCCTGTTGTACAGTTCACAACCAAGAATTTTAGTGTCAAAACAATGGGTTGCATAATTCGCATTCAAATAACTGTACAAATGATCCATACAAGTATATGCAGCTTTTGTAATGTTAACAATAGTCATTATTTTGAAACCTGGTGTACTTTGACAAACTGCATATACCTTTTGAAATAAAAACAAGAGTTAATCTTTGACAGAATACTTTCATTTTGAGTCAGACTTCCTGTGCTTTAGTAAAGTCTGTGTCTGCAGTGAAATATGTGTTCTATTTTGAAATGAAGAGGTAGAATAACTAGAATATTTAATATCAATAAAATTATCAATTTGTCCAATCGTGTTTGTAAGTGTGAGTCTGTATTGTGTTTAGAAAACTATCTGAAGTATGGGTATGAATGTTAGTGAAAACAACATCTAAACTTTATCTAACTAAGCTTTATCTCATATTGGAGAGTAGTTGAATGAAAGGAGTTTGAATACCTAATCCATGCCAGAAATGTTTACTGTCCCTAGTAGGTTCACTTTACTTTCTGACATTGTTCATTTGGGCAGATAATACCTATTTCTAAACATAAATGAAACCAGACCTAGACCATGACAAACTGTCCCTTTGGAACAAAAGCAGCCACTGCACTCAACATAGCTTATGCATAAATTTAATCTCAAATGTTTTTATATTTTTTTGTTATTTATTGCCTATTTAATTAAGTTATTCATTAAAAAACTATACAGAGTTTTGTTTAAAAAGCATACAGTCATTAAGCACAGTCTTTTCTTAATTCTAAAAGCATCGCATTTTTGTCACCACTTCTGTTGTTTTTTCTGGGAGTGTGTTAGACATTACAACAAGTTAACTTCAAGCAAGCATTTGTACAGTATACGAAGTGGACATTTTACTTTTTTGGTTTGTTTCAACTAGTTTGGACCAAAATAAACAATGGTGCTATTCCAAAACAATAGACAAATGTTATAATGCATCAAATTTGCCATGGGTCTGAACAAAGTTAAGCAAACTAGAGGAATAAAAGCATACAAACTAATAACAATGTGGACATGAAGATGAAAACGTACAAATTTGAATGGTTAATGCCATTTTCAACACAAAAAGAAGCATGAGAAAGATCAAGAAAGGACACATGTACAAAAAAGGATGGTGAAAAACACATTTCAGCAAAGAAATCAGCATCAGTAAACAGAGAGGCAAGATAGATTAAAGACTCACAGTCTGAAGAGCTTAGTCGTGCCCAGAAAGAGCAACTCTGGTAGAACCTGAAGATTGTTCCTGTTGAGACGCCTGCAAGCAGACACACACACACAGTCCCAATGGAATTACATAGAACTCAGAGGATGTACAAACTATAGCAGGAATTCTTAAAACATCATTGGCAAAAAGTTTTTTTTTTCTTTTTTTCACATAGACAATGGTGAAGAACAATTTCTCAAACTTGCAGCTGGTGGGCAATTTGTGGTTGGTCGTCTCACTCTACACAGGCCACAGAAATCTTCAAAATGAACCCATGTTAGGGGGTAACCGTATTACCCCACTCTCCACATCATGAACACCACTGTGGCAGCAGTGGAGACATTAAGGTTGCTGGGAACCATCTCAAAGAAGCGTAAGTGGAGCATGCCCGTCGACTTCATTGTGAAGAAGGCCCAGCAAAGACTGTACTTTCTGCGCTAGCTGAAGAAGTTTATCCTCCCACAGATGCTGCTGACTCAGTTCTACTCAGCGGCCATCGAGTCTGTTCTGTGCACCTCCATCACTGTTTGGTTTAGCTCAGCATCTAAATTGGACTGCTGAAAAGATCATTGGAGTTCTTCAACCCTGCCTTCAAGAACTGTATACCTCCAGAATGAAAAAGAGGGCTCTCACCCAGACAACCAGCTCTTCTAGCTCCTACCCTCCGGCCGGTGCTTCAGGGTCCCAAACTCCAATACATTCATTCATTCATCTTCATGTCGGCTTTATTCCCTTTCGGGGTCGCCACAGCAGAATGAACCGCCAACTCACTGGCATATGTTTTACGCAGCGGATGCCCTTCCCTGCCGCAACCCATCGCTGGGAAACATTCACACACACATTCACACTTCAACACTATGGGCAATTGTTCTTATTCAATTCACTTATTCCGCATGTCTTTGGACTTGTGGGGAAACCGGAGAAAACCCACGCGATCACGGGGAGAACATGCAAACTCCACACAGAAATGCCACCTGCCCCAGCCGAGCCTAGAACCAGCGACCTTCTTGCTGTGAGACGACCGTGCTACCCACTGCGCCACCGTGACGCCTAACTCCAATACAGTCTGGCACAAATACAGTTTCTTCCCTCAGGCCATTCAGCTTCTGAACCCATAACTTTCCCTACCAACACTCTCAAATATTTCCCTTAAATATTGAACTAATCACCCAGACTCTGACGTGAACTCTTTGCACTCAAGTATAGATTTAAGTTAAGATCTATCCACACTGCATGACTTCTTACCTATTGATTAAACAAACAGATATTTTGAACATAAATCTTTGCATGGTGTAAACCCATCTGTGCGAGGTGTGAGGGCACTGATATTACTATTGATGAGTTGTTAAAATTCATTGTCGTTTTTGTGTATTTAGTAAAATGACAATTCAATCTGTTTGAAAAAGTCATTTGAGGTTTGTTGATAGTTATCTTAGTCAGGTTTCTGATCCATACAGCAGGACTGCCTTCACTTTGGTGTTCCAGGACAGAGCAGTTTTGTCTGAAAGCCTTGTGCCAATATAACAGTAGACTGTGAAGTCAAGGTCTTTGATTTGCTTTGTGAAGGTCTATCAATTTCCAGTCATGGCATTCTTGGTAGATTCTTCATGATCCAGTTCTCAACAAGAAGGTAGATTGTCTATGACAACAAGAAGCCCTACCTCTGTCCTATCCTGATCTCAAAAGGCCATCACCTTTCAGTAATTGTGTACATATAACATCTGGGCTGGTGCTATGTTGTGCTGGCTGAGATCTGTTGATGACACCTTAGAAGTACACTGCCCATTGCACCCTTTCCTGATCCTACTTTTTGATGGTTTTACCTTCCTTTTTTGTGACTGGACAAGTTGGCCAGGTGCTTATTCCTGCAAGGGTCCTGGTTATCTCATTCAGCCTTTCCATGTCCCTCCTTTCTGCTCCAGTCTCTGCCTTCTTCAACTTCCTTCTGTCTGCCCTGGCATTCCGCTTTACTATCTTGCACGTTTCTGAGTATCTTGCCAAAAGGTTTGCTTTTTCTTGTTGGCCTTGACTGTGGGACGGTGTCAGCCACTCCTTGTTCTCTCACATCATCTTTCCAAGGCCTTTTCAGGTTCTTGCCCATGTTTTTTCACTGCCTTTTTTATTCAGGTCTGCTAGAACCTCAAAATGTTTTTTCATTCTGCATTGGTATTGAATGGTTTTCTTTCTCAAGATTTTCCTTGGGTTTGCTTCTTGCTGACTCACTTCAGTTTCAGTGTTACTTTGATGCAATGGTTCTCTGAAGTTCCTCGCTTTACCGACTCACCTAGCGGCTTTCTCCTCCATTTGCAGCCAATAATAATGTGATCCATCTGGTTGTCTGTTTAACCCATGGTGAGCTACTCATTGGTCTCATTTAAATTGAGGTCACCTGTGGCGTCTCTCCGGTGACTCTTGTTAATTGTGGCTTCTAAAGCACTGTAAAAGTCATCTTTCTTTTCTGCTCCTGGACCTTTTGGTGCATAACACTATTGGGATTTTTGTTGGAATTGAATCAAGCAGAAAGTATTCTTGCTGGAATTTGTGCCCACTCAATCAGTCATGAGGGTCATGAGCAGTCCACCATATGGTGTTCCTCTGGCCTAGAGTGGATGATGGTTTCTCCACTTGCCATGGCTCCATCTTGATTTTCATAGCCCTCAGTCCATATCGCTTCATGTTTTTCCCCTCATGCCATCTTCCCGACTTTGTACTATGTTCTGATGTTCAAGATTCAGATCTTGGTTTTGATCACTTCATGAGCTCCCTGGCCAAATTGCTTTTAGTTACAGTTAACTTTCAGCCCAACCCCCATCCTAGAGGACCAGTGGACTTTTCTTCGGTTGACCTCTACCCTACATCCTGTCTGAGATGGGAGACCTTACCAGGAGTGTGGGGCTCCAGTCAACGTAGTTCTATAGGTCACTGAGACATATGAGCCCTCAATCACAACAAGGTGTCAGTCCATGAGTAAACAAACACTCATATAATTGGAATCCTATTTAATGCTAGAGCAGTGCTTACACTATATAGGTTCACACAAAAAGGGTTAATTTAACACATTTTGCTGTGCTAGCTGCTTACCAACTGGATTACATTTTCTGATCAATTTTCAAGAGTTTCTTTCATTAAAAAGAACAGCTTTATATATATACTTTATATAATATTTACATAATAGTTAAATACCCACTGCACTACTACACTACACTACTACTATACTATACTAAACAAATACAACAACAATGTTAACCCCAAAAGGTTATAAAGGAATTTAATTCAGGCCTGCCGGCTGTGCGCTTGGGCCATGACAGGGTGTGTGTTGTGTTTGTGAGTGTGAGTGTGTGTGCGTCTAGTTGGCAGGCCCTGTGTGTGGGGGCATCTAGCAAACACACGCAGACAAAGACCAGCCCGGAAAAACAGATGTGGGAAAAACAAACAGAACGTCTCACATCAAGTCAAGCAAAGGGACTTACAGTGCAAATACACATGCACTACATATGTAAACGTCAGGAAATTAATGCATGTTTGTCTTAGTTCAGTGACACATTTTAGTGATGAACTTAATGTCTCACTTAATTCTCTGACCCTCGCTTATAGGAATAGAATATTATGCATTACAACAAGCACATATATATTACCCGCTGCACATATTACTGGGGACTGCTGTCTGAGGGTTAGATTAATGAGGCTTGACATTCATTCATCTATATTAATCTGGTTGTTCAGAGTAGGCTAACAAGCAATTAAGATTTGGCAACCTTGATAGCACTTCATAAATTGATCGATACCTGCAGCATCACAAGGCAAACTTGATCGAGTCATCCAGAAAATTTGGTCTATAAAAAGTAGAAACCCACAAAGCTTACACTTTCTTCACACCCTCACTTTCTCTCTCAGGCACTGGCAGAGTCAAACATAGAGCCCATGACATCATTGCTTGGCTTCTGGAGTTACATCATTCCATTTGAAAATTTAATGAATGATGAAAAAGTAACAAGGCACGCAGTGCTCCAAACTCAAGAAAAGCCCACGTGCTTCACTTCAGCACAGAGGACAGCCTCCCAGAGGACCCTGCTACAGAAACACAAAAGCGACCACGTACACGACGCTTAAAGTGAATAAGATCGACCCTTAAAATAGACAAGCGCACACCTACACACACACACTTGCGGATAAAAATACACATAGCCAGACTCTCATTGCAGACGCACACTGGCATGCACTCCTTTTCCAAGGAGGGCCACAAAGTGAGTTGGCTATAAAAAAGAAAAACATCACAAGACAGAATTGAGAAATTAACTAAATGAATTTATTTGTGATTGACTTGACTTCTGTTCCCAAACAGAGTATACAAACTAAACAAGCAAGCTTGTTCATTCAAGTGTTCATTTTATTGGCAACATTTTTCGCAAAATTACACAATGCCAATAAGCAGTCACAAACATATTTCTGCTGCTTTATTATGGATTTGAATCTTATTTTGACTGTAATAAAATAGATGCAATGAAAACCAGGTATGTACAGGCATCATCCATTGTTTGCATGAGTTAAGAGTCACAGTTCTATTGTCCGTGGAATAAAAACTATGCATCTTAATGAGGTAAGATAATGAATTAACATATTGTCCCCTTGGAATTTCAAGGTTCTATCTGAACTTCTGGTCAAAAGAGTTAGTCAAATATTTTGATTCTTTGTCATCTTATTTACATCATGTAATGTGTTTTGTAAAAATTGTTTATGTGTTTTGAATTGCATTTAAAAAACAAAAAGGTATGGATGCCAAATTCTGATGCCAATCTCAAACTGGGAAATAAATCTAGTGGAATGTTTACTACTTTGTTTCTGGTTTGAATAGTAAACTTCAGGCAAGTGGTCTGATAAGGGGTCTGGGACTAAACATTGATTGTTGCAAGTTGGTTTGTGCTTATATAGTGGGTTATACCAGTAACGAACAGGAAGCCCCTGGTTAGAGACCAATTATAAGACAAGCTCCTCCTGAACTTACGTTAATTAATCAACCTCAGATGGGAAACATAATGCAAGTAACAGAGCACCCTGAAAATCTAGTGAGGTGCACACTAACATTTTCAAGTTATGCAAACCCGAGTTTATAGTTTTTATCGTTTACAGTGTTTATCGTCAGACAGAGGGCCAAAGATGGTCCTGACATGCTAACTAAGCGGAAAACTTAAAGAAATTTAAAAGCAAATTTCTTAATTAATCACTGACTACTGAAATTCTATGCAAGCATTTTGTGACTTGGTAAAAAGATGGTCTGGCAACAGGACATAAAACTTTTTTTTTTGTCAATCTTGTATTTATTTTGATAAGGAGTTAGTTATAAAACAGTCGATGGGCTGATTTGGAGATAAAGAGTATGCCATGAACCTGTGATTTTAATGGCATGATCCTGTAATCATATTGTGTTATGTTGTAAATAGAAACATGACTATTCATGACTTGCTTCTTGTAATTTGACAGAGCATGGCACTGGCTCATCCATGGCTACTGGGACACTCATCCAGATAAAGTGACTGTTGAACATGCCGCTTCAGTGAGGAACCTGCTGGATTTTAATAAGAATTACATCGAAAAACATCTAAAAAGCTTTATCCAAAACGTTTATCCAAAATCTTTTGTGAAGGGTCGCACTGGGCCAAATAGCAATATGTGATTTTTAAAAATAATCATTATATTTGTTTAATTCTGTAATAGTATTTTAAGTCATCACACATCACCCATCATAAGCATCTTTTAAGAAAGTAGACCAGCCTGCCATCAGAACAGAATGTTTAGTGCAGAGCTGGGGGAGAGGGGGCTCTCACAGAACATCAGGCGCTCAATGCGCCATAACGGTGTAAAAACGTAAAATTAATTTTAAGTTTATTAACACGAACATTAGCAACTAATTTGGCTGTTTACATTTTTGTTCAGTAATTGCCCAGCTATAGTTTGGTGTCAATTTTTGACTGATTTATCTGCTAGTGCAGCTTTAGCTGCATGAACTATAACAATGGTTTTAAAAGTCTAACGAAATTCTGTTTCAGATGGGCAAAAATAATAAAGTAAACCTCAGTTCTAATTGGATGCTCAATTTTATTTTATCTTTACCTGCATTGTCATTAGTTATTTTTTTTATTCTTGTTGTGCTAAAGATTGGTATATTTGATTGTTGATGTTGATTTTTTTTAGTAATAGAATATTTACAGCCATTTATAGCCAACTGCTATAAATTCAACAGCTGAATGAAGACAACTTTGTCGGTTTGATTTGTTAAATGGCTCAGGCTTAAAGGTACATAACGGACAATGCCATTTTCAGAAATCCACATCTATGGTGTAATAAATAGGTGTTCTTAAATCATTTTAGAAGCCTTCAAATAATTTTAAGCTTGGTAAGTAACAATTAAAAATTGTAAGTTTTGTATTCACAGGCATGGATTGTTGTTTGAGTGTTACAAATGAATTCAAACAAACTCTATTATTTTATTGACTTGAAGTCTTGAGTGTCCTATTGACATAACCATTTGTTTCAGTATGTTTATGCAGTAATTGGTCTAACAACATTAAGGTGGCACAACAGAAAAAATTCCATTTTGAAGAATTTGAGAAAATAAAACTAAAATGAAAGAACATAAACTAAGCTGTTTAATACAGGAAGCCAAGAAATTGCATTGTGAAAACCTTTATGAAATAAATGACTAAATTAACTTTTTAGTTTGTTCTCCATAGGCTGCCCTATACCTAACAACATTGCTCATGACTAGCACACCGTGATCAAGTGTGTTTGAGCGCAAGAGAGTGTGTGTGTGTGTTTGTGTGTGTGTGTGTGTGTGTGTGTTTGGAGAAAGGAGTGGGGGGCTAGTATATGGAACAGAGTCTCCACTTTTCCTCCCTACTGGAGGTCATCACACCCAATACCTAAATGCATCTCCAATACACATACATACACCCGCACACACACACATATTTATGAAGGGCCTTTGGAAGGGGCATTTTAATGCCCATGTGTCCTAATCCTCTGAGCTATGCAGTCGCCCTCCAGCATTAGACTCCTGCTTTTGTACTGGCACAGTAAGACTGATCTTACACACTGACTTTAGCTGTGCTATTCAGCTTTACCGCTAGCCCCACTATCTTTACACTTATCACTATAAAGAGCTATTCATCCCCATCATTCGCCTGTGAAGCCATTCAGCGATGCCAGTACTGTGCAATTCATGGAGAGTATGTGTACTATTATTACAAGCGAGTATTCATGCGAATTCAACTTTACGTGCCATATGCTACTGAATTTACAATTAATACTGGTGACCCTTTCATTAGTTAGCATTCAAAGCCCCCAAAATTCTGAATCTAATTCTGAATACAAAACTGTACAGCCTGAGTAAGTGATAAATCTGAGTTTAAACATGTTCAGCGAAAATCAAATTAGAAATATTTGTACATAGCATATCTATGATGTCAGTTACTCATGAAATAGCTAGCTTTCTTCTCTCCATCTCTGAAAATAGCACACGTTTCCTCTCAGGATTCAAAGCTGTTTGTAAAATATATTAATGCTTGTAGTAGTAGATTAAGAGGGGACTGCAGTATTTGATTTATTTGCACGAAGCACCACCAATGCACTTCAGACTGTTGTAGATGCCATCTTAACCTTTTTTAACCACACGTCTGTTAACTGAATGAAGTTAGTACCTGTATTTGTCCCCATTTCACTGAATTAAATAAAATCTGTTAATTTTACAAATGCTTTACTTTTAAAATATTGTAAAAGTGTGTTTTAAAGCACCTGGAACAAGATGTAGCTGGATACATAAACTGTGTAAAATGTACTGCCTTTCAGTGCTTTTAGTATATCAGCCACAATCATTAAAGACTTTGTTATGAAATTAAAAGGCGAGGATGAGGAGAACAAAAACATTTTGGATTGATGATGAACTGAGCCTCACGTGGAAGTATATAATATATCGTATCTACATTATATTAATATATAGCTTAAATATTTTGTCTCTGGTAATTCATGAATTTAATCATGACAGGACCAAGTTATTTTTATCAGACACAGACAACAGATCAACCAAAAAAAATCATTTTAATGTCCTGCAAATGTGCCACAGTAAAAACAATATCACCTCTGCCAGATATTTTCTCTTTGCTAATTTCTCTCAATATAACAATATAACACAGTATTTTTGTTGTTTTCAAAAACAAAGACAAGGGCATGTAATAGATAGAAAAAGCTTATTTTCACCAGCTCTCTGCCGTTTTTAGGCAACACAAGGGTACAGTTTTTGACCTCAGAAATTTGAACGTAGGTGTTTGACAATCAGACAGCTGTAACAACTTGTTCACCTCAGGCTTTAACTTTACTTATACAGAGGCCTCCACTTTAACAGAAAAAGGCACCCTGAGGGATGACATGAAAAATGTTCATTTAGTTGGATTGCTTTTCTCACATGAAATGTCTACATCCAGCTTTTGTGAATCTATAGTGAACATGCTCAACTTTAATAACCAGATGAAAAACAGGGTAAGACCATCAAAATTTTTACCTTTAGAAACTGCCAATAGCTCGGGGGGTAAAAGATTTTTTCATTTTTAAAGGCTACGTCAGTCACAGTTGGTTGTGCATGTGAGTGTTCCCTGAAGCTAGGCTGGCTTTCAAAAAAAAAAGGTTAAAGCAAACTTGCCCACAGCAGAGTGCATTAGAACTTTTGAAGGTGCCCAAAGCCAAGATTTAATTGTATCAAACACTTGTGTGTTAGTCACTTACAGTCGCTCCAGCTCTCTCAGGTCCTGAAATGCCCCTCGCTCAATTGAACTGATCTTGTTCTCCATTAGCTGCCTAAGAAAGCAAAGGAAAGTGAGACCAAAACAGAGAAAATCCACACTGCATGCATTCACTGATTAAAGATATACTTGAATATTTAATAGAGAGCTTTCAACTCCAGTCTAGTAACTAAATATACACTTAAAATACTGTTAAGCAGCTGCGCCGTTTCCTTTGTTATGCTGGTGTCACAACATGAGAGGTGATAAAGTAGAAATACGCTTGTTTAGAAGAAGTTTGACACGAGTACACTACTTGGTCCCAGGGAGAAGGAGAATCTGCTTTTTCAAATGATAAGGAAATGTTCATATGTATAACCTTACAGGATGATAATAACATATTCATAGGCTCATCCAAAGGTTTACTGATGCAATATTTAAACCTTCCTTCAAGTGAAAGCCTTCCTAGCTGGAAACTGAACCTACGTGAGGAATCACGGCCGGGGGTTTGTATCCGTAACTACTAGAAATCATTGTCAATCCCAAATTAGTAAGTACATAATTTAAAACATGTAAGCTGGATGATGAGATTTTAAAACAAAGCACAACACATTGGTTACTAATGAAACATGAAATTTTGTGATAGGATTAAAAGAGAGAGAGAGAAAGAGAGAGAGGACAGGCAAGGAAGCGAAAGTGGTGGGGTGAAATACTACCCCTCCAAGTGGGAGGGCAAACCTGTTCTTACATGAGTTCTGCGTATAACACATACAGTTTCACACCCAGACATTCCATCTCCCATTTAAATTCAGAAAATCCACCACTCCACCACAACCACATAGTCAGAGAGACAGTAAGATAGAAACAATCTCTTAACATTCCAATAACGCAATCGCTTTTCCTGAATAAATGTCTTTGTTTCTTTCTAGCCATCAATGTTTCACTGATCTGTCAAGCTTAACTGTTCAAACTTGTTCACCAAGTGTGTACAAGCCTTTAACATTTGGCAGCATAAAACTTTCACCAACATAAATCTAGCAATGAGGGCAGTATTAAGCTGATGTGTTGATTGCATGGAAAAAATAATCAGTTTGAGCAAGCGCATGTGCGTATGAGAGTGCTGTGAATTTGACCCATCTTTCTTTACACTCAAAAGCATATTTGAAAATGAGGGACACTGGCTAAAAATAATAATCTTAATATGAGCATATGCAATAACAAAAAATGTCTAATAATAAGAATAAAGTAATAATTCGACATTATCAGAGTCTGAGCTGCTCTAACAGCCATGAACTCAGTGTTACACATCACTTCCGTAAGAAAAAAATTCACTAATGCTGCTGTCTTATGTTCAAACAAGTGTCCTATCAATTTTCAGAGCTCGCCTTATATCATCTTGGAAGCTTTGGCTCAAACCTAGTTCACTCCTCTTTTGGCCAAAGACCGTCCTGAGTCTGAACATTAAATACGTATACTGATCATATAATTTGAATATCATGAAGTTGATTACAGTAATTGCATTCATATTCATTCTAATATTGTGATTTTCTGATACATTGATCTGGGGATTTTTAAAACTTGTCAGAGATAATCTTAATTTCTTGGTGGAGTATCTCTTTAAAGAAAGAAAACAATTGAAATGTATCAAATGTATCAGTCTGCAAGTAAGGAAGGAATATAATGTATACTCGAGCAACCCTGGACACATGTATATGTTTAAAAGCAGAGATGACGATCTCACCATTTTCAAACCAGAAAATGAAATTTAGATCTTTTAAAACATTTATGGTACTTTTTTTGCAATAGCTGTATTTTTGGACTTTCGTGACCATTACAAAATATTCTGAAAATACAGCTCAACACATTTTCTTCAATACTTACAAAACTCTTAGATTCTTCAGTCCCGCAAAATCTGCCTTGGTGATTTTTGTCAGATTGTTTGCATTTAGGTCCCTGAGGAAATGAGAGAAGGGTAAAACTTTAAAATACAACCGGATTACGCAACCTCTGTCTAGATATGTATTTTAAGCTATTAAGAGATACATTACTTTTTCTAGAATGTAATGCACTGGCTCTCACTACAATTAATTTCACATGTTTTTCAACCTGTTGTTAATTGTTAAATATTGTTAAATATTTTAGAATAAAATTGGGTTTAATGGGTTTTTTTTCAATGTCACGTTTTTAAATCCTGTTTTTTTATTTATGTATTGCTTCAAAAGTCATTTTAAAAAGCTAATTATAAGATCATGGAACGTTTAAACAGGATAATGTGAAAAGATTCTCCCTTTAATTAATTTTTTGCATAGCACGAAGAGGCTTTTGCATCTGAAGCTTTCCATATATTTACACACCCAGTCAAAAGTTTAGAATCAGAATGCAGTGGCTTACCAGTTTAATTCTGTTTCATAACAAACCTGAGAAAGAGCTTGTCAGATAATTTCACCCCTTCTTGTTTATCTTTCAAACCAATACATAGCCACTTCCATAAACTCATTGATAAATAAACAGTGACCCATATTGTATGTAAAAGCTAATTTCTGACATCAGGATAGCGACCCAAAATATTAAAATAAGCATGGACCAGAACGAACGTCTCAGATGCTGAACCCTATTGAGCTTTAAAGGTAGGATACTAATCAGACACTTCAGGGACATGGGGTAAATCTTATTCTGTCAGTCTTATTATGCTACTACATTCACACATACTCGTTGTTTCACTGGAGAATGATAAAATATGGGTGATGACAAGATCTCAAACTTTTGACTCCTAGTGCAAACAAAATAACAATCAGGAATGGTTTCACCTGCTGGTTTGAATTTTTAATGGTTTTAATTTTAATTAGAGTGTGAATGATGAATTCTTCATGAAGATCAGTGTAAGAAACTGATAAAAGCACTGGCTTTGTTCAGATGACAGCACATCATAAACAGTTTTCAGATTGACTGCATAATTGTGTGCAATTTGTATGGGGGTTATATTTTAACAGGAATGCTACGCAAAACGCAATAAGCACGTGTAGCAATATTTGCAAGATTCATTTGCAATTATTTTGGTCAGTTTGAGGGATTTCGGCAGACTTACAGTCGCTCGGCGTTGCGGGGAATGTTCCGCGGCACGCTCCGCAGATTCTGGCCATGACAGTCCACCGCTGTCCCGCTGCACGAGCACTGGGACGGGCACGACTGAGCCGCTGCCCCGCTGAGCAGAGCGCACAGCACCGCCGCTTTCAACACAAACATCGCGCTCTCCCTTCAACTTCAGCTCGAACGCGGGATCCCACACACTTACACCAACTTGGCTCAAGAGTTTTAAATCCAAAAATGGCGAAGAGTCACAGCAGAAATCTTTATAATTTCCTTCAGTAGGAATGTCCCCCGTTCTTCTTTAGGAAACCACCAATTCGACCCAGGTTAGCTCGCAGTACGCAGCCGTTCGAGATCCGATTCCGGACGATTTCGCCGTAAAGCGAAGTTGAATTCTCACTCTGTGCGTACAGTCCAGGAGTTTCGAACACCTTACGCTCCCGTAAATGGCAAACGGAGACAGGCGTTTAGAAAGGCGCACTTGAGAAGCCACCTGGGGATCCCAATGAAGTCACGCATCCAGGATCTTCACGTGCGCAAAGGGCGAGATTGATTCATTCAGAGTATTGATCTCGCGCTCCCTCAAGCATCCATCACTTAATCCTCTCGGTGGCGAGTGAAGTCCTGGGTGATCCTCAGTGATCTATATTTACGAGATGAACAATCAATCGGAAGTGTTTGTGTGAATATTTCTCTGGCACCTGATGGTTTGTTTGCGTGTGTGTGTGTGTGGCTGTGCGCGCGTGTGTGTGCGTGTGTGCGTGTGCGTGTGTGTGTGTGTGTGTCAGAACAAAGGCGGCGCCTCGGTGGAACAAGCCCCGCGCACCGCTAAAACCTTGTTCGGTAACGGACTAGCGCACAATGTCGGGCACCCCACAGTCCCACCTTTAAAACTCTTTGACACCTCGATTAAGAGGACTTTTAGGAGACGATGTTTCAGATAAATGTAGACTATTGGTTTCTTAGAGCAGACTAAGATATGCACTGAAAGAACAACTCCTGAGTTTTGGATCTTTTTTTTTTGAAAGTTGTTTAGATGAAGTCTCTCTCTCTGCTCACTCCACCCCCTCGGTCCGCCCCTACACCATTTGCCTTGTAGGGCACCGGAGCACAGAGGACATGAAATGTTGTCCAGAACACAGGGAAGATACTGAGGCAGGCCAGGCAGCATCTGGTCACTCACTCACTCACTCACTCACTCACTCACTCACTCACTCACTCACTCACTCACTCACTCACTCACTCACTCACTCACTCACTCACTCACTCACTCACTCACTCACTCACTCACTCACTCACTCACTCACTCCCTCCCTCCCTCCCTCCCTCCCTCCCTCCCTCCCTCCCTCCCTCCCTCACTCACTCACTCACTCACTCACTCACTCACTCACTCACTCACTCACTCACACTTGTGAACTCACACTTGTGGGTTATTGAAGAAAAGTTTTTTAAAAGTGTTCAAAACAAATCTAAGCCATTTGATGAGAGGATAGGATGTATATCAAGATTTGACGATAGTTAATTGTAACAAACAATTAAATAGATAGTTAAACAAGAATGGAAACCAAACCCAGAAAAAGGTGCAGTGTTTTGCCTGAAAGGCAGAAGCTGACCAGTATGACCTAAATCACCTCCTAAGTATGCACCTGCAGGGAACAAGAGGGCAGGGGTCAATTGAAAATACAGAAAGAAAAAACACCCCCCAACACAGCTGAACCTATATGTAAAGTTTATCTAAATAAATCTTATTTGCTTGGTTTTCATGGTACGAGAGACGCTACAACACATAATGAAGGAAATAGGTTACTGAAAATAGTGAGCTGCTGCTTCTTCTCAATTTTGCAGAAACCACCATGTATCACTGCATGTCAAGAGCTGTAGAAGGGGAAATGGACTAGTGAGATGCTTAATTTGTCAGTTGTATGAGGCTGGGTGCTTGGAAAATTGGAAACCTTGTTTGTTCGGCAGTGTCCAGGAATCAATGAAGTCTTCAAAGCTGGGTTTGAGGATGGATGGTGGAGATGTGTGGTCGGATTGTTCACAATTTAATCACTTGTAGTTAGTGCTGTTTTTTTTTTCATTTATCAATGCTATATCAAGGAACCATGACTCCTTCCACATGTAGCAGTATTTGAGCATAACTTTTTTAAACCACTGGCCAAGGTGAAGCACCATTTTTAAAAAGTGACGAGTACTATTTTGTTGTGAAGAAAGCAAAATCACACCTTTTTGGACACATTGCAAATGCACATGATGGATCATGCAGGATATTCAGATTGTGTACTGACAGTGACTATAACAAGATGATGACGAGCTACATATGTCTCTGTGATGGCTAAAACATGATAGCGCTCAGTCACTATATCCATTTGAACACATAACCCTGGTGTCAGGACTCCTGGCTGATCGGCTGGTTCTATCTGTTTGGTTTGTTTGTATTAGCCACATGTTCCTTTCTTTGTGCTCCTAATTTCTTCTCTCCATCTCCTCGTTCTCATTCAGTTAGTTGATTCGTTTCACCTGTCTTTGCTCATTTTCTTTTCATTAGCTCCCCTATTTATTCCCTTTGTTTTTGCTTTTCTGTGCCATATTGTTGTTTGCTTCTGACCCGGCAACATTGGATATTGGTGAGCTGGATGTGTTTAGCTAACCTTTTTCTGTGACTCCAGGACTCTCTCCCTACCTTCTCAGCCTTTTGGTGTAGTCCCTGGTTTGCTCGACGTCTTCGCTTTGTGCTGCCTGAGATTATGAGGTTCTTAACACCGGCCTGGTTCTGACCATTCCACCTGCCTCTGTCTACTGGCCAGTCTATTTTTTGTTCCTGGTTATTTCCAGCAAAGTCTGCGAGTAGTTTTGTTGAATTTTTTGAACTAAATAGTTTTTGTGTTTTCCCGCTGGAGACTGAGACATGGACTGATCTGTCTGACTTTTTGACTGCAATAATAAATAATTTGTCTTCACCTGCATTTGATTTTTCTGTCTGCTTACCGGCCCTGACACCTAGAGCTGGTTATTTAAATGCTAGATTAAACAGATGTTTTCTAAAACATCTGGCACGGGGTCATAAGAGGGCCAAGCAGTTCCCCGAAAGGCTAACTCTCGTAAACTGTTGGCACTCTCGTAAACTGTTTGGCGAATGCCATCTATACGAACTTCACTCTATTGACCTTTCCTCCTTTGGCTCAAGTAGGCAAAGTGAAGTTTAAATAATGACAGACTGCCCATTAAAAATTTAATCTGTGACTTGAGGCCAGGGCGGAGGAGGACCTGCTCGGTATTGTCTTTGGTTGTATGAGTGTATAAAGTGATTGGGCCCAAGTGGTGCTCATAGTCAATCATCGACATACGTCTCTGATCTCTATTTGGGGAATGGCTGTTACTCAAGAAATCATAGATGTTTTTGTAAGTAATTTGAAACTTGACTTGGACTTGCCCAGGCTGTACTTGGAACTTGGCTTGCAAATTGTAATTTGGTCCCACCTCAGTGTCTTAACAACAGAATGTAGCATTGCCCGGGAGTCCTCCACACCCATATGTGCCAGATAAGGAGATTTAATAAGTCTACGCACAGGTGCCAATACTCACATTCCTTGATCAGTAAGTCTGGGATTGTCACAAGGGAGTAGAGGTCTGGGAGCCCAAAAGGCCTAAAAGTTCTGGGGGCCCAAAAGGACATAGCTAAAACAACCTCTAGCTCGTTCTGCTGGATCTTGCTCAGGAGTGGTTTAAAGGTGTTGGGAACTTGACTTTCAGGCATTGCGTGCATGTTTTAGTGTTGTTCACTCATAAAAACATGCCTTAATTATTATTCAGATTGGTTCATGCTTGTTTGTGTAATGCTATTTTCTTTTCCTTGAAGCTCAAGGGGGTTCATGGCCTTCGCCACTCTTATATGGGTCTTTTGCTAATCTAACCTTGTTAAATTATTTTAAATATGTAGTGTGAACTTCACTAAAACTTATTATTTTCACTTATTTGGTTTGTTTATTTAGAAAATGTGTATCATAGTACTTTGTTTGTTGAAACCATAATGTAGAGCTGCAAGGGGGAGCACATTGTTGCAACACACAGTGCCTCGTGTTGCGCATGGGTGGCGCCATACTAGACTATTCGAGTCTCCTGAGAAAAGTTGCGATCTCTCTCGATTCAGCTGTGTATCTGGGTGGAGAGAGAAAGAGCTTACTGTTCTGAGAAGCGTTAATTGTGTGCTTTCCTCATTCTTTCAGTTGATGGTCAATAAATATTGAGACCTCATCACTTTTGTCATTCTTTAACACAATGAGAATTAAAACCTCTACACTAACAACCACAACCCATCAGGGTGCGTGGCGGAAGCACCACAATTTAAGATGATTCAAAGACATTGTTTACAGTAAATGCTGTCTTTTGAAAAATATTAAGGGATATTCTAGCGGGTTCAAACATTTATTATCATTGATTTAAAAGGGGCATAATATGGGACCTTTAAAGACGTTCACTGACGAAAATGCATATAGGCTTCTGGGGCAGCAAAGTGCCAATGCATCTATCCCAAAAGGACCCTGAGATAGCGAAAAGTAAAGCTAGGTTTTAGTATTTTATGAAGTGGCAAATCTGTGGCTGGACAAGGGATTTCCAGATCTGGAGGTGCCATTCTCCTGCATGTGGTACATCGATTGTTTGGTTCAATTAATGGGGTATGTGTATGGCTGACAGGGCCAACAGCCAAGCATTGAGCAAGAGAAAGCAGAGAGGGTGAGTGCACCCCTTCTAATTAGTTGTCATACACCAACTGTTGTTTGCTCTGACCAACAAGTAGTGCCCCCACAGCAAGCATTGGAAATTACTTACTGAAAGTAACACTACCAACAGGTCTTGACAATTCATCCAGCATGCAAGACCTTGAGACTTTGGGTGGGATGCAGTGTGTTGAAAAAAGACTCACAGAGGCACACTACAATGCTTAATGTAATTGCCAGTGTCTTATAATGGCATGGCAAAGAGATGTCAAGGTCACACTTCCATCCATCCATCTTCATGTCGGCTTTATTTCCCTTTCGGGGTCGCCACAGCGGAATGAACCGCCAACTCACTGGCATATGTTTTACGCAGCGGATGCCCTTCCCTGCCGCAACCCATCGCTGGGAAACATTCACACACACATTCACACTATGGGCAATTGTTCTTATTCAATTCACTTATACTGCATGTCTTTGGACTTGTGGGGAAACCGGAGCACCCGGAGAAAACCCACGCGATCACGGGGAGAACATGCAAACTCCACACAGAAATGCCACCTGCCCCAGCCGAGCCTAGAACCAGCGAAGGTCACACTTAGTTGGCTGAAATGACATTCTCACAGATATTTAGAACACCTGAGACTATGTTGGACTGTTTAAAAGTTTGTCTCCACAGGTCAGAGATGCAGACCTGAGTTGCATCTCACTGCATATCATCTGACTGGACCCCATCTTATCCGATGCTGACCTTGAATGTGTCATTCATGCTTTTATAACATCACGGTTGGATTACTGTAATGTTCTGTACTCAGGACTGCCCAGTTGCTAGACTCCAGTTGGTGCATAATTCTGTGACAAGACTACTCAGAGGGTCAAAAACCTGAGCACATTACCCCAGTGTTGTTTTAGCACTTAGAATCAATATTTGAGCCCTCTATGCAAGCGCAACACTGGTAATAATTTTAAACGGTCCTTCCCACAGACATGCTTTCGAAACGCCCCTACTGACCAGCAGTCTAAAGCTTGTCCGGTTTGAGCAAAAACAGGCGCAACAGCAACACTTTAAACATGCGTTATTGATTTAAAACATTATAATTGACAGGCAATGACTATGTGGGATGTAACAGCACCTTATATGTTTGATCCAGAATCTGAGTCCATAGAATGTATTAGAAACCACACAAAAAAGGCTCCTAAACAGCATGTTTACAGGTAAATCAGACATACTTATGCAACACTGTTTGATTTCTAATGTAGGCGTACTGTTTTATGAATTATTTATTGTGTTATAGGTGTACTTGTGAAAAATGCCAATAGACGATCTGGTCGCAATCTTTACTTTTTGATGCGCAAGCTTTGCACAATAGCTTGTAATGTTAGTAACACCCTGTAGTGTGTGTTCAACACAATTGACTCTTATGGTGTGCATGTTTAAGATTTGAGGGAAGATAATATACAAAGAGCCTGTGCTGAAACCAGATTTCCTTTTAGGTTTATAAAAGCCATTTAGTGTGCACTCAGCTTGATGCATGAAGAGTTAAAATTACATATTTCATTAATGTATTTAAGCCTAGCACAAGTAAAAAATCTTACCGTGTGGACCTCCAAATCAATGAACAAGGGCCTGTTGGAAAAGCACCCAGTGACAGAGTGAGCCTCGTCATAAATCCTTTATCATGCTGTTTTTTGTTGATGAACCAGGTGAATGGGAAGTGCTGCTTACAAGCAAAAGTGATCTTTCCAAGTTTTACTCTGATGAGCAGGCACAAAATCGAGCCATTTCTGATGAATAAACTCATTCTTTGGTAATCCAAACATAAGATTAGGTTTCGGACATCCGAAAACGTACTAGTCTGGCATTGTTTATCTAGGGCCTGTCTGCTGCTCTCCCACCGCGTTTCCACTACGTCATAAAAGGGGATATATTAGTGATTATTTTGATTGACAAGTGGGTGGACCTTGGGCGGGGATAAGGAAAAAAATAAAATGAGCTGTTGTCAGCTCAGAAAAAAAGGATTAAAGGATTACTCAAACATGTGTGAACTAATCTGAATACCTCTTGAGGCATATCTTTTTATAAGGGAACGCTTTCAGGAATGTCAGAAAATTCATGTTATCATTACATGGCACCTTTAAGGTTCTGCTACTAGTGTATTGGGTTAGGACTGGTCAAGCCACAAGGTACATCTCTGAAATGGTGGCTCCTGTCCATTCTGTAACGACTTTGCGGTCAGCTGAGAAGAGCACTCTGGCGCTACCTCGTACCAAGCTGAAGTTAAGGAGCGTTTTCGGTAGCAGCCCCTGGGGTTAGGAAAGAGCTGCGTCCAGATATTCATTTGGCAGCTAGTTTAGGAAGTTGCAAGGCAAAACTGAAGACCTTTTCATTACAAAATAATGACATCAACAGAGATATTCAACCTGGCTTCAGACCAAGAGACTTGTCCATTTTAAAATTTTTAATTGTCTGTTATTTGAATATGATCAAGGGATTATCTCTTTTTTTAGCTCTGCTAGATCTCAGAGTTCCTTTCAATATAAGATTCTCTTAAAGCCACCGGAGCACTACACTTTAAAAAGCCTTTCAAATTATGGTATGTATTTACAAATGCAAAGGATTTTCTTATTTAAATTTTTTTATTAAAATTAACAACCCAAATGTATTTAACATACAAATTTATAATTTCTCATTTTTCACATGTTTACCATTATATTTAACTTTTTAAATTTAAAATAAATTTATGTAAAATTAAGATGATGAACCCTAAAAAAACATGCCACACATAATACAATGGTTCATTTGATTGTTTCTGTTCCTTTATTTTAAATTTCATTGCCATTTACATTTATACTTATAGTTGAGTAAAATATATTCCAAACAATTTTCATTCATCATTGATGTACTATCGTCTTACAATCAGTTTAAAAATATTAGAACTTTTTGAATGCAATTAAACTATTGTATGTATATTATGTACAAACTCTATTCCCTAACCATTTTACAAGTGAGAATGCATGCGCAAATTAGGTATTTGGCCCACATGTCGCCCTCTGCTGGTGTTTAATTCACTATAAAAAAAAGAGCACTCAGCTAATCATCTTGATGGTAGAAAAAAAATTTATTCAGATTGAAAAGCAAAAAACAGAAGAATAAAAACAAAAACGTGGGTTGATGGAGACTGATACGAGAGGACACAATACTAAGAAAAAACAAACATGCTCGAAATACAAAACAAAACTAACAAAACAGGAAAAGTTACAATCAATGCAAACAAACAAGAAATTATGAGATTTTCATCAATCTTAATCAAAGAGACAAATCAGATAAGAAACCTGATACAAATATTAGTAAACACTAATTAGAGAAGTAAAAGAAATGAGAGTGTTCAAAAACAGACATATTGTCATTATCTGCAAATACAAAATACAACTAAACAAAGCCATTAAAATGTAAAAAATAACTCAGGTCAGAAGACTTCAAATGACAAGAAATGGAGAGGAAATAGAACGTTTCAGCATAATGCTGCAATTTGAAGGACACTTGCCAGCTAAAGTATGCTTGGGATATTTTCGTTACCAAGTAAAACAATACTTAACCTCAAACCTAAGATGCTACTTGCTTGAATAATTTGTACATGCTAAACATGTGTGCAGGCAACAATTTTGAACATGCACAAGAGAACATACACAAGGGAGTGTGAAGAAAATTCATAAGTAAATTGCTCTAACTATGGAGGAAATCATAATGCAGCCTACCTAGGATGTGAAGTGAGTAAAAAGACAGAAAAAATTCAACAAATAAAAACAACCTAAGGAAAGAAGAAACAATAGCTTCTTACAGTTACACACAATAATTGTAATAGTTTAATATATTTAATACTGTTTATAACTGAAATAATCTGCTGCACAGGCCAAAGAGAAAAAGGACAGTAAGAATAAAAAACAGTCAGAAAATTTGAAAAATGCTTTAACCAAATAGGTAAATTGGGATGAAATAAACTAAATACTGACAAAGGAAATGGAAGCAATGAAAGAAGGAGACTGATCTAAATGACAATGTCAATTATAACTAGTGTAAACCACGTTCCCAGAATATTTGGATTGACGAATGAGGGAACTGCCTCTGAGCTGACCAATCAGAGTCCTCATGCAAATGTAAGAGCCAACAGGCATGGGACACCCATCGTCACACGATTTGCATATTCTAGTCATAAAAGTGTTAGAAGATTGTACTTGTATATGCTGTGATAGTTGGAGAAGACACACACACACAGCCAGGGTTCCGCAAATTTGGTCTTTAAGAGCTTTAGCCCTGTACATTTTAGATTTGTTTAGATTTTAGTTGGATTTAGAACTTCAAGAAGTATATACATTGTGTGGTTTTGACAAAAGGCAGATGGAAAAGCATGTCGCTCTAAGATCTCTTTAGTCCAAAGCAACTTTCTTTTCTGGGTGAGATCGCCATGTTGACCAATATGTCATGTAACAGTAAGCTCCACACCATGACCACAAACTATGCCCTTGGCACGCCACACCATGAGAAACTTGCATTTTGGCCCAGGATGCTGAGACTTATCGGCTTTACAGACCAAACATAGAGTGTGCTACACTCACCTCTAGGTTAAGTCTAAACCCATCTAGTGGAACCCCATGTGTTCTTTGCACTGCACACTCCATGATTGTAAAAGGCAGAGCTATCAAATATCTCACAGGAGTCTATCTGTTAAGTGTTTATTCATTCCAGTTGTATTTTCAGCTCAATAACAAGCAATTTGATAGCGTCAAACAAATTCACAAATTCTGACACACCACACTCCACACTCCACCTGGATGTGGAAACATCTGTGCTCATTACATAGTGCCTAATGTGAATACTCAGAGACACAAGCATGGAGGACCCAAATGTCACTCTAACTTCATGGTCACCTTTAGTCACCAAATATACCAGATACATAATGCTGGAGTTGTCACATCAAGAGCAATCAAAGGGGTGTTTATTACTGCTACAAATACCATACTCTGCTATTATAAGTCTGTCATATAAGTAGGCCAGGATCCGAACTCATTTTCCAATTTAGGGGTACTTGCTCAACCTCCCTATTTTAAAAAAAAATCTAGTGGGAAAAGACCACTCAATGGGAAGGACACATTACTGGAACACATGAAAACACGAATCCTTCATTTGAAGACACAACAAGGAGACACCCCCAGAGTAGATTTTTAACAGTAAAGGTGCAAAGAGTATGCTGAGATGTTTTAAGGGTGTCCAGTGGTAACGGACTGGGTGAACAGTGGTGCAGGGTGATTTTTCTCAGTGCTATCATGTTTCCTTTGTGTGATCTTCTCTCTCAAGTAAGTGGGAAATAAGTCTTCCTCAAATTGCCCAGTCTCAACTGGTGTCTGGAAAAGTGAAAGAGACACAGGGTCAGTACCAGTACTCAGTATTTGTGCTGTTCCAGCAGGGTCAGAGGGAAAGAAAAGAATGAGATCATATCCGTGCCGTAAATCAACCATGTATTTTTGATAATCACGTGTGCGCGAAATTAAGATTTGCTTGTTGTTGTTTAATTAAAGAGTCATTTTTATAAGTAGGATAATGTCTTTGTTGGAAGAGATTTGACTCTGAGAGTTAAAGTAACAGTACTGACTGACAGACAGGCGTCCAATCACAGCTATCTTCCGGGAAATGAGGGTCTCACCCCATCTTGGACAAAAATCCAGTTCATGCGCAGTGTTGCCAACTTAGACACTTTGTCGCTAGATTTAGCAACTTTTTAGAATATCTAGCGACTTCTTTTGTATCCTAGCGACTAGCGACAAATCTAACAACATTTTCTGTGGTTCCTGGCAAATTATAGCTACTTTTTTAATTCTGGCTGATGCGCTTTTTGGATGGAGGAAAACGGCTGCAATGTTTGCGTTGTACCTTTCTGTCACTTACTGTCTTTGCCCCCACTCACTGCAAGAAAAGTCGCTATAGAGTGGCGCAAAAGTCGCTAGATGACATCCCCTAATTTGCATAATACCACGTGATTTGGTACAACAGTGTTCACATGCTTTCAGGAATGAGTCGCGGGTTGAAAAAAAGCGTATGAGTTGAAAAAAAAAAGTGTGCGGTTTGTTTTTTTGCACACAGTTTGTTTCTGCTTGCGCAAGTTATAATGTTGCGCATGTGATTATCACAAATACAAGGTCCATTAATGGCACGGATTGCTATAGAAAAGGCTCCAGGTCGTAATTGTTTAGCTGCAGCAGAAGCCAGGGTCTGTTAAAGGAGCTGTAGTATGGACCTAATACTATTTATTGTTAACAGAAATCTGGTATTTGAGTAATATAATGACTAAATGTTACTTTATTACACATTCTGACCAAATTAATAGGGCCAAGAATAATCTGCTTAAACTTTTATGGTGGTTTTTATAAGGAACATGCGTTAACTAAAGGAGTATTTACCCTGTTTGGAATTAACCGGTTTATCTTATCTTATTTAAAGATCTAATTTAGGGACCTTTTAGATTGGCATCTGTATTCTGTTTCCAAAAATACTTGGCTCTGGTAATGGTTTATTGTAGCAATTCTTTTGTTTTCATGAACAGTTTTAGAACTTTTAGAGGTAGTTTCTGAAACCGTTCACGTGTTTTAGATATGGCGAGACATGTGGAACAAAATAGGAAGTTGTCTGCGCTCGACGTGATGTAAAAACTCCTCGACTCATTTGCTTTTTATACACAGATCAACATGGCAGGAAAAGGATGTTAGTGGAGGATCGAGGAAATCCAATGTTTGATCGAAATTTGGGCAGACGAGAGCATTCCTCTGAGGTAGCCAACGTTATTATGTACAGACAATCCTATATTTCAGAGAGCAGTCACACAACGTGAGACCTTTCGAATTTTCTTCTTCCACATCCACGCTACGTGTTTCAAGTGACGTATGTAAGCTTCTCTGAAAAGGATCAGAAAAATAGTGTGTGTACAAAAAACTGTGGGGGATTGAGGAGAGGGAGCGAACGTTGGCGTAATGGAAGATTCTAGACGTTTCTGAAAAGCCCCTTATTAAACTCAAGGGACCGCAGTTCCCTGTTTGGTGTGTATTGACTGAGCATGTCTGTTATGTATTTAGGTGATAACTTATGTTTGGACTTTTATAGAAGCAGCAGAACTTTAAAATCTATTCTGAAGGAGAACGGCAGCCAGGGTAGAGGCTTAAAAACTGATGAAATGTGAAATGGTTAGAATCCGATTGATTCTGGAGAGAGAGAGAGAGAGAGATCAGTGAGCTTCACTTCAAAGAGCCAGTTCCTTCATGATTGACACATCACCAGTCTCTGATTAAAGCACATCACAAATGAACAAACAATCGTCACTTTAAGTAGAGCTTAAAAAGGAGAAGAAAACCAAGATAGCATTAGATATTACTCAGAGCTTATTTATAGATTTTGAATGACAGGGAAGATTCCATCAGGTCCCAGATCCCATCAAATAGGTCCAGTCCCAAACAACGAGGTAACATGTTCTTGCTTAAATTAAACCCTGGTTAGCAGCATGCCACTATGGATTCAAAAACTTACCTGGCAGTAATCCTTCCACCACATGATTAGCTGAAGGATCTCCCTCGAGCAGTCATAATCAAGCAAGACAGGACAGTTCAGCAGCTTGGGCACAATTGGGGCAATGCAGCTTGAATTCTCATTCTCAAAAAAGCTGGGAGGCACAGATTGGAGATAAGTCCATCCTGGAAAGAATTGCGGTTGTGTTTTACAATGCGATTAAAAAAAATCCTCTACTCTTCTGTATTTTTAAACAGTGATGAGTAATTTAATAACTCTGGGGAAAAACTATATTTAGACTACATGTAAATGTAAAACGAAATTAAAACAGTTGTTCAATAAAAATAAACGAACATAACCTTGCAGTAAAATTGAATATCAAAGTCCATAAGAAGTGTAGATTGAAAGAACAAACTTAAGTGTGAATTGAAAGAAGAACATAATGATGACTGACATTATCATTATACACATTATGACAGATATGTATTACACCTGTTAAAATCATGGTCTTTGTTTCTAGACTGACTAAGTGAATAATAAATATTATTATTACAAAAAGATCATGGCTTTTTTAACCCATGTCAAAGTACAAAAGAAATATGCTAGCCATTGTCATATTTTTTACTCATTAAATTCAATCCACTGTAATACTAAAATATGTGCGGGACAGCGCTCACCCTGTATGTAATCCTTTATAGAAGTGGTGGGTAGAGAAAAACAACCTCACAGGCAGTCAGAAATGCTCCTTGACTATCTCCTCTTGAGGACAACCTTTTATTATCACTTCCATGACCACCCTGCAGCAAGAGACAGTGGATTTTTATAAATGCCTTAGATACACTGTAACGATGCAACAATACATCGCCAAAAAGCTCACTAGATAGCAGTTCACTACAAAGCAGAGCTCAGTGGAGCAGGAGAGCAAGGGGTGTAGTCTTGTATGTTCTCTACTCAATCTTATCAAGTAGCAGTTGAATTAAGGGTGATGCCCTGACTCGAGGATGCCATTGAAATCCAGGAGTTTGCAAAAGGCTTTCTCTCACTGTACCTGGCTGGCGGAACTAAGTCCATGATCCAGTTAGGAAAGCAACTGAAAGCTTTTCTCTTCAGGGAACATTTTTTTCTGTTTCCTCTTATTTCTTTCCTGCTATTGTTGATTTATCAGCTGAAACAATTTTTAGAACAAGCAACCTGAATTAGACTGAATTAGACAAATCGCGTATTGTCTCTCTCCTACTGTAACTTTGTACTTTGGAAAAAATTGTTTCCCAAATGCATAAATGTAAATAAACTCAAGATGTGAACTGGGTTCCTCAATCAGAGTTAGTGTCATCTGGTAATCCATAATTACAAAAACATTGCCATAGGTTCCTTGGAGGTAGGTAAGACCTTGAGGGGAATAGATGGCATGAGAAGTGATCTATGAAGACAAAGATGGTAGTGCAATCATCATATGGTGGCAAATCAGTCACTAAGTCAATAGAGACCATATTTACTGGAAGAAATGTAATAGCCCAGGCAGTAGTTCTTTTCAGGTCTTGGACTGAGCACAAATGGAGCAGGCTTTCATAATGGTTGTGAAATCTGTTGACATGGTTGGCAGCCAATAATAGTTCTGTTATAACTTTGAAGTTCAGGAAATGACTGGGTGTCTGTCGTTTAGAGAGGCCTGTACCCACTGTGAGACTTACAAGTGATTCGGATTGTGTTTGACATACAGTTTGCTCGGAGGATGTGTTTGGAGCTGGCTCTCTACTGATTGCATTCTGAATTTCTCCATGATATCCTGGCACTGACCAGTGTAGTGGAGAGAACATTCATACTTCATAGGTGAGCATCATGTTTCCTTGAAAAAGCATCTGTTTTACTGTTTTTTTGTTTTGTTTTTTTGCTGCCTGGGCAATATGTGGCCATAAATTGGAAACAGAATAACAAATATCACTGTGCTTAGCCTGAATTTAGCTGCTGGCCACTTTTAACAAATTCAAGATTTTAATGATCTGCAATGAACTGGAAGGGGTGAATGTTTCCCTCTGACCAGTGTTTCCATTCTTCAATCGCAGCTGTTATAGATAATAGTTCTTTGTTGCCAACATTATAGAGATGGGAAGTTCTGATAATTTCACCGACTCAGATCTTTGAGTCTCGTTCAGCAAAATGAACAAATCTTTTTTTCTGTCATTTCTTCACTTCATTCATTTTAGTAAAATACCAATAAAATGTTGTTTGTTTCTTCCCTAACACATATAGTAAATACACAAACCCGAACCACACTAAAAATAAGACAAAACTATAATGCTAGAAGACAAAAAACATAATTTAATTAAGCCTACCTGGGTCTTTTTGTCTGATTCAGCTCAGCTCTGATCTGTCTTTAGGTTAAAGTCTCATTCATTTCTCAAATTTCTTCTCTCTGATGGTTCTTCTCTCACGTGACGCTCCCTAATATTTACCAACACAATATGAGTCGGAAACGTACAAGATTCGTTCTTTCCCCGAGTCCTCCAGTTCCTTTTGTTCTTATGTCACGTGACGCTCCCTAATATTAACCAAATGCAGTTTGAGCTGGAAACAGAAAAAATTAGTTCTTCCCCGAGTCCTCCGGCTCCTTTCATTCTTAAGTCACGTGATGCTCCCTAATATTAACCAAATGCAGTTTGAGCTGGAAACAGAAAAGATTGGTTCTTTTCCCGAGTCCTCCATCTCCTTTCATTCTTCTGTCACGTGACGCTCCCTAATATTAACCAAATGCAGTTTTGAGCCAGAAACAGAAAAGATTCGTTCTTTCCACGAGTCATCCGGCTCCTTTCATTCTCTTGTCATTAATGATGAGCGCGTTACGCTCAGAAAAAAAGAAGAATGTTGCGCATACACCACTGAATGAATCCCTCTTGCAATTCGATTCGTTCCTAAGGAGTCACATTAAAGAATCGTTCAAAAAGAACGAATCGTTCATGAACGACACGTCACTACAACGTTATAGTTTATTTTAGCAGCAGTTTCCAGAAGAATAAGGCATACAAATAGTACTTGGCAGGTTGAGCTTGGCATAGAGACAGGATTGCACCAATTACGCAAACAGACATTCCAACCTCTACAGTAAATGCCAGATATGGGTAAGGATGTCTGAGGATAGTAGCACAGATAAAGACAATTTTATTTCAAATTCTGAAATGCAATAGAAGCTTTCACTGCCCAGCGTAGTTTAGTTGGTTTACCTTTCAGGAGAGATGTCAGTGGAGATGCAGCAATGTTGTGATTTCTTATGAGTCTGTTGTAAACATTTGCAAACTCAAGAAACTTTTGCAGCTCCTGAATCATGGACAGCAGATGGTAGCTGCCTGGATATTCCTTTCTTCCATTTCAACTTCTTGATTGCTGATGTGATATCACAGGAATTTGGTGTTGTGCACAAGAAACTCAAATTTTTCAGCATTCACATAGAGTTTGATCTTCATAAACAGGGAGTAGAATTTTTAAACATAGTTAATGTTTTCCCCTTCAGAACTGGAGTAGAGAAGTAGGTAATCAATGTGTGCTACTACAAACACATTCAAGTCGCAGAATACTTCCTTTATAAATGCCTGCAATACTGCAGGCTTTGGCAAGTCCATAGGGCATCATCCCGTACTCATTGATACCGGAAGGTAGTTTTCCAATCATCTTCATCCTTTATTTGGATCAGATTGTAAGCCATATGTATGTCTGTTTTTGAATAAAGCTTCACTTCCTCTAATTCTTCTAAAGCAGCAGATTACACTAATAAATGCATGGTCTGACGTGCATTCCTAGATGTGAGGTGGGTAACCGATGTGCCTTCCAAGTTCTAACAAGCTCCCGATGCCCTTCTAGAAAAAATTACACCAACCTTGATGTAAATATTCTACCAGTCACAATAGTGTAATCAAAACTTCAGGGTGAGTCCAGGAAAGCTCTTTAAAACATTTATTTATGTAGTAATAGTCAAAAGTAATAATTAGTTTTAAAGCAACTGAAATATTGTAGACGGTTTCATGGGCAATCAAAGGGAACCAAGAATGACCGTGCTCAAAAAAATGAGAAGCATGTTGCAAAAAGAAGGAACTCACTGATTTGTCAAAGCTCGCATGGATCATTGCTCATATTCATCCATGCCTTTTTTATTATTGCCTTTTTGTAAAAGAAGTAAACTGTTCAACGAATATGTAATAAAGTAAAAGAAAATATTGTGTGTTTGTGTGTGTGTGTTTGGATGCATGTGTATGAATTGCTGTTAGTCACTTTCAATAAGCGCTTCTTCTTCAGTCCGCCTCCTCATTTCTTTGTCACCTAGTCCGTGCAGTTTGAGTAGCATTAGAGCTGCGGTGTTATCAGTAAACTATGAGTGCACATAAATAGAGGAGGTGTGTACATCATTTGTTCAGCCTGGTAAGGATGATCTTATCCTTCTGCAAATCGGCTAAAAGTCTTGAATTTTCTCCTTCTACTTGTCTGCCTCTCCCACGACCGCAACATCAGCTTTATCAGGCACCGAAAGAAAACTTGCAGCTAGCTACAGGAAATCAATATCAGCTCTGCAAATCTGCTTTTGAAGGAGATGCCCATCTTCTCTCTGACTTATCATCTAAAACATCTGCCATTCTAGATTTTTTCTGCTTGTTTTTGTAAACATAGCATCCTAGTTACTGTTTCTTTAAGAGTATTTTACTTCTCCACCAGGGGCAGCCACACCAATTTCCTACAGTTGGAGAGAAGGAAACGCACATGTATGGGGAATTTTGTTATCTTTTCATTAATAAGTCTTGTTAATGTTTTTTGCACAATAGTGAAGGTAAACGAGTGAAGAAACTTTGGTAACCCTTTACAATACTCTTACTTAGTTACTCTATAACTAACTATGCAACTAATTTGTAGCTACAGCTAAAGTAACTACCATGATAATTATTGAAAGTGAAAGTGGCCAGTTGGCCAGATATGGAGCCATATCCAGATTTTTGCTCTGCATAACCCTTCCAAGTGTACACACACAGCAGGGAAGAAACACACCGTGAACACACACCCAGGGCAGTGGCGAGCCATGGCTTTGGTGCCCAGGGAGCAGTCGGGAAACTGGTGCCTTGCTCAAGAACACCACAGCTGTAGTTGTTGAATAACCATTAACTATTGAATTTACTTGTAACTAAATAACATTTATTGTTTGTTAGTGACCCATTTTCATGTGTTTGATGTGCACATCAGAATGATAATTCTAATCATCAACCATTTACAATAACTTTTGTTTTTAACTCAAAACATATTTACCTAGTTTTCTCCCTTAATCATGCTAGGATTCAGAAATGCAACAAGAGTTGTGGACTTTTAACCAAAATGTAACTTTCAATCAATGGTTTTGCTGCAAAAATCTCTCAATATTAGATTTTCTACAATAATGGCTGCCATAATAACCCCATATGATGCTTTCCAGCTTACAAAACTTTTGAGTTACAGTTCAAAACCAACTTTTAAATACTTCAATTTCCATTTTCACAATAATTAAACAGAAAATACACTCAGGGGTAGTGCAAGGAAGCTCACTGTGGAAATGCACGTTCTTCTTGGCTAACAGCTCGCCTTGTTTTGCCTGCTTTCCAATTGTGTAGAGCCTTTAATATGGCCATGGTATGCTTGTGGGATGCAGACTGACCTGCAGTAGCAAATGCTCACATCATAATTTTTGATAAGATGCTTGGCTTATAGAGAGGGGAGTCTTTCACGATTGAGCCATCTTCTGATGCACCTCTGGGAAGAATGGCTTTCGGGCAGCAGAGGAACCTTCTCCCTTCAAGAGCTGACAAACCATGCATGTACCCTAGAGACCTCAGGCAGATGGGCAGAGCCAACTCTAGCTCAATCTTCTCCAGCCTGGCCCTTCTCAACTTCAAAAATTTTAGAGGATGATCAAGTTTGCTTGCTGTCTTAGGGAAATCACCCCTGATGTTCATCACAGTAAAACCATATTATAGTCGGAAAAATAGTCACAGATAACCTTTGAATCTTTACTGGAAAATGAATAGCAATAAGAATAAGAATACACACACAAATGAAAAGATGAAGCAAAAAATCCTCTGTAGCCATGGTTTACTGCTCAGTTCGTTGGTTAATCGTCGTCGGTTTTTATGTAGTTTATTCATCTGAAGTAAAGGGATCATGTATTGTCCATACTTTTCCCCATCTCTGATGTACACCAGTGTTACAAGGGGTGTCCTTGTAAATAAGAAATTATTTTAAGACCTGCCCTAAGTCTATTTCATTCTGATGAAAATATAACATGACCTGTGCGACTCACAAACATTGACATACAAGGTTCTTCATACCAATGAATTTTTATAAAAACACCAGAGCCCAGAGGTGATCCCAACAATTCAACTGACCTCAGGAAACATCTTGTCTTAGTGAATCACTTCCACTTGCTAAAGCACAGATTTAATCCAAACCAATTCTGTCATTTTTGTGACAGATATTTACTCCACAAAAGAGAGTAAAACAAAGACAAATCATACCAGACAAATATAAGAATAATATATTTGACAATAGAATTATTTTGCCACACCACACACACCATCACCCTTAGGATGTTTTGAGAGCAAAATGCTAACCAGTTTTTAATGACAGCTGTAATCTGAACTGGCTTTTAATATGTTATCCATTTGTAAATAGGCACATCTCCCTTAGTTTAACACATTACCAGGCTGACGTGTGGCCTGATAAATTTACTTGACAGAACTATCGCAAGACATCAGTGTCTTCACAGTGCACTCACATGTATAGAAAGACAGTCTTAAACAGATGTAATGCTTAAATCACTTTTTAAATATCAACAGAACATTAAAACATGACTAGCAACAAACACAGTTAGAGAAACCTTATGCCAGTGCGGCTGGGTTTAATTCATTTTAATGTGTGATTGTTCTCAAACAATTTGTATTAGTTTCATGTTTTATTTTCATTCCTTTAGTAAGAATCCACTTGGTTTGTGTCATATGGAGGGATGTTTTATTGCCCCTGCAGAGGGAATCACAAGAGAGCGATGGTCACTCTTAGAGCCTTTACTATGTGCTGTGTATTTGTAGGTATGTTTAGGTACATGTGTTGGTAAATTTAAGATTATTTTAAGGATTGGAAGTATTATATGACTCATGTAAATTATTATTATGCACGTTTGTCCATGTTTATTACGGTTGTTATTTTAGATATGTTAAATGTTTTATTTCAGTTAGTTGTGCAGTTGTCTGTTGGAGACGTTTAACATACAAAAAAGAGTGAGGATCAACTGCCCCATAATATTTGCTGTTTTTGTAGATCCAAATACTATCAAAGATACTAAATTAAACTTTTTAATTTGCTTTCTTCAGAATGAATCAAGTGTTACATCAGGAAATCACAACATCCCTTAACAAATCGTCTTCGTCTTCTCCCACTTATCCGGGGCCGGGTCACGGGGGCAGCAGTCTTAGCAGGGATGCCCAGACTTCCCTCTCCATAGACACTTCTTCCAGCTCCCCGGGAGGGATCCCGAGGCGTTCCCAGGCCAGCTGGGAGACATAGTCCCTCCAGCGTGTCCTGGGTCTTCCCCGGGGCCTCCTCCCAGTGGGACGTGCCCGGAACACCTCCCCTGGGAGGCGTCCAGGAGGCATCCGGAACAGATGCCCAAGCCACCTCAGCTGACTCCTCTCGATGTGGAGGAGCAGAGGCTCTACTCCGAGCTCCCCCGGGTGACGAAGCTTCTCCCCCTATCTCTAAGGGAGCGCCCAGCCACCCAGCGGAGGAAGCTCATTTCGGCCGCTTGTATCCGGGATCTTGTCCTTTCGGTCATGACCCAGAGCTCATGACCATAGGTGAGAGTAGGGACGTAGATCGACCTGTAAATCGAGAGCTTCGCCTTTTGGCTCAGCTCCCTTTTCACCACAACAGACCGATACAGCGACGGCATCACTGCAGTCCCTTAACAAATAAATCAATCTTATTTTATCTAGTAGGAAATGTATTTAATGTTATTTCTGATCAATTATTTTTACATTTGCATTGCATACCATGGTTTCTTTCTTAAGTACTGAAGGTCTACAAGACCTTTGATGTATACTAGACATTGTTTTTAAATGTGTATGTGCTAAACATAACTTATAATTTTATTTTATTTGTTGAACATATCTAATAATGATTTATTTCTTGTTGTTAGGTTTTATGGTGATTGCTTTACTTTAATTTTCTTTTTGCCCTTACTTATTAGTACATTGCATTATATCCATTAAACAAAGATTACGGTCGAAACTATAAGTATAAATGAAATTCTGTCAGATTTGAATACCCTTAAAATCAAATTCTATGTATGTTATGGTCAGGGATCATTTTCTATGTATGTTATGTTAACCATTTAATGGAGGTCTGTATTACATGGTTGAATATACTTTAGTACAGCGTCAACAACCCCCAGGCTGTGGACCAGTACTGGTCCAAGGGTCATTTGGTACTAGGACCCACAGAAAGAATAAATAACTTACATTACTTCTGCTTTATTTATTTTGGAATCTGAACGATCTTTTATTTTGAAAAACTACCCGATTCCCTTAGTTCCCCATCTGTAGGTCACTCACTATGTGAAGCTCTGCTAAGGGCGCTCTACTTTCTTCACTCTTTTTATAATGCCAATCAGCGAACGCGCTGATTGGTCACATGACCACGCTAACCGGTATGAAGCGGACACGTCCTGTTATTTGCTGGAGCCCACTCTCAACATGCGAGTGACTCACAGTGAGAGACAACCACAGAAACGAGTTGGACTCTTTCCTTCTGTGGATTTTGGAGAGATCAGGTAAGTCAACGGCAACCAGCATAGTTCTGCCTGATCCAGAAGCCGGACTCGCTGCAAGCTCCAGATTTCTTGTCTTTCGCTGTTTTCCAGCACCAAGTAAGACTCCTTTCTTATTTACAGAGCACTTGTTTGCCAGTCGACTGTTTGTATCATGTTCCAAACATGTCGCCACTGTGCAAGTCTGTTGGTTGCGGTGGATCGACCACATTAATGGATAGCTACGATCATTGCCTGAATTGTCTTGAGCGAAGACATCCTGAGGCAGCGATTGAAGGATCAGACTGTGTTGATTGCATAGTTCTGTCTGGCAACACACTTAGGACGAGATTGGCATACTTTCAGATCACCACTGGAGATGTTGTAACTTCTGCCCATAAGGGTTGAGAGTGCATGTGTCTGGCGTCCAGAGGAGTCGAGCAGGGTCGCGCGCATCGGCTATGGCTTCTTACTCCATCTTCTGAAGACTCTTTTGTGCCTGATGATATGATCTCCACTGATGCATTGAAGAGAGATGGCACCTCTCCTGAAGGGGACGTTACGTGCTTGGCCACACAATGTCTACGTTAGAAGGCCACAGCCACCATCTATGGTTAACCCAGGCTTACGTCGCAGGTCTCTATAACCAGGACGCAGGCAAAGGGTCAGGGAGAATTCATGAGACTGAGTAGGAAGAGACATAGCAGCTCCCTTTCTAAGTCGGTGCCCCCACCACCTGCTCAATGCCTGAGAATACCCAGGGAGTCCAGCAGATGTGTGGAGGGAGAGGGTCCCACCACCATCAAGCAGCGGACCCACAGGTAACATCTCAGTTTCATAAAAATTTTTTACTTCTTTGGTTATGTGCACAGCCAGGAGGCTTGAATTGCTGATCTGAATGTAGCTCTCATTTCAGAGAGAGATTCTAGGATGTTGTGTCTGTTGCAGAGCAGCCCAGGGGGCTCTCAGCTTTCATGCCAGCCAGGTAGATCTCCACATAGGCTCCCCGTGGATCCCGCCACTAAGTCCGCTAGTTCACAGCCCTGCCTGGGAACTATCAGCAAAGTGCTTATGGTGCCATTAGTGAAGTTTAGGAAGCTTAGTGGGAGCTTCCAGTTATGCTCTTTGGCTCATACATACTTTCCAGCACGGCTGTTGACTACACTTGCATTCAAGCTGCCCAGCTTCAACAGGGTCATAGCCTGAGTGAGGAGATAAATTCCTCTTAAGTAATCAAGTGTATTAAACTGCCAAAAGTTCTAAGTCCAGGCTTCGAGGTGGCGAGTATGGCCTCCGCGCGTCTCCCTTCAGCTCAAGGATCGATGCTTCCTCCTCTGGTACGAAGCAGTATGTGAGAGTGTTTTGACCAACTGCCCATCAAAACTAAGCCTATACTAAACCGAGGGCGGAGGAGGGCCCACTCGGTTTTTATATTATAATATAAAAATATTATAATAAAATAAAATATTATAAAAACTCTATTTTGATGTTGTTTTTGATATTGACTGTAAATGTCTCTGGATTTCGACCGAAGTCTGGATTTCGAAGTCTGGATTTCCCCTTGATCTTAGACAGTCTTGAAAACCATCTACAACAAGGAAAGATTAGCGTGGCAATGCTTATTTTATTACTAAGTATCTTTACAAAACCTATTAGCATAATGATGAATGTGACTTGAATGTGACACTTGCTGAATTAACTGTTTTAGCAACCACATAACTTCTAACTTGCTTTTTTCTTGAGAAAATGAAAACCACAGCCAATGTTATTTATTCTTCTATGGTTGAAAAATTTTGTGGAAAATGAGTAGGTTTACAATAAGAAATGTAAGCCTTCGCAAATGTCTTTACACTGTCTATCTTCTTCTTGGTAAGCAGTGAATGTTAGAGGTGCAAGGCATCCCAATCTTGCATATCTAATACAATTTAAGTATTATGTTGCAAAAAATGACCACAAATAATTCTCAGATGCATTTCAAAGACGAAAGATAACACACTGTAAGAAAACTTTAATCTGCTCTGAATTTCAATGCCGTTTCTCACAGACAGCAACGTGCCAAGAATAAATTGAATGTTAATCAAAGAAGAGAAAAGAAAAGGGGATTCAAAAAACAAAGAAAAGGTAGAGGATCTCTCTCTCAGTCCTTCACTACATCTGAATCAATTACAGGCACTCCAAAAAAATATGTGTGGGGATACACGTGTACGTGTGTGTGTGTGTGGCCGTTGGTGCGTGCTAAAGAGAGAGAAAAAGATGGAGGGTTGGAAAAAAAGGAGAGTGGAGGGATTTGCCAGAGACTCCAGCAAAAGGCAGGAATGTGTGGAGAATAAGAATCAGGTGCTTTTCCTGATATTTGATAATGCCATTAAAGTTTGTTTTCATCTCTAAAGTATGTACACATAACAAAACTCCCACAGTCATGTTGCATACAAGGATAAGCATTCTGTTACAAGGAAATGTTCTGTGAACATTTTGCTGGATCAAGCTTACATTTACATTTACATGTATGCATTTGGCAGACGCTTTTGTCCAAAGCGACTTACATCAGGGGAGAGACAAAATGCAATCTGTTACACCGTCAAAGTCTATCTCAGCTTTTCATAATAGAAATTTTATCAACTGATCAATAAACCAAAGCAGTGAGGGAGTAGAGGAAGAAGATAAAGACAGAGGAGGAAAAAAGAAAGTAGTTTTTTTTATCGTAGGTGTTAAGCTTAAACTTAAAAGTATTCTACCAAACCATTTTTATTTTTAAACTAGTTTATCAGAACACATCTACTCCCTGCATTCCCTTGTTGAGAACAGGGCAAACAAAGACAAATATTTTGTTTTGTGTATTTCATAAAGGCTTTTGATTCAATCTGGCATGATGGCCTACTCTACAAGCTCCTGAAAGTTGGGATCAGTGTAAAAAGTGGATGTAAATTGAGTAATCAGAGTACAGGCTTCTTCTAGCAGTGCAAAGGAGTAAGGCAGGCCTGTAGTCTTAGTCCAGCACTCTAACATCTACATCGATTACCTGGCTACAGCTCTGGAGCGCTTTGACATCAGATGCCTGTTATAAACAGTCCTGCATTGGTGTACCACAGAAGAACGTCTCAGGTTACATAGGTAACCAAGGTTCCCTGAGGGAACGAGACGCTGCGTCAAACGCTTTGGGGAACGCTTGCTGCGTTTCCTGCACTGAATTATATGTCAAATCTCGTCAAACGGACAGGTGTGACGTCATCCGAGCGCGACGTTGCACCCGCAATGCGCAGTATAAAGAGCCCGCGATGGAGACAGCCACCAGCTTTGAGGCACAGTAAGCGCCTTCAGGCCGTGGGCGAATTGGCCTGGGGAAGCAGCGTCTCGTTCCCTCAGGGAACCTTGGTTACCTACGTAACCTGAGACGTTCTCTTTCAGGAACTCGAGCTGCGTCAAACGCTTTGGGGAACGAGAGTCAAAACACACCAATTCGCCCCGGACTGACATTGTCTTCAGCCCAGAGAATTATCCAGATCCAATTGTAGGACCGGAGCAACATCAAAGAGCGTGGCTCGTCCCGCAGCGCTACCACTACTGGAAGAATACCAGATGACAAGGCCCTAGTCGCCACATCTCTTGTGGAATGTGCCCTGCCCCCACGGGGGGTCAGACAGTCAGAGGCTTACACCTAAGTATAGGTGATAACATTTTTCCACAGTCCATCTGCTCACTGACTGCGTAATAGCAGGAGAGTCCGCCTGGGAGGACCATAGCACACAAGCTGGTCTGAGCTCCACTGAGCCATGCAACAGACATAACAGCCCAATGCCCACCCTGGGCAGATACTAATAAGGACTTATACAGGGGACTCACCTGGATGAGGAAGAATGCCTGGAACCTAATAGGCCATGGGGCGCGTGAGGCACCTGCGAGACATCGCTCGGCTTAGGGTGCAGGAAGACTTCAGAAGTCTTTTGCGTGTAATCTCCCATCCTAATAAGGGAAGCACTGCTGTCTTAAGTGACAGGAAGTCGCAAGTACACTTACCCAGAGTCTCATCGAGGCCTCTTAGGATCCCCAAGATGATGGCCAGGTCCCATATGGACACTCTTGTACAGATCAGGGGCCTCAGCCACCTGGTACCGCGAAGACAGCGAGATGTAACAGAGGGGGGGGCTGCTCAAAGAACCCATCAATAGGGGTGTGGCAGGCCAACCGCTGATATATACACCAAATGGTGGACGGTGAACCCCCTGAACTGACCTACAGGCCTCTAGCACCGATCTTGATCAGGCAGAGCTAATCCAAAGTGTAGGAACACCCCAACACTATGACAGTCGCTGTCACGCGTCAGACCTCCTCATAGATGGAGCCCTGGAGTGGCGAATGGTCACAATGACCTCGGCCTGAAGGCCGAACGCTAGAGCTGCACCCCGACGGGGCTATAGATACAGTCTCCACAATCCTGGACGGGGATGAACCACCGTCCCATGTTATTTCTCCAGGACTCCTGGAAGCAGTGACAGCCCTGATAAAACACGGGCTTGAGTAGACCCAAAACCCTGGTCACCTCGCCTGGGTGAGCGCAGGGGCAATATACGCTCCCTGACGCACCGAGGGTGGCAGGGTTAGCGGATAGTGATGAGGGGTCGCCGAGAGACGACAGCCTTTCCTGAAGTGCGTCGCTCTAAGAAACCGGAGACCCCCGTGCCGTCAGCTTCCGGGAAGCAGTGCTACTGGGGTGACGGCTCCTGATAAAGCACGGGATTCAAGAAAACCCGAAGCCCTGGTCACCGAGCCTGGGTGAGCACAGGGGCAAATACGCTCCCTGAAGCACCAAGGGTGGCAGGGTTAGCGAAATAGTGATGAGGGGTCATAGAGAGACGACCGCCTTGAAGTGCGACGCTCTAAAAAGCCGTAGACCCCCAGTCGTCAGGAGCACTGAACCACAGCCTGTTCATAGGAATGATGTTCCTCTTCTCGGGCTGGGTCCCCCAGATGTCCGTCCCAGGTGCGACACAGCAACCGCCTCCAATTCAACCGGCCCGGAATGTAAGATGCTTTAAGGTAGCTGAGCTCATACGGTCCTACAGGGAGAGTCGTATGCCCCCCCTCGCCGGTTGATGTAGACCACCACGGACATATTGTCTGTGCTTCCGTAGAAGCACTGATGGTCTCAGCTGTCTGGTAGGAAGTGCAATGCACCAAGGCGGCCAGCAACTCTAGGCAATTAATGTGCCAAGGAGATGGGACCACTCCTACCGACCATGGGTCGTGCGGTTCCTGAGCACCGCCGCCCCTCTACCCGTGCGGGGACACCCCCGTGGTTATAGTTACTCGACGGAACGGTGTCCTCCCGGGCCCTGGGACAGGAACACAGGGTCCCTCCAACGAGAATGGCACAAACGCGTTAGTCTCGCGGTTCTAATAGACCAGAGCAGAGAGCTCTGGGGAGAGAACCCTGCGCTCCCCGGCCACCACTGAAGGGGCCTCATAGAGCCATCCAAAGGGGAAAACGTCGCCGCTGGCCCCAAGAGGCAAGGCAGTTCCTCAGACTGCAGTCGACAGTGAGTGACCCAGCCTCTCTCTCTCTCTCCGGGTCCCCACTAGGATCGCATAGACCCTGGCCTGTTTAGCCAGGCACACCCGCATGTGGAGGAATCCCATACCCTACATACTTACCTGTTTGGGTTGGGGAAAAAACCCACTCTTGCGGGGATTACAGTTGAAACTCAGCCCCTTTAGTTTTCTCATCAGGCGAGGATGACAACGTCTCGATGCCGACCTACCTCACTATTATTGAGAATGCGGGGCCATTTGATGTCTCACCGGGGACCCGAGTCCTACCTACACCCTATGTGAAGGTCTTAGACGAGAGCAAAAGGCTGACATAAAGCACTCGATACTGGTAAGCCGTGCCCCCTACGGAGAACCGAGAACTTCCTGTAAGAAGAACAAATAGGGACCTGAGAATATGCGTATTGATGTTGATCTGCGCCATGATCTGCTCTACGACTGTTCACGAGCCTCAGATCGACAACAAAAATTGGGCGCAGGTCCCCTTCCTTTTTAAGAACCAGATTACTTCCCTCAACATATCGTTGAGCCCTGAGAACTGTGCAGCAGGGTGTATGTTACCTGGTCCCCTACCAGACCTTGCAAGGGGCCACAACGATAGCTAAACCCCCCCAAACGGAGACCCCTGGATCGATACTTGATCCTGCAGCACAATCTCACAACTCGCAAGACCCACTGGGAGGCGCTTAGGGGCTGAAGCCAGCCCTCTATAGCCACTCAGGGGAGCCCGCCTCTCGAGGCCGACCTCTGGTAACTGACGGTGGTGGCTCCTGTCACAGGCCCCGGGATCCCATGGGAGCCCTATGGCCCTGGCCACCGAATCTGGGTGGACGCAGGGACAAAGTACATCCTCCCTGAAGCACCAAGGGTGGCAGGGTTAGCGAAATATTGTCGAGGGGGGTCATTGCGAGACGACAGCCTTCCCCTGAAGTGCGGAGCAACACTCTGCTTCTGGGTCGCTCTGTCCCTCGAAGCGGCAGCCTTTGGGATCTGCTCTCGCCCAGCAGATTTCCCAGGGCGACGGCGGCGGGGAAGAAACCTCTGGAAGGCCTCGGACTGGGTCCGGGCCTCCTGGAACCTGTCAACTACTGTAGCGACGGCGTCGCCAAACAGGCCAGAGGCAACTACTGGGGCAATGAGGAGGAACGACGTGTCTTTCTCATTCAATTCTGACAGTGTTAGCCACAGGTGGCGATCCGCGACTATCATAGCCGACATTGACCTCCCTAATGCGCGCGCTGTCTCTTTAGTGACGCGAAGGGCGAGATCGGTCATCTTCCTCAGCTCAGCCACCACTGCTATATCCCCCGGGTCGAGGTCTCTCAAGAGCTCGGCCTGGTAAGCCTGTAACACTGCCATGGTGTGCAGGCAACCGCCTGCCTGTCCGGCTGTTGAATACGCCTTCCCCACCAAGGCCGAGGTGGCTCTAAGCGGTCTGGTGGGGAGCGCCGGGGCCCCCAAGAATGATGCCGTTCTAGGGGAGAGATAGCTTGCCAGCGTCTGCTCCACTTTAGGAATCGTCCCATAACCGTGCTCTTGCAACCCCTGGATGTTCGCATAATATTGAACATGCGGGGAGAAGAGGCGGGACGAGTAGGGGTGACTCCAGGACCTGGACACCTTGGTGTGCAGGTCCGGAAAAAATAGCAGCCCCCGGCGTGGAGGTTGTGTTCGTGGGCGCAGATAACGTTCGTCGAGCTTGCTCTCAGAACGAGGACCCTGTGCCGCGGGCGGCCAGTCAATCTCTAATTTCTCTACCACGCGAGTCACAACCTCCAGCAGCTCCTCAAACTGAAGAGGCTGCGCCGGCTCGAGCGCAGCAGCCACCAGTGGAGGGACTGACTCAATATCAACCTCCTCAGAGGAAGACAGGAGTAGTCCCTCGTCCATTGCGTGGGGGGAAGAAACCACCGGAATGTGTGCTTCCACACCCGACGACAATGGACCGGAGCTAACGAATGAAGTCGGCGATAAGGCTAAGCCCGTCCCCGAACCCTCCGCTAGCTCCACTAGCGAGCCCCAGGACCGAAGCGGCCGCTCTGCCTCAGCAAAAGCGGTGGGCTGGTCACCGGAGACGCCAGGAAGAGCATTTTTCTCAAAAAATGCTCTCCGTGAACGGAGAGTGCGCATAGCCATGCGCTTACAATGCTCACAGCCGACTCCCTCGAGAGCCGACTGGGCATGCTCCGCTCCCAAACAAGCCACACAAAGCGCGTGTGAATCCTCGCCCGTAATAAAGCGCGGGCAGGGAGAAAAACACGGTCTGAAAGAATGCTTAACTTTAGCAGAACACTTCATCCTTTCATACAACTTTAAGCTTAGAAACCACTTTAGACAAGAAGACATAAACAGCGCTTACTGAAAGCAGAAAAGCTGGTGGCCGTCTCCATTGCGGGCTCTTTATACTGCGCATTGCGGGTGCGACGTCGCGCTCGGATGATGTCACACCTGTCCGTTGGACGAGATTTGACATATAATTCAGTGCAGGAAACGCAGCAAGCGTTCCCCAAAGCGTTTGACGCAGCTCGAGTTCCTGAAAGGGAACTTCAGAAGAACCTGATCGTGCTGGAACAGTACTGTGAGCAATGCGTTCTGAGCATTTAAATCTGAGTTATGATGTTCCAGAAGATGGCCAGGTCTCAGGAAAGATAACATCAGTTCCTCAAGTTTACAGATTGTAAACCAGAAGTAACGTTTACAGATTTAATAAAAACTAAAACACCATCCTCACTGATCACACTAACAACTCCAAAACCACCATCAACCAAAATCTGAATGAGAGCATTGATCAAAACCTAAAAATAGAGTTTAGTCTCAGAAATAAACAGGACAGGACATTTGAACAGGACAACCTTGCACATTATCAACTGATGAAAATGTTTAAAGAAAGAAACATTCTATCCAGATAACGAACCAGTGATCACAGATTAGAAATGAGGGAGACAGAGACAGACATGGACCCAGCGAGAGCAGAGGTTCTGCAGGTTGTGTGATGGACAGCAAGTTGAAGATGACACTTCCTGCTCCAGCGCTCTGAATATCTTCAGGATAGGGAACTATTCTTCCCCAGATTCCATACTCTAGCACCAGAGTTTATTCAGCTCAGTGATACTGAGAACAAACGGAGAGATTCAGCGTGAGTAACTGAACTGATGTTTTAAAGACAGAACTTTATTAATGCAGTTATCTTCCTTATTTTTTATATTTATTATAATTAATGCAGTTATACTTCTATATAAATGCTTTTGCATCATTATGTTACAAAGGCTTGCTAATAAAGCATTGTTGAACTTTTGACTTTGAACTTGATAAGCTTTTCAGATGGGAATTCTGGACATTTTTTTGACTGGAACATAGACACCTGTTAAATCACGAATGGGTGAGATCTTGAGTATTACAGTGGGGTAACCAACCAAACTCATGCCAGACACAAACTCAGACAGAAACTTGTGTAGATCGGCTCTAAAGCCGTTTACTAGCTTGAGCTTAAACAATACACAAGAGCTTTTCTGTCGAAAATCTGAACACAACACACACATCACAATTGTTTTATTGTTGCCTTAGCTCTTGTATGTGAAAATATCAGAAACCTTTCAGTGCCTTTGTTCACCCCACTTCATACAGTACAGTGGGGTTAAAAAATAGTGCTATTGTTACAATGTTGACAGTGCAATCCCTTACAGGTTATATTAGTATTCTGTTATTACATAGAATTAGTTTGATAATTTATTGTAACTGGCAGACTCGATTGTAAAACAAATTGTTTATGTTTAGTTTTATATTAGCTTTTGTTTACACATTATAATAATGTTCAGTCACATTATTTTTTTTCATTTAGGGTGGTAGCCAACCGTTCTTGACTTGCATCAATCAATTAATATTTCAATCTTCTCCAGGAGCATCTGTCAAAATGTAGAACCATCTCAGATTTATATGGAATTGGTCAGGCAACTACTGGCCAATGATTGGCAGTCATTTTGCCTCTGTAATTGTGAACAGTTTGTGAACTCCCAATGCCCATGACACAGTCATCTGGGGTTACCCACAATGAGAAGGAGCAATTGATGGCTGGGATTTTGGCTCCACCTGTCAGCTCAGGATACTACTACAACCAGAAAGGTTTTTACTCTGTAAAAGATGTGTGACCAAGTCCCAATTCAAGACCAAGTCGGAGTCAAGTCCAGAAAGGGGAAGTCTGAGTCAAGCTCTATATACATACATGTATATATATATATATATATATATATATACAATTAACATCAATGCCATTATATAAACTAAAAGTATTTTTTATCAGCTTATAAATTACTTATACACTCTTGCTTAACTCTTTAAAATAGCAAGTTGTTATTTTGGATACATATTCTGAATGCCTTTGGCAGAATTTTAATGAGGCATTTTAATCTTGATTATATAGATAATAGTATAATGCAAAAATATATGTTGAACACAAACTTGAGGCGGCATTTTAGTTTTAATATTTTTTGTTGAAAAGGATACCCTCCATTTCAACCTGAAGTTCTGTATAAGAACTGTGCTGCTTCCCGAAGTGCTGCTGGCCTCGAACAAGTCCCCTCCAGAGGTGAAAGTATTATCTCAATCACAAATTACATCAGATCCTTATAGCATGAAGCTATACATCTTCCAAAGTACAGCATCATCCAGTTCTCTGGTGTAGGGTTGGAGAACTCAGAAGCTCATAAATTTTTTTCTAATGCATTTTTAGGTTTTTGACATACCTGTTTGTGTACAACTTGTTGGAGAATACCTTTAAAATTATGTTTTGCAAGAAACCATTAAATACATCTAGAAAAATGCAGATGGGAATGTAGTTACAGACCAAGAGATTTCCACTTCTACATCAGCCACGTGTTCCAAAAACTCCACCCAAAATGCAGGATAAGCATCTCTTGACAAACAGTTTATTTCTGTAGCTTATTTTAATGTGTTGCCTGACTTAGTTTTGATGTATGTAAGTGAACTTCTTTGGTTGTTCAATTAATGTTGGATCCTGACAGATTTAAATTGTCTCGTCTTCTTATCCGGGGCCGGGTCGCGGGGGCAGCAGTCTAAGCAGGGATGCCCAGACTTCCCTCTCCACAGACACTTCTTCCAGCTCCCCGGGAGGGATCCCGAGGCGTTCCCAGGCAAGCTGGGAGACATAGTCCCTCCAGCGCATCCTGGGTCTTCCCCGGGGCCTCCTCCCAGTGGGACGTGCCCGGAACACCCCCCCTGGGAGGCGTCCAGGAGGCATCCGGAACAGATGCCCAAGCCACCTCAGCTGACTCCTCTCTATGTGGAGGAGAAGAGGCTCTACTCCGAGCTCCCCCCGGGTGACGGAGCTTCTCACCCTATCTTTAAGGGAACGCCCAGCCACCCGACGAAGGAAGCTTATTTCGGCTGCTTGTATCCGGGATCTTGTCCTTTCGGTCATGACCCAGAGCTCATGACCATAGGTGAGAGTAGGGACGTAGATCGACCAGTAAATCGAGAGCTTCGCCTTTTGGCTCAGCTCCCTTTTCACCACGACAGACCGATACAGCGACCGCAACACTGCAGATGCTGCACCGATCCGTCTGTCGATCTCGCGCTCCATCCTCCCCTCACTCGTGAACAGGACCCCGAGATACTTAAACTCCACCACCTGAGGCAGGAGCACTCCACTGACCTGGAGAGCGCAAGCCACCTTTTTCCGGTCGAGAACCATGGCCTCAGACTTGGAGGTGCTGATCCTCATCCAAGCCGCTTCACACTCGGCTGCAAACCGCCCCAACGCGCGCTACAGGTCTTGGCCCGAAAAAGCCAACAGGACAACATCGTCCGCAAACAGCAGATATGAAATCCTGAGGTCCCCGAACTGGACCCCGTCCGGCCCCCGGCTGCACCTAGCGATTCTGTCCATATAAACTATGAACAGAACCGGTGATAAGGGGCAGCCCTGCCGGAGGCCAACGCGCAATGGGAACAGGTCTGACTTTGTGCCGGCAATGCGGACCATGCTCCTGCACTGGTTGTACAGGGACCGGACAGCCCTTAGCAGAGGGCCCCGGACCCCATACTCCCAGAGAACCTCGCACAGAACACCACGAGGGACACGGTCGAATGCCTTCTCCAAATCCACAAAGCACATGTGGACCGGTTGGGCGAACTCCCATGACCCCTCGAGGACCCTCCAGAGGGTATAGAGCTGGTCCAGTGTTCCACGACCGGGTCGAAACCCGCATTGTTCCTCCTGCATCCGAGGTTCGACTATCGGCCGAACTCTCCTTTCCAGTACCCTGGAATAGACTTTCCCGGGGAGGCTGAGGAGAGTGATCCCCCGGTAGTTGGAACACATCCTCCGGTCCCCCTTCTTGAAAAGAGGAACCACCACCCCGGTCTGCCAATCCAGAGGTACTGTCCCTGACTGCCATGCGATGCTGCAGAGACGTGTCAGCCAGGAGAGTCCCACAGCCTCTAGGCACTTGAGGTACTCAGGGCGGATCTCATCCACCCCCGGAGCCTTGCCACTGAGGAGCTTATCAACCACCTCAGTTACTTCGGCTTGGGTGATAGACGAGTCCACCTCCAGTACCCCAGCTGCCTCCTCAACAGAGGACGTGACAGTGGGATTGAGGAGATCCTCAAAGTATTCCTTCCACTGCCCGACCACATCCCTGGTCGAGGTCAACAGCTCTCCACCTCCACTGTAAACAGTGTTGGTGGGGCACTGCTTCCCCCTCCTGAGGCGGTGGACAGTTTGCCAGAATTTCTTTGAGGACGACCGATAGTCTTCCTCCATGGCCTCCCCGAACTCCTCCCAGATCCGAGTTTTTGCCTCTAACACAGCATTGGCTGCGGCACGCTTGGCCTGCCAGTACCGGTCAGCTTTTTCCAAAGTCCCATAAGCCAACCAGGCCTGATAGAACTCTTTTTTCAGCTTGGCGGCATCCCTTACTTCCGGTGTCCACCACCGGGTTCTGGGATTGCCGCCGCGACAGGCACCAGAGACCTTACGGCCACAGATTCGCACCGCGGCAGTGACAATAGAGGTGGAAAACATGGTCCACTCGGACTCTATGTCTCCAGCCTCCCCCGGTATCTGGTTGAAGCTCTCCCGGAGGTGGGAGTTAAAGCTTACTCTGACAGAGGGCTCTGCCAGACGTTCCCAACAGACCCTCAACGTACGTTTGGGTCTGCCAGGTCTTTCCGGTCTCCTCCCCAGCCAGCGGATCCAACTCACCACCAGGTAGTGATCGGTTGATAGCTCAGCCCCTCTCTTCACCCGAGTGTCCAAAACACATAGTCGAAGGTCAGATTATATGACAACGAAGTCGATCATTGACCTTCGGCCTAAGATGTCCTGATGCCACGTGCACCGGTTGACAACCTTGTGCTTGAACATGGTGTTCTTTATGGACAAACCGTGACGGGCACAGAAGTCCAATAACAGAACACCACTCTGATTCAGGTCGGGGAGGCCATTCCTCCCAATCACGCCCCTCCAGGTAACGCTGTTATCCCCCACGTGCGCATTGAAGTCCCCCAGGAGAACGATGGGGTCCCCGGTTGGAGCACTTTCCAGCATCCCTCCCAGGGACCCCAAGAAGGTCGAGTACTCTGCACTGCTGTTCGGCCCGTAGACCGTAACAACAGTGAGAGACCTACCCCCAACCCGAAGGCGGAGGAAAGCGACCCTCTCGCTCACCAGGGAGAACTCCAATACATGGCGGCTGAGCTGGGGGGCTATTAGCAGGCCCACACCAGCATGCCGCCTCTCACCGCGGGGGACGCCAGAGTAGTGAAGAGACCAGCCCCTCTCAAGGAGCTGGGTTCCAGAGCCCAGGCTGTGCGTGGAGGTGAGCCCGACAATCTCTAGCCGGTAACGCTCTACCTCCCGCACAAGCTCAGGCTCCTTCCCCCCTAGCGAGGTGACATTCCATGTCCCTAGAGCTAGCTTCTGTGTCCATGCATTGGCCGCCGAGGTCCCCGCCTTTGGCTGCCGCCCAGATCACAGAGCACCGGCCCCTTACGGTCCCTCCTGCGGGTGGTGGACCCACTGGAGGGCGATCCCAAGTTGCCTTTTTGGGCTGGGCCCGGCCGGGTCCCATGGGAAAAGACCCGGCCACCAGACGCTCGTCTTCGAGCCCCAACCCCAGACCTAGCTCCAGGGTGGGGCCCCGGTGACGCCAATCCGGGCGACGTCACGGGATCAGTTGTGCTCATCATAAGGGGTCTTCTGAATCGCTCTTAGTCTGACCCTTCACCTAGGACCTGTTTGCCTTGGGAGACCCTACCAGGGGCAGCAAGCCCCCGACAACATATCTCCTAGGGTCCTTCGAGCACGCTAACCCCTCCACCACGTTAAGGTTGCGGTTCAAGGAGGGGAGATTAAAATTGCAAAAGTTTAATTGTGATGCTGACAATATAATTTGGAGCTGCTGAATTATCAGTAACTCTGCTTGCTTGTTATAAAGCAATACCTTTTTTATGATTACTTTGATTCTAGGATGCTTTCAGAATCAAACTTCAACGAAAACAAAAAAAAAGAAAACTTGTGTAACACACATTCCCCAAATAGGGAACAGAGATGTTTGTCAAATGCTGACTAAATATGAGAACATGCTCGGATATACATCTCCGTCACCTATTCCGAGAATGTATGTTATCTAGGTTACCATAGACGTTCCTTTTTCGTCAGTCACTTCAACATATGTTCAATGCTGACAATGGTAACACCCTTTGAAACACCACAATCAAGGTCCTTCACGTTGGTTGACTTGCGCTCTTCACCATGTTCTTCAGTACTCAGCTGTGGGGCAGACCATCTATCTGCCACAGGCCAGGTTGAGATTATTCTTGTTCGAGAGGTCGCTTGGTTCTGAATACTAACAATTATTTATTGAAGGATTTTAATTCATCTTAGGGACATGAGAGGATATCGTACTCAATCATAACGGATTGTCAGACTTCCGCCAATCATTGTTCGGCACATGCTTGAGTAGCTCAAACCTTTAAGGGTGTGCTCAGAATAGAGTGAGGATGTTCAGAAATCTAGCTATAGCCAGAGACACAAAGGGTTGTCAATAGGGCTATAGCTATCGATTATTTAAGTAATCGGGTATTCGACTGAATATTTAAACGATTAACTGAGTAATCGGGTAAAACATATGTTACGGCACATGCCGCATCTGGATTCTGCCACTCCAGATTCTGGTCATAGACATTGAATGCTAGAATACGCTAAAACTTTTATTATTATTATTACATAAAAATGCTGTAAATGCATTTAAATCAAGCGTAACAGTATAAAATTCCATATATTTTACCCTTATTAGCAGGTAATACTCCCAATAACCTTATTAATTGTCCACAGTATCTGCGAGAAAAGGAGTAACGTTATTTCGAAGGCAACGACAAGCGAACTAAAGATGATGTTACGCAAAAAAATTCAAGCAAAATTCTATCACACTGTTTGAAAGTTGTTTTAATAGAGCCCACCGCGAAGGGGAATGACACATTATTATAATTATTACATTATTACAATAGACAATTATTATAATATTGCGATCAAGCCAGAAGCCACGTCAAAAAGAATGGACATGATTTATAGAATGAACATGATTTATGTCTTTTCCTCATTGTTTGCTGTTAGCTTGGTTTAAAACAAGAGTGCACAAATCTGAAAATCAAATAAAAGGTTGATTGATGTTTGAAGTAGTCTATTAAATGTAAAGTTACACAGAAAGTAAAGTTGAAAGCTTTGACCTAACTTGGATAAATGAAATGGCTGTAGCATTAATTCATCTGTTGTGCATTAAATTAAAACTGTTAATGCTCATTTATTAAGGTATATTTTAAGCATTGACACTGTTGGACTTTTGAGGCGTCCAATGCATGTTCAAAATGACCAAGAGACAGATTGCCAACTGATCGAATTTAATTGACTTCAGCAGGGAGAAATCAACAGCAGTTTACAGTGCACTGGAGAAACTCTAAACAGCTTCTGAGTCCGTTTTCCAAAACCCTAGCTCTTTATTTCCTCTCAAGCCGTTTCTGGGGAAACGAAACCAGGTGTTATTTCTCGTCCCCGCGACTGGTACAAGACTCCTCTGACGTAGGATGGTCAGCTCCCTGCCTGGTACAGGATGCCTCCTGTGTTCTTCTTATCTGCTCAAAACAGGATGTGCTATGGCCTTCAGACACACAAAAAGGCTCACAAACCTTCATGAATCTCTTCTTATTTAACTCTTCAGTTTTTCTTAATCAGAATTTAAAAGGTAAAAAGTTGGTTAGCAAAATAAGTACTTTTAAATATATAAAAGGTAAAATATAAATCCCACAAATCCCTCTCTTGGCCTCTGAAAGAGGCCACAATTCAAAACATAGACAGAGTAAAATGCATCCTAAACTATCTTCATACTATCTTAAGCCTGACACATTTGCTGGTGCGTCCGAGAGTGCTCGGGTCGAAAAACCTCCGTGAGGGAAAAAGACACCCGAGCGACCCCCTAGTTGGCTTGTGGGCGATCACTCTTAGGCCCTCCTGTCCACACCAGATCTATACACAAACATAGAACCAAAAGACCGCGCTAAAACCTATCTGCTAAAACATCCTTACTACCAGAGTGCCCAGAGAGGGTTGGAAAACCCTTGTGTGCCCAATTGACCCCCAAGTTCAGCTAATCTAAACATCACACATGATTTCACCTTAGATTTTAACATTACTATCAAATTAATAACACAATAATTTTGATCCAGGATCTGAAATAAAGCAGAATTAATGGAAAAGATAGCAGAAAGAAACAAACACACAATACAGTTTTTTCTTGTCTTGAGAAAATAAATGACATTTACTCATACAGCAACCAAAGCAATAAGTAAAAGTATTCTAAACACCATAAAAATTAATAAATGAGTCATAAGAAAATTAAATGAATCATAAGAAAATGAATCAAAAAGAATTAATAAATGAATCATAAGAAAATGAATCATAAGAAAATTTAATCAACTTAATAAAAAATAAGAAAATTAATCATAACATTAGTCAAAATTTTAAGAGAAAACTTAAATCAACAAAAAATTTAAGAAGGGGAAAAAAACAAAATCAAAATTTGATATTACTCCAAAGCATAAATTGAGATGTTTTCTTTTTACATCTCCTCCTCCCCCATTTGCTCAATCCTTTAGTCACATTTGGTTTCTTCACTTCTCGTTTGGGTCTGATTAGGGTCTGATTAGATCTGTGCACCACAACTGTGATGTTTCTGTTGGTTTCTAGATCATGACTTTTTCCTACAGTGTTATCCCCCTACTCTTAGCACTGCAATTATTCCAATGAGAATCATTAATTTCCAATTTTCCCACAATTTCTCCTCTTGACCTGCATCTTTGCTGTCGTTCTTCTACTACTGCTATTATTACTTCTTGGTCAAATTCTTTTGAAGCTTCTTCAGTCCATTTTAAAGGTGCATTTAGTTTTTTGATTCCTGCATCCCTCATTAGTTGTCTCATTTGTTGTTCCTAAAAACTCTAACATTTTCCATTTCATTTTATCATTTAGAAATTTGTTAATTATTTTACAGTCCACATTTATTTTATCCATAATTAATCTTGTTATTTTTATCAGTTCTGAACATTTTTACTTTATGTTTACCATCTGTTGATTTAACACATTTAAAGAATTCTACCAATTTAACAAAACTCATTCTAGAGTTTCCAAAACCACAAACTACAATTGTTTATTCAGTCACAATTTGGATTGTAATTTCAGGTTTAACTTTTAAGTAATTTAACTTAAATTATCATCATTAAAATTTATTTTTCAGATTCTACATTTAGAAATATTATCTCAATAATCAATTTTCACTTTAAAGTGCTTAATTTTTCATCTAAGTTCTATAGTCTATCTTTGCTTTACTTTGTGTGTTTGAGTTTCTCTTCCAAGAGAGCGTTTAAAGGCTGGGTGAACTTATCAGTCTCTGCGTTATTTTGTCTAGGCTTTCTCACACATTCAAACATTCTAGTTACTCATCTCACATCACAAGTTCCTTGCTTACACACACATACAATTTGCCATCTTCATCATTTTTTTTCTCAAACATTTTCTATCAATTCAGCCAACATTGTATATCTCCATCCATTATCCAACACAACAACTTTCTCTTGCTTTTCTAAATCTGATTGCAATTCCTGCTCCAAAGGCACAGTCTGCGCTTACACAGTGTGCTACTGGTTCTCCACTAGGAGCAGTAAAGAGATCTCCCACTCTGTGAACAATCTGTAAAGCCTGTTGAGGGAATTTTTTTGTCAAAATGTTCGTCACTCACATGTCCTGTTGTTTCCTGGTCCTCTTCGGGTATTTTCTTCTTCTTGTGTATGTGTATGTGTTTGTGTATTACCTGTTGAATTCTAAGATGATCCTCTATTCTCCCTCTCTTGGACCTTAGAAGTAAGGTCCACACTTGTGTCTTCCAATGATCGTGATGTCTGAGGTGATACCAGGTATCACCCTTTCCTTCAATCCTACTTCCCATAGCTCCTCAAAATGCTTTCTGTCGCTTCCACACAGGTTTCTGGGGTCGGTACTGCTAGAAGTAGATCATCTACATACATAATATCATAATAGTGATTTAAACTCAATACGATCTCACTCCTGGATCTTCGTTTTCTCCTCCAATCTGAAAAATCCTCATCAAACAATCACAAAACAAATCGGGTAACGATTCAACACGCACTGCTCCCGCCATCTGCAACAAAAACAAAACTTCATTGTCAGTGAAATGTTTATCAGTATCATTTTGCCAGCAAAATACCACCTTTTCCCATGTTTCCAGCATCTGTAACAAAGTTATCACAGATTTCAGTCCTTGAAACATTTCCTTCTTCTCACTCCATAATCTTTGTTCATTATGGAATCTAATAGTTGATTGATAAGTTACCATTTACAGCTCATCCAAGAACTTCATAAGACATCATAGACCCCTGTTTTCTCTTCTCAAAGTGAACCTGAATTTTTTCATCTTGTCAAGATTCATGACACCTCATTTACATTTTTCTCTCTTCAATTATCAGGTTTGTTCTGCAACAAAAAACAACCAAATTCTAACTAAACTATTCTAAACTATCGCTAACCTCATCAGTCCTAAAAGAAAATTCACAACAACCTCGACACCTGATGTGTAAAAGCGTAGGGTTCATCTCCGAGAAACAAAGAATAAATAATAAAAGAAAATAATAAAACACACACAGTATGCCCCGTCGACACACTTTCAAAAAGATGGAAAAAAAAATTAAATAAATAAATAAAAATATGAAAAAGTCATTGGCCAGATTTCCCACAAAAATGCTGGAAAAAAAAAATATATTTGAAAAATTCCCTGCAGAAGCAATGTACACTGGTTAGGTTAGACACACTTCATTCAATCTCATTCATCACAATCAATCATCTCCCCAGATTTGGCTAAATGTTACACTTTATTTTTATTAAGTTTTTTAAAGGCCTCTATTTTTAGATATTGCCATTGTTTACCCTTTTATTCTCTTATAATTATCAATTTGTCACTGCTAGTTGAATAACAATTTCTCTATATTGTTTTAGGAAATGTCTTCACTGTGTAATTATTTTTCAAGTTCACATTAGTCTCTATTCTCAATTAGCGTCATCACACGACTGTTAAGTTTGAGTCTGTCCACAAGCAACACTTGTTTTTCATTGTTTATTATTCAGTCTTAAGTCAGGTATCCATTCAAGATCTCTCATTGAATAAACATTCACATAAAATGGCACACTACGTGCTCCTCTGTTACCGTTAACACTGTGACCCATCAGAAATACCAGTAAATATCATGAATGTTTTTAATGTTTAGTCAATGAAAATCACAAAATAGATTCCTCTAACATGAAAGGTTGTAGTTGGGTTTCAAATTATAATGATTTCCCCTTTTCTTTGTTAAAAACTCATTGTTGATAATTCTCATTCATATAACCCCAAGTCACTTCAATTATTTGTCTCTGAATGAGTTGTATTCGTTTAAAACCTGTTTTCATTTCCCCCAAAAAAATCAACACCATTAATATAGGGATGTCATAAGCAACAGAAGTCTTCGGACTTCACATTAGTCATTTTAGTTTATTAGTATTTCAATTCTTCATAAACAAGAGTGGTTTGGTTACTGTCGCCCATCTTAATATCAAACTGTCACACATAGACGCATTATAATGAGTCAGAGTATTATAAAATACTCTGTTTTTCTGGTAGAACTCATTACATTAGTCTAGATGACATCAATCTACACCCAATATAATTAGATGACAATTTATTTATTTATTTATTTTTTTGTTAAGAATTAAAAATTTCAACACGTTTATGTTATATTTTTTTTATTTTGCAAAATCAATATCAGTTGATTTAATTTTCCTTTCAATGGATCAGATTATTTTCAGTCTAAAAGTGATTTGTTTCAAAGTCAATATAATTTAGAATTTATTTCTTTTAAATTCCCTCAATCCCTTTGGACGTCAGAAACCAGTCACTCAACTTCTCACTGAAGTTCATAAAATAAATCCTATTCTATCTGTTTGCACCCAAATCAACCTAAATTTTACTTTGAACTTCACTCATGGTTTAAGTTTGATAAATGCGTATGCTCAGCAGAGTTTTACAGGTTTCAGTAATCCTAATGATTACAAACCCATTTCAACTGTTAGTTTGTTAGTATAAAAGTACCTAATGTTGTAGCCATTTTCCGCTTCTCAGCTCCGAAGCCTTTATGACTCTGAACCTTTCTGAGAGAGATCAGGAGATGATTGATGAAGGTCTTTGATGATGTCTTTGTCAGACGAGTGATTTGCACAGTTCGATTCTCTTCCTCAGATCTGACCCCTCTCCTCTCCGTTTCCCCTTCTCTCCTCCACACCTCCTCGTGAGATGCATCCTTCCTCCTTTTCCCTCAAGCTGCTCACTCCAGGCCATATACTCCTAATGGACTTACAGGATAATGTGTGAAAAACAGTCTCTGTAACAAGAACAAGCTACGCCATCCCAATGTCACAGTCTGCTCCACCCCTCCTTGGGTGCACCACCATGTTGGAGGAAGAGTCTTTGGGAAGGATGTGTTTGTGTGGGTGGAGAGAAACATAGAAGGGTACTTGCATCAGATGATCCGTTCGCATGCAGATGATGTTTGCATACGCAGACAAGGCCAGAAGTTGTCTGTGCAGTCCATGGGGCAGATCTGAACACGGCCATGATGATTCCAAGTGCTTGAAGAACTCCATCATCTCCACTCTCAGAAGGCCATCCGCATGCTTTGAACTCAGAATTGATCAAGATCTCATTCAAAATAAACAAAACAAACAAGTTAGTTCTTATTCAGATTTTATCTTGGGTTGGAACATCAAACTCTGCTTTGATTAAGTTGCACACAAAATAATTCCCCAATCAACTTAATGTTTCAATTTCCTTTCAATTAGGGTGCAATTATTTATTTATATATATATATTAGTATTATTTATTTTATTTATTTATTATTATTATTATTATTATTATTTATTTATTTATTTTTAAACAAAAGTCCCTCTATCTAAAATAATTCTCTTAGGGAAGAACCACAACCTTTCAATTAAACACACTAAGTCAATTGAATTTATGCAAAAAGGAAAAGTCACCTCAAAGAGTCAAATTATATGTCTTTAACATAACTATTATGAATTTTCATGTCTACATTAGCAAGATTGTGTCTTCTATAGCATGTTTGATTTGTCTTTTGCTAAATTTAATTCAGCATCAAAGCAGTTAGTTTAATTTATTTTCCTTTTACTTTTTTACTTTTTAAGTCTTAACCTCTAAGCTAGTTTATTTTCCCCAATTTGTAGATGTATAATTAATTATGTAGCAATAATTTACTTCCACAAATTTAATCAAAGTTGTTTGATAGATTTATTTTATGCTTGTTCTAATTTATAATTTTTATAATTTAGTAACTAAATATTAATGTTTAAGCTTAATGCTTCTGAAATTTAATAATTTTCCCCAGTGTTATTAGGAAAGTACATCCCCCTGCATTCAACCACTAGATGTCACTCTCACACATTCACAGATTTCATCACACATATGTGTCATATGCAATGAAAATCTGGGCTATTAGCTTATTCGCATGCGCTATAACACATAAACATATGTGTAGTTGCAACCAAGTTTCTCTTTTTTTATTGGCCCAAAAATGTTCTATTATTTCTTTTTTGGCAAGTCTCTAATTCTTGCTGGCGCGCTTTGATTTCCCTGGGTTCAACTTGGGTTGTTATGATTTCACTCATATTTTCCCATTGGTTCCCAGAGTCACCTCAAAATCTTGTTCCTTCTCAAAATCTATGATTTCCTTCTCAAATACAGTAGGTTTTATAATTTTAGAAACCCTATCTTTCCCTATTTAATGATTTTAATCCTTTCCCTATTCTTACCTACTGTTTAATTTAGTGTCTAATTAAATTTTTTATAGTGGGCACTCCCCACTACCCCGCAGACCAGAGGATTTCCACAATTTTCAACTTCCACCAATCCTCGTCAGAACTGGGGCTTTTGAAAACGGGTCTGCCCAATTTTCTTTCAATTGCCAAACACAGTTTACTACTCGTGAGATGTCCTCACAAAATACTTTTCACGAAGTATTTTCTTGACTCACTTTTCACGAAGTAGTCCCTTTATATTTATCACGAAGTATGTATACTTTTCACGAAGTATTCTCTTTATACTTTTCACGAAGTATTTTCTTGACTCACTTTTCACGAAGTAGTCCCTTTATACTTATCACGAAGTATGTATACTTTTCACGAAGTATTCTCTTTATACTTTTCACGAAGTATTTTCTTTATACCTTTTACTTATCACGAAGTTTGCGCTAGGTATTTTGCTTATCACGAAGCTTACATATCACAAAGTATTTTTCCTACCTCCACTGCTGATTTCTCCCTGCAGTCAAAAATTTGGAAACACGGAAAAGATAGCTTTTTCTCTTTAAACTTCAAAATCTGTATAAAATAATCGACGGTTCTGTAGAGAAACCCCAATTCAACACTTGATTTAATGTAACCAATAGCAGAATTTAATTAAAAGGTTTCTGCTTACCTTTTGAAAGGGCGGCCGCCTCTGTGTGTTGAATTTAGGAATCTCTTAGGAGTCTCTTAGAGTCATCACGTCGGAGGTCACCAATTTGTTGGACTTTTGAGGCGTCCAATGCATGTTCAAAATGACCAAGAGACAGATTGCCAACTGATCGAATTTAATTGACTTCAGCAGGGAGAAATCAACAGCAGTTTACAGTGCACTGGAGAAACTCTAAACAGCTTCTGAGTCCGTTTTCCAAAACCCTAGCTCTTTATTTCCTCTCAAGCCGTTTCTGGGGAAACGAAACCAGGTGTTATTTCTCGTCCCCGCGACTGGTACAAGACTCCTCTGACGTAGGATGGTCAGCTCCCTGCCTGGTACAGGATGCCTCCTGTGTTCTTCTTATCTGCTCAAAACAGGATGTGCTATGGCCTTCAGACACACAAAAAGGCTCACAAACCTTCATGAATCTCTTCTTATTTAACTCTTCAGTTTTTCTTAATCAGAATTTAAAAGGTAAAAAGTTGGTTAGCAAAATAAGTACTTTTAAATATATAAAAGGTAAAATATAAATCCCACAACACAAACGGACATGTTGTAATATTTCATTAAAAGAAGTCTCCTGAAGTTTAGCTCCTCGAAGCTTCTAGTATCTCTAGTAAAAGCTTGTTTTAAAGGTCCCATATGATGCCCTTGTTATAGCACTTAGAATCAATGTTTGAGCCCTTTATACTAGTGCTGCACAGTTAATAACTTGCAGAAGGCAATATTTTTCATAAAAAATTCTTTGAATGACCTCATACTTATCTTGTATACAAAATGCACTGTCTATACCGGACCCTCCACAGAAGAGCTTTCGGCACGCCCCTACTGACTAGCTCTCATGTTAGTCCAAATTCAGAAAAAAAACACAATGCGCAATGCTTTAAACATGTGTTATTGTTTTAAAACATTATAAGCGACAGACAGCGGCTATGCGTGATGTAACAGCACCTTATATGTGTGACCTGGAGTCCACAGAATGAACAAGAAACCACAGGAAAAAAGGATCAGCGTGTTTAAGGTAAATCAGATGCACTTACTCTTACACTGTATGATTTCTAATGTCGGTGCACTGTTTTTTTAATGATTTATTTTGTTATAGGGATACTTGTGACAAATGCAGTACAATGCCAATAGAAGATAAATGATGTTAGTGCATTAACAAAACACATTGCAGCTAATTGTTTCACATCAGCAATGAAGTGCACTTTATGATTAAAGTTGCTTTTTCAAACTATGCATTTTCTAATGATCTGATACCAAATTAAAATACAAGGTTGTAACCCTTGTTAATTTGACTGCCCCTGGCTCATCATCTCGTTGGGCTCATTAGCCAATGAATTATCAAACCACGGGGATTTAAGGACTCGTATATTGACACTGGAGCGTGTTTACCTTGGTTGGCCGGCGGTGCAGTCTCTTCACCTCCCAACCGGGATCCTTCCTCACCGGTTCAACAGTGGAAATATCTCGTTGGCGGCACAGCTATGTGCATGAGGAACCGATCGCATTTACACCTGTTTAGTGTTTCGGCGGACGAAGTGCACTGACGTCACTGGGAATGTGAGTATGCTCTCAGTTGTACTACAAACTCCTGTAACTGAAATGGGATGAGAGAGTTTATTGTTCTCATTGTATATAGGTGTGCTTGACCCACACTGCTGTTCTTCTGGGACGGACGGGTGTCTCCGTCTCCACTGTTTTCTCGGCGGGGCTTGTGCACCGGCTGTGTGCCTCCCCTGCCATCGTTTACATTGTAACGGCTTTCCTTGCCTCGTCCGGTCAGGCTGTTTGCCTTGCTTTCACGCTCCGCTTCAGGCTGGAATCGCCGAGAGGTTGTCTGGCTGACCTTACAGTGGGGTTCTTGCTTCTGTGCAAAACCGCTTGTTTTATTATAAGTCGCGTGCGTGTGTGTGTGTGTGCGTGCTCGCGGGGGTTTTAAACATAAGGACCCACTAACTATATTGCTGTGCCTCCTTTCAGAAAGCTGGGACTGCGAAGAGTGGAGGGAACCCGACCAGTCCGCTGGTTGCTGTGGGTGCAGTGCTTTTCCACGGGGGTTGAGTTTTTGGGGATTTTGGGCAGCCTGTGACGTGTGAGGGTCTTTTTCCACTGTGGGCGTGGTCGGCTTCCCACTGCCCTCCGCTGAACCAGCTGAATGGGGGGCTGGTCGTTCTGGGTTCGATGAGTAGATGTTTGTGTCTGTGGATAATTATTTGCTAATGTTTATAATAAAGCGGATTTTTTACATTTCTGCTCACGACTGCCTATTTCTCCCCTTCCGGTCACCCCGAACCTGTGTACTTCTGGTGGGAGTAATTCCTAGTTTCTGCCGCCAGGCAGCGTAGTCGAGTAATACTGAGTAAAGGCTAAAAAAGGCGTAGTCAACCCTATGTAAGATTTTTATTTGCGGTGCCACATAAACATTACATTTGTTTAGTTTTGTCATTAGCTCTATTTTCAGGTGCTCTCTCATGAGAACTTTCAAGAGTTTTAAGAGTTCATGAATGTGAGGCTATGTTGAACTCAGACCTACCTTCAGATCTTCATCTCGGATATTTCTTGCAACTGTTTCTATCGAGTCACGTTATTGGTAGGTGAAACATAAATTCGAGCTGTTAAATGCAACAAACTCCTTTAAATTCTGAGTCCCTGTTAAATAAAGTTGATTTGAGATTAAAATTATTATCAAATGTACCATAACATCTTTCTTCAGTCCAGTTGCAGATACTAGCAATATAGTAGTTTTGGAGCAAAATCTTCCATCAGGAACAGGCCCGCGGCTGTCGCAGAGGGGAGAATGTGGCTCCACATTAAATAACCTCAACACATGTTTATAAACTTACTTATGGAATTAGTTTATTTTTTTATTGCAAACTTCAGTAATTCACCTGTTTAAATTACACTAAATGTGAGATTAAAGATGAAACAAACTGTTTTCAGAGACGGTTAAACTCATTTAACGAAAGGCTGGTGTGAACGAGAGTTTTATAAACTTGGTCAGAGGTTGAAGGGAGGGGCCTTTGATTTCATTGGACTAGTCTAGTGTCTGTTAAGAAAATCATTCATGTGTCAAAAATGCTGTCATCATGGCCGGTAATGTGTTTTGTAGTGTGCGCTTGGCTTGATTTATGAAGAGTTAAAATCGCATATTTCTTTAATGTTTTTAGCCTAGCACAAGTAAAAAAAATCCCTTACTGTGTGGACCTCCAAATCAATGAGCATGGGACAGTTGGAAAGTGCCAGCCTCGTCATAAATAAAACTTCATTAGTGGGGGAACCATGTGACGTGCTGCTCACAAACAAAAGTGGTCTTTCCAAGTTTTCTCTGATGGCAGACACAAAATCAAGCAATTTCTGACGAACAAACTCGTTCTTTGGTAATCCAAGCAAAACGCTTTGGACATTCGAAAGCACTTTTCTGGATTCGTTTACCAGCACAGGTCTGCTGCTCTCACACTTCCGGATCAAACTGTTTTTCCTCATCGTCATAGAGAGGGGCTGTACTAGCAATTCATATGACTGACAAGTGGGTGGGGCTTGGGCAGGGATAAGGAAAAAGGGTGGCGTTAAGGAAGATTAGCTGTTTTCAGCTCACAAAAAATTTTAAAAGGATTGCTCAAACATGCATCAACTGAGTACTACTTGAGGCATGTTTTTGATGAGGGAACAGAAATGTCAAAATATTCACGTTATCACATGCCACCTTTAACTTCAACGTTAGGTGGTTCAGGTGTGGGGTTGAAGCTGAACTATACTAGACACCAGGAGCACAAATGGAGTATCCAATAAGTAAAATAAATTACTAAAAATGTTCACTAACATGTTCACCTTTTCTGGCTTTAGCACAAAGTAGAGTAACAGCATTGCTCACTGTGCTGAACACATTTTCAGATGAAGCACTGCTAGCACATATCAATTAAATATTTATGAGCGATGTTGGACAAAGAGTTAGAGACGTTTTATGTGAAGTATCTCAGGTGGTTTCATGTGATTCCTCTGTTTCTTGGGTCAAGCAAGGCTGCTTTGGGCATCATACTCATGCTATATTGATATATTTGCCTTCAATCTGCTCTAAGATGATGTGCTTCAGGTCGGTTGTGAGTTTCACTTCAGATGTGTTTAGCGGCTGTCCTCTTTCATTTGGTCCAAAGCCAACGTTTTTTGTACTAATATATCTTCACGCTATTATAACAATATGATATAGAGTCCTGTGGAAAAAGTTACCCCTCCCTTTGATAAGACATCGTATGATACCAAACAGGTCGGCCACGTCCAGCCCTACTATGCACGCACACAGAAATAACATTGCCAAGAGAAATTATAATAATAATTTTAAGAAATAATAATAATAATACAGACAACAATCTTTAGCCCAAAAGTACAAGGGAACAATACAAAAATAAAAGTTTTGTCAAAATAAGTTTGCTGGAAGAATAAAAAAATTCACATTGTTACATATATAATAAATTTTTTTGTTTAATTTGGCAACTTGTAAAGCATCAAAAAATTATCCAATTTAACATTTAAAACAAGTTGTAAAAGACAAATATAATTAATTTTCCACAATTTTCATTTAGCATGAATGTTTGCACATATTTAAAGGGGGAAAAATACATTCTTATGTAACATATTCCTTGGCCATTTTGCATATTACACTTCAAAAACTATTTTAACACGTATGTGCTTCCATACAAAGCTTGTTCATATAACTTAGTTTGCCTATTTGCTAACTATTTTTTGTTATTATTATGCGTTGAAAAAAGTTACTCTAGTTCAACATAAAATCAATGTTGGATTATCAATGTAAAAAAAACGAATTATTAAACAGAAAAATTCTGATTAATCTAATGTTAACTGATAATTTGACAAAATGATAACTGATACTGACCTTTAGGGTCAAAAATCAACATTGAATCCATGTGTTCTATCCGGTCAGGCTTTGAGAGCACATTAAATCGTCCTCACTGAAAAAAGTCCTGACCCATCAGTCAACTTTGACATCTGTGAATTACTCTGAACACATCATGAACCTTCCTTAAAAAAAACAAAAACAATGCTGTGTTCAAGTCCAAAAAGTCTGTCGGCAAGTCTTGCCAAGTGTTACTTCCAGTGCAGGTCATTGCTATCGAAATTCTACTAAATGAACATTTAGTTCTAGGTCATTATGGGGTGGGGTTATGAAACTTAACACGATTTAAATATCTGACCTAAATCAATTCATTAACACTACACAGCCTTTATTTACATATATATTTATAACTCAACCATGTCTTCGTTAAAAGCCCAACAACCAAATATATCCTCTGCTCCACTCATTTTGTGGTGTATTCACCAAAAAACGAAGAAGAAGATATCAATACATAGTTCTTTTAACATTTGTTTTAGGGCAGTTACATAATTGTGTTTCTTCTTATTCTGTAGAGTAAAGAAGAATCAATATTGGTTCGATAATCCAACTAGAATCTTCCACACAACCGTGCCAATCTGTTATCACTGTAAAAAAAAAACCTACATTTTTAAGTACAGGAAATATTATTTGTTTTCCCCTGATGTCCTGAGACAAGGCATTAAGCTGCCCCTTCAGTATCTGCCCTGTTAAGTAATAGTCAGACCTGGCATGGTAGAGTGGATTAGTCATAAAACCTGTCTCAATTGTCATTGCAAATGTATTGTTACTAAATTTATACAAATGAGAAAATGAACTTAAAACACTATGATTAATGTTTTCTCAACTTTATGAACACATTTATATCCAAACAGCTTCCAAAGGAGGATTTTTCATAATAGATATCCTAAAGTTTTTGCCAAAACAGTCCTGGAAGAAAAATCATTGAAAGAATGATATGAGTTCAAATCATCCCTGTAACAGGTAAGTGTGATTTATTTATTTTAGCAAGAGAGCTCTTATCTGACATTCAGTAAATATGATCTAAGAGAGGATGAGGTCAAAGCAAGGCCAGTACACCTCTGCAATAAACTCTGACACAACTGTCCCCTAGACCTCAGTCTGGCTGACTTATGAACTCAAACACCAAAAAGGCAACCCAAAATACAATTGGATTTGTTAGGTCAGACATGAAATATATGGTATGCAAGCCCTTAAGGGGCAGAAGAATATAAATATTACAATTGAATTAACAACATGGTTCTATTTCCAAAATAATCTATAGCAAGCAAATAGTGCAGTGGGGGTTGTTGATGCCTTTATAATCAGCAAGTATAAAACAATATTCAATGCAGTCATATATATATACATATATATATATAGTAATCTAAGGAACTTTTCACTATACATTCATAATACAATTTACATATTTTTTTAGAATGGGGTTAATGTTTGCAATTAATCATTTTAAGAGAAGGTTGTGAAAGGTTTAAAAAAAATTCAACCTGTAACACATGTCAGTTCACAATGTGCTGAAGGATGTTTTAGAGTCAACAGGTTAGAAAATGACTGCTGTTAGGTTTGCTCGAGGTCTGTTGGGACTTGTTTTTGCCTAAACTTGCTGAACTGGCACATTTTGGACTGTAGAATATTTGGGTTTGTAATTCTCAACATTTGTTTTTCTACATTTCCCTAAAAGCAACTATGAATTATTTTTTTGAGATTTCATAAAATTGTATTGCAGCTGATGTTGCATGATGGGTGAGGGTTAAAGAGTGACAAGGGTGTCCATTAGTATAACAAATGGTCATATTTGACATCATTGTCTTCAAATAGTGATTAGGAAAAGGATCATGAAGGGTCTGAGCATAAGTATTTCAAGATTATACGATGACCTGATCACTTCAAAGAGCAGCTAATTAAGGTCACTTTTCAATGGATATATGAATAGAACAGCAACTACTATTGTCCAAGAATAATCAGCCACCGCTTTACATTTCAATGAAGGAAAATTCTGCTTTCTACATCTTTAAACATGTTGCTACAGAGGCGAATCCATAATAATCTCCTTCATGTGCCTTAAGCTACAAGGTCAGTTCTGGACATGCACAAAAAGTATGAGTTTTCCACAGCAACCACAAAACGAATAATGCTTTTTTATTTCTAGTTCTACAAACTTTACAGTGCAAAGAGTGGTTTATTGAATAAATTTACATTTCTCATAAAAACCAAAAACAACAGAATTATACAATATAGACAAATATTAAAGAAACATTTAATTAGTTAAATTTCTGAACTATCTTATAAATAAAATTTCATATAGAGATAAAAGTCAATTTGAAAGATGTCTCTGAAATACTTATTTTTAATCCATTACCATTTTGGATTCTATGCTCATTGTCTTCATAATATTGACTGAAATAATAACTCATTCATTCACTCGTATAAAGTTCTCTTTACATTGTTGACTCAATGAATAATTGTCACAAACACATTTTAATTCTCGTACTTCTCTTTGCAACGTTGACTTAATGAACCCTTTTCTCAGATTGATTCCATTTCAGGGTTCTCTTTTGCATATAAAGAAAACTCTTGCCAATTGAAAAATCGACAGCTCTGTGACCAACATTTTGCATAATGTAAAGGCGTGGCTATGTATTAATGCGTAAATAAAAAAAATATATATGGGAGAATCGAGTAATATTACATGCGTATTAAAAGACAACAAAAGTGTTTTTGGATCCCTGACTCCCTGGTGTTGAAGACTGTTGAAAACCAAACAATAAACCTTTAAAAATCACAATATGGGCACTTTCAATTCTACCAAGAGCTTCCTCTGATACAGGAGTAATCAATGGTTGATTCAGGGCTGGTTGATTCAGCAGATGATCTGCTAGTTTACCACTTAGTTGATTGTGTCTCCCATGGTCACCGTCCTGTTGTATACATCAACCAACCCCTGATGAGAGATTCTATTAGGTTTATCCTGGTTACCAAGGTTTTGTGGGGCATCTCACCTGATTTAAGAATGCATCAAAGGAAGGATACATGGCCTGGCTGAGTTAGAGGTCTGCTGCTGCTGTACTGGATCTGGACCTTACCAGCCTAAGAACTGGTAAGTTGCCCAATGGGTTTTGGGTATAGTTAATAATAAATAATAAACATAATAATGCCTTTAATTTATATAGTGCTTTTCCTGAGATTAACGACTTTACAGTGACAAGACCATCATTCATTCACTCCTCGTGGGGTATCTTGGCGATAAGTGAAGGGACTTGGTGAAGTGGCTCGCCCAAGGTCACAATGGCAGAATGGACCTTGGGGGGATTGGTGGTCACAGGACGACCAACTCGACAACTTTTCTGGCTCAATAGCTTTTTGTATACAGGGCCTCAAAAATGCCACTACCTTCCCATGCTGCAAATGGATCATTTCTGCACCTGCAACCTTTTAGTATACTGTCAACCACCTGCTGTCTTCCTCTTTGGAATCAAAACACTGACTCCCTATTATGCATTGCCACTATAAAAACACACTTACACCGCCTTGTAAAGTTTGTAGGGCAGACATTTGAATGTGTTGCCTTTGTTTCAGATGGCTATGATTATTCTGACTTTTTCCCGAGCCAGCAAAAGTCGACCTGGGGGTGTACAGGTCTGAGATCCAAGGTTCTTGAATCTGATAAATGCATATGACAAATGTATTAACTGTGGAATTGGCACAGTTATCCAATTAAGCTAGTGAGATTGGTCAAAGAAACCATAACTGATTTTATGAGTTGTTTCACTGTACAGGAAGGGTTTACCGTGGTTGATCTTTTCTAGTGAATCCATGAACATTGGTCTTCACCACAACCTTGCACCCTAAATTGGCAGTTTTAGGGCACACGTTAATGTCCAAATATTTCAATAGTATTGGCCCTTTAAAATTTAACCCAGCCACAATAGCAATTTATCAAAGCAACTTTATCAAAGAACTTTGCTATTTAAGCTGTGGTCTAGCAGTTGTGCTTAAATCAAACTGAATCATTGAAAATGCCAGCATTCTTCAAGTGTACGTTTCCCTTATGATTTAGAGAACTTTTTCTTCTAAAACTATGCTTTTATGGTTTATTTCCAGTGAGTGCGTTTCCATACTCTGAACCTACTTTGAACCTTTCCCTACTCTGTTTTCCTGAAGTGGCTTGGCTTGAGAATTCAACTTCCAACCAATCAGAATCCTGGGGCCATTCCCGTTCTGAAATGGTCCTCAATATATATTCTCCCGGACATTCTGCTGTCTGGAAAACGCAGAAAATGGTAGACACACTAACTTTTCTTCTCAAAAAACTGTTCCTCTGGTCATTCCTGAATTTGTTCAAGAGCCGCTGGCGCTCAGCGGAGCAGCAGAAGGAGCGCTGGGTTAAGAGCCCGTGTTTGTTCAGGAGAGGAGATCTGCTGGAGGTGCGCCGCACGCTTTTCGTTCATTATGGCATCTATCTGGGCGAGAACAAAGTGGCGCACCTCATGCCTGACATCTTACCCTTGTTTACCAGCAACCAGCATCGAATTCAATCAGTCGTCACTAACAAACGGCTCATTTTGGGCTGCATGTGCAGAAACGCGGGCGTGCGCGTGGATGCGGTGGAGGATTTCGCGTACGGAGCACCGATAGCCGTGAACCCCACGAACCAGAGGCTCGCGCTTCAGCCGCTCCCCGCTGAGGAGGTAGCGGGGAGAGCCGAGGCGCTGCTCGGGGACTTCCCCTACAGTTTATTATGGAATAACTGTGAACATTTCGGAACGTTCTGCAGGTACGGGATAGCCGTGAGCCAGCAGACGGAAAATGTAAGATTTCCTTGATGACTTTATTCAGGAGCACCATTGAATGCTACGAAATTTTACGGTCTTTCCGCAAAGTTAACATAGAACGAGGCAATAATATGATAATGTATACTTTTAGTGAATGATCTTGTCATCTTTTGTGTGTGTGTGTGTGTGTGTGTGTGTGTGCGCGTGCGTGCGTGCGTGTGTGCGTGCGTGTGTGTGTGCATGTAAGTATGTGTTTGTGCATGAGCTATTTACCTGTGTCATGATCAAATCAGAAACCAATTAAATATCTTACCTGAAAGACAGGCATGTAGTTTTGCTGCTACTACATTTATTTAAAAACATTTTTGTTGTTTGTATCCCTGCTTTTGTCAACCCTCATCATAACAAGCCTGTAAGAAGCTAGTCTGTTAACGTTTTGATATGTAATGATTCAGTCATTTGGTAATGAAATCAGTCTTATTAAAATCCGACTTTTTTATATAACAAACATGAAGATTGTCTCCCAAGTCTGAGTCTATTGTTAATTCAATCAAATAAATAATAAATGAAAGATACACACAATCCTAGAAGAGATTCAGATCTGAGCATGCATGAGATGCCACACTAATCCAAACTTACAGAGGTCTAGATCCAAAAATCTATATCTTTGACTTTCATTTGTTGATGCTGTTTTAAGTCACAACTCTGTTTATTTCTAAGTTAATCAATTTATTACTTTATTTTTTAAGTCCCTCTTATTTACTTTTTTCAAAAAAAAACATACATGAAATTAAATATCATACCATGAATCGTATTTGTACCTGTTAAATGAATAATTTCATGTATTTTTTGTTTTGTAGTTTTGTAACCGCTTGAAGAACACCATTCGGGACCAGAGAAGTGTGGTATTGACTGTTGGGATTGGACTGATGTATATGATGTCCTTTGGCCTGGCTCCTTCAACTACATTACCCACAATAATCATACCTTTTACTCTGTGGATGGCTGGTTGAAATTCACATATTTAAAATGGGACAAATAATGCAATCAATTGTAAAACTTTTGAATTATATTTGTAAATACTAAAAGTCGTAAAAGACTGTTCATTTGTGCGTTCTATATATAGCTTCTTAAACAGAGATTATTTTATTAGTTGAGTAATTCCGTGTTACTTAAAACATGCCATATTATTACAATGGTTTTTTTTACATTTTGTTTATGAACGTAACATAAAAATCCCCAAGAAAAAAAATCTGTATTTTTGTTAGCTTATTGCTTTTATAAAGTGTCATTCCAGATGAATAATAAAATATTTTTGGTCTGAAGGGAAACCGTTTGAATGGGTTGTATTTGGTTTAAAGGTGCAGAAACAGCTTTTGGAACACATGCTGGGGGTAGTGCACCAAATACAAGGCAGACTTAAAAACTATTTCTGGGAAATAATTATTTTTATAACAGACTGGCGGCCTATCTGTGGTTTCTGATTAATAAAAAATTGACAATAAATGCATTTAAATTAAATGTATCAAGTTTAAGCACTAAAATTATCGAAAGAAATTCATTTTGAAGTGTAACATGAAAAATGGCAATAGAATGTTGATGTAAAAAAAAAAATTTATTTCTTATTTAAATGTGGATGAATCTTCAACTATATGTGTAAAGTTTAATAGAAAATGAAAATATGTAATTCACAGAGTTTTGCAATGGGTTAACTTCATGTGTAGTCAGTCCAGAAAGCTTTACAGAGTTTGTACATTGCGAACATCAGCCAGCAGAGATGTCAGACTGATTGTGTATCACGAATATTAGTCAGCAGACACGTCAGATAGGTAGAGAGACTTTTCCCCTTTCATTGTGTAGTTGTTTTAGTACAGTCATAAGTGTATCTATTAGTCTGTGACAGTGTTTGAAAGCCTTACATAAGACGTTGTAGCTTATTTACAGTTGAAGGTTTAAAGTTTGCAGCCAAGACTCTGTGTCAAGCGACTATCTCCGGGCCGTAAGCACAAGTTTCAGGGTGATTTAGCCAGGTTTCAGTGTAGTGTGAGCATTTCTGGAGGAGCTTGATAGTCTGCTCTCCTCTTTTCCTGAGGCCCACTCATTGTGTTTGGAGACTTCAATATGCACCTTCATAAATCATACACTACTGACTTCCACTCACTCATGTCCTCCTTTGACATGACTCTTGTCCCTACCACAACCACACAAAAATCAGGAAATCAGCTAGATCTCATTACACATGTAGCTGCTCTCATCATCATCTCACAGTTACTCCTCTGCACACATTTAAACATAGTTGAGCAAGGTACAAGACCCTAAGACAACATACCTTTCATGACAAGATTGAACATGCCAAGTACAGCCGAAAGCTCTTCAGGACTTTCAACTCACTCCTCTGCCCACCCCAACCTCCTCCAGCGACCTCTCTCACTGCAGATGACTTCGCTGATCACTTCACAGAAAAAACCCTCACCATCAGCAAACGGTGTGCACCACGCTGCAGCCAAATTTCTCCACTCACAAAAGATCAGATCAGCGCATCCCACCACCTGCCCCCTAAATCCCATCCCCTCACCTTCTACAAATCATCTCACCTACCATCACACCTGCCCTCACTCACATCATCAACTCCTCAATCACTACCAGCATTTACACTAACACCTTCAAGGTGGCCAGAGTCACTCTGAATCACTGGGGGACAATTCCGGACCTGTCTCACTGCTGCCCTACACTGCCAATCAAATCGAGCGGGTCATCTTCAGTCAACTCTTTTTCATCCTGACTTAGAACAACAAGCTCGATGACAACCAATCAGGCTTCAAGAATGGACACTCAACAAAGACAGCTTTGTTGTCTGTGTCTGTGTGGAATCTCCATGTTTCATCTCCATCTCACAAGGATATCTTCAAGGAACCTAAGCGAGCTCATGTTATTTCCCTCTTCAATCTTTACTGACTCACCATTGCAGCTTTTGTTAAATTCAAATCACCGATGCTGGCGTTCAAAGCAGCCACTGTTTACCTCCACAAGTTCACACACTCCTATATGCCTTCCAGAAGCCTGTACTCAGAGAAGGAACAGAGACTCGTGGTTTTATCACACAAAGGCAGATAATCTCTTAAAAGAACCATCTCTCTCACTGTTTCCGGCTGGTGGAACAAACTCCCTGATCCAGTCATGAAAGCAGCAACACTAACAGCTTTCAAAAAGCAACTGAAAACTCTTCTCTTCAGGGAACACCTACTATTAAAAAAATCAGTCCATCAGTTTGTACAACTTCTATTATGAGCAAGCTGAGATAGACTTTGACTGTTTTAAATTGCAGATTGTCTCTCCCCTTCTGTAAGTTGCTTTGGACAAAAGCGTCTGCCAAATGCATAAATGTAAAATTAAATCTAGCTGTCATTTTACAACTGTAGTTATAGTATGGAATAGTGAAATTATCTTTGGGGTTTTCTCCCTCTTAGCTTGTAAAAATGGGCTTGAGGACAAAACTAACTGAGGGCAGTTAATTAATAAATTTTTATGTAACACTTTTTTAGCAGTTGCTTTCAAAGCAGCTTTACAAAGTCCTAGTGTGGGTCAGGTAGAGTAAATATAAATTCCCTCTGTGAGGTCCCCGGGAGCCTAACGAACCGAGGAAGGTGCTAGTCACCTCCCCAGCATAAAGACTATACAAACTTAAGACAAAATAGAAACTAACAAATGAAAAACAATGGTTTGAAAAATGTAACAGACAAAAAACAGGTGATCAGCATCAGCTGCAGAATGAGTGAGAAATGATTGTGATAGGTTAGATAGGAACACGGAACCACATTGTTTTTTGAACAGTTTGTATGTTTCTAGTGCTCAGACACCATATTCACAAACACCAAGAGCCAACTACTCGAATGCTAGATTAAATAGATATGTTTTTAATTTAATTTTGAACTCTGTGAGCGTAGCTGAGCTCCAGACAACATCTGGGAGTTTGTTTCAGAGCTTTGGGGCTCTATATGAGAACGTTGTTCCCCCTCTGGTGGATTTACTAATCTTCGGAATAATCAATAGTCAGTTTATTCAGTGCCTTAAAGGCAAGGAGCAGTATCTTCTATTATATTATCCAGTATATTGTACTGGAAGCGCGTCACGGTGGCGCAGTGGGTAGCACGGTCGTCTCACAGCAAGAAGGTCGCTGGTTCTAGGCTCGGCTGGGGCAGGTGGCATTTCTGTGTGGAGTTTGCATGTTCTCCCCGTGATCGCGTGGGTTTTCTCCGGGTGCTCCGGTTTCCCCACAAGTCCAAAGACATGCGGAATAAGTGAATTGAATAAGAACAATTGCCCATAGTGTTAAAGAGTGAATGTGTGTGTGAATGTTTCCCAGCGATGGGTTGCGGCAGGGAAGGGCATCCGCTGTGTAAAACATGTGCCAGTGAGTTGGCGGTTCATTCCGCTGTGGCGACCCCGAAAGGGAATAAAGCCGACATGAAGATGAATGAATGAATGTACTGGAAGCTAATGAAGAGAGCACAGAACCGGTGTAATGCAATCATATTTCTTTGTTCTTGTAAGAACTCTAGCTGCTGCGTTCTGGACTAACTGTAATTTTTGTAGCATGGCAGCTGAAGAGCCGGCTAACAGAGCGTTACAATAATCCATTCTGGAGGTCATGAAACCATGAACTATTTTTTCTGCATCTACAATAGACAGCATGTTCCATAGTTTAGAAATGTTCCTGAGGTGAAAGAAGGCGGTTAAAAGAGATATGAAACCTAAACGTCGGTTCACTAGCTATAATAACCCCAAGATTTTTATCTGTAGTGGAGAAATGAACAGTGTCCCCCCAGGTCCATATTTAAAACTGAGAAATTCTGTAATTACGTTTTAGAGCCAACAATTGATATTTCTGTTTTATCAGGATGTAATATATTCTGTGATCTTATTTAGCTTTAAAAGGTTGTTAGGTTTTGCTGAACTATAGAGCTGGTTGTTGTCTGCATAGCAATGGAAACGAACCCCATGTCTTCTAATAATTTTGCCAAGAGACAGCATGTAGATTGAGAATAGGATGGGTTCAAGAACAGATCCTTCAGGAACTCCATACTCTACTGCTATTGTGCCTGATGAGTCTCCATTTACATGAACAAACTGACTCCGGTCAGAGAGGTAAGAGTTAAACCATCTTTGAGCCTGGCCCTGGATGCCTGTCGTTTTCTAGTCTCTCGAGGAAAAACCTATGATCTGTCGTATTGAATGCTGCACTGAGATCTAGCTGAACTAGAAGGGAGATATTCCCTTGATCCCATTCAAGCAACAGATCGTTTGAAATTTTAACCAGGGCAGTCTCTGTGCTGTCACTCTGAATCCAGATTGAAGATCTTTGTAAAAGCTGCTCTTCTTGAAGAAGGAGCTGAGCTGTGCAATTACAACTTCCTCTAATTTTGGCCTATAGTTGGATAACTCAATAGGATCCAGGTGTGTTTTCCTTGAGCTTGGACCTTTTGGCCTGTAAGAGGCTGATCTGAAGCTCAATATCTGCCAATTAAGATTTGATGAACCTGAGATTGAATGATTCCTGGTCTTTGCAATTTGGTAAGGAACAGTGTGGTATAAGGCCATTATGTAGGGTAATAACTGTCTGTTTTATCAATATTGTTTAGGTTATTATTATTATTTTAATTAAACTTTTTAGCTTCAGTAAACTATAGACTACACTAACACTGTTGTTTAATGGCACACATTAAAAAATAGCAAGCTTCGAAGCATAATTAGCTAGGTGTTTAACTAGGTTGTAGGTTGAAGAAAAAAAAAAGATTTGTTTATTTATTTATATAAATCTTAATATTGATGATTTACTTAGTGATTCAAAATTATTGCATTTTCCCCTAATAATTTGTTAGTATTTATTTGTTCAGACTATTTTTTAGTTTAGCTTTCAATGGATTGATCACCCTTGAGCAAGATAGTCAGTCAAAAGAAGACCTGAAACCGAAGCTAACCCTATTTTTCAGTTTAGCCTTCTATGGATAGATCGGCCTTGAAACAAGACCATTAGTCACAAGGGAAGCTGAACCGAAAGAGCCAAATTTGTGTATAAGTTGTTGATAAATCAAAGAGCTCTTTTGGCTAGACTAGTTGTGTGATTGTAATTTTAAGAGAGCTAAATCCGAGGTGTTATTTGTGTGTGATTATAGTAAGTTTAACAATAGTTAAAGTAGCTTAAAAAGGCTAGGAGCAACATAGATCCAACTGAATTTTCCAATGGCTAGTGTGTTAATTTGTAACAAATTGTTAATTTGGTTGAGTCGATTTGTTTATAAACCTTCTTAAAGAACAGAGAGCGCAAAAAGCCCACGAGCTGCATGTGTTTGTTAGGATTTAGCCCGTCAGAGAAAGACACCGTTTGGGTTGAGATACTCTTTTTGTTGTTCTATAATGATTTACGGTACATTAGCGGAATATATAGGGGAAGTATATAGATTAAGTGAGACTACCCAATAGGTGTGGTAGCAACTAAACAGTGTGCAGTATTAAGCTGTCCTGTTTTATTTCAAAGCAACCCCATGAAAAGTTTGTCAGATTTGCTCTTTCGAGGGAAATGAAGATATGATATAGTGATTATTTCTCTGGGTAGAAGCTGAATTTATTTTATTGATTATTTATTTATTTCACATTCATCACAATAACTACATTAATCAACCATATAAACATCCATCAGTACAGGATGGTGTAAATAGAAAAGGGGAAAGAGGAGAAAATTAATTGTGAGGGAAAGAGTCAGGATTGAGTTGAAATAAATTAATTAATAAATACGATTAGATACCTACCTTAGCACATCCAAGCAGATTGCACAGTTCACACTTATCTACACATATGTATATATATACAATTATAAATATATAACCTTATAACCTATGTGTCTAACCTATATGTCTAACCTGTCCCAAGTGAAATGTGGGTTCTGCCTCAGGCCAGGCCCCATAAATGGTCAGGAGCTACCCAGAGATCCAGCCCATCCCCCACAGAATGACAAGTTTAGGGGCCCTCCCCTGGGATTCGGCAACCTCAGAGAGCAAAGCCCGGGGACCCGGTTGGCCCGCCGTAACAGGAGGACAACCAGACCAAAGATAGCCGGGCAGGTAGCAGTGCAGGTAGAGACCGGGAGGCCCCACCCACAAACACCACCATGCCCACATCGCCCCGCGGTAGGCCCCCGTCCCAGGTGCCACCGTGGACCCGCTGGGAAAAAAGAAAGAATGGCCAAGAGACCAGAAGGGGACGGGAAGGGAGACCACTCTTCCCCTTTTCAAGACCAACTCCCCGGCCACACCCCGACCCCATGCACACATCAACCAGCAGACCCCTAACAGCAGCCCCCCAACCCAAACCCCATGCACACCCCTACCAGCAGCCCCCCCACCCACTAAATCAACCCATCCAGTCATCCAACCAATCTACCACTCCCGGATGGTAGCCAGCCACTTCCCGCAGGCCTGCGCCAAACCCTGCAGCGATGGTGGTTCTGTCCACCCCAGGAGGGAAGGTGGGGGCAGTTGTCCGGTCATTCCCCAACATCCGCTCCCAGTTGTCATGTAATGTAGGTATATGTGGATGTGTTGGAGAGATAGAATGTATTAAAACTGGGAATGGTGTCACCGTCGTTTGGCAAATGATGTCCAGGCACCACCCCCTGCCCTACATGTCTAATGTGTATTTAAAATGAGAGGGTAGCCTTCTCCTTTGTGGATGGTGGGAGGGGCCACAGATCTGCAGCCTCCCCCATCGTGATCCAGGCCTAAATGTAGTGTGTCCTTGCAGGTGTTGTAAGGGGCCCATGGGTTTCCCAGCCCTGGAAGTGAGTCAGTGGCAGGTGGGATTGGCCTACTGTCCACTCCAGGAGGAGGGCCCACCCGGTGGCCTGGAGATGTTTAGTGTCTAATGTGATTACAACTGAGGGTCCCCGTCTAAGGTCACCACGCCCACCTGATCCCCCATGGAAACAAGGACCTTCATGATCCTATTTGTGTGAGTGAAGAGAGCGTGCCCCAGTCCAGATACAGGGCTCGGCTCAATGCAGAATCTCTAACTGGAACTGGAGGCAGCTGGAACATTAATAAGCAGCGAAGTTAACAGTTATTTATTTGAAGGCAGATAACGTTTCCAAGGTGATGTAGTCTGTTAGAATGTTAGTGTATTGAGTGATGTATAGTTTCTTTTTAGTTTTCCAGTTCATCAAAATAATTTTCTTTGCGAAGAGCAAAGCATTGAAAATTACGACTGATGGGTTGACCTCAAGATCAGACTATATACTATCTAGGTCCCCTAATCAACACAGTGCAGGTGTGGGTGAGATGAGGTGTCTAACCCATGATGATAGCTGTCCTCAGACTCCTTGCCAAAATTTTTGTACTGGTAAACATGACCAGAGAGCATGTAAATAGTTGTCCACTGCATTATCAGTGCAGTGTTGGCATATGTTGGAGTCAAAGAGACCCATTTGAAACATTCGTTGACCTGTATAATGTTAGCTGAAGAATTGTAAATAGTACTAGCTGTAAATTTTGGTTTGTGGATACTTTAAATATGTTTGAGCATTTACGATTCCAGAATGACTGCTTTGTAGTAGTAGATACATCTTTTTCCCATTTGGTAGTTGGTATACTTATTAAATTGTCTGTTCTCGATAATAAAATACATATTTTAGAGGTCAGCTTAAGTGTTGACAATACAATACATTTTTCTAATACTGAGGGTAATTGTAGATCTGGAGTATATATTTGTGTTTCAGTGAGTATAGACTTGAATTGTTGATATTCCAGGAATCTACTTGTAGCTAAAGCGAAATTAAAAACCAGTTCTTCGAATGAAATTATTTTATTGTCTGAGATGTGTTATTCTGTTATTTTGCCAGCTTGGAAAATGTATTGCCTTTTTGTTTAGTTGAAAGTTTGGAATGTTCCAAATTGGTGTGTGTTGGCAAGGAGCAAGAGGTGAACCAGTCTTTTTCAAAAATTCCCACCAGGCTGTTAGTGAGCTACATATGCCATCTTTTGATGTCATCTTCTTTTTTTAAGTAATGGTGAATAATTTTGTTGTATCAGACCTAACAGCCTAGGTGAGAATTAATGCCCAAGTACCTGATATTCCCTGATTTAAATGTGGTAGAAGTGGAGGTGTTCTGGAAAACCATGTTGATTGGCATAACAGTGCGCAGTATTTTACTCACAAAACAATGCAGTATAATTTGAGCTGCCATAGATTATGCAAACAAAAATGTCAAACAAGGTTCGAATCATTCTGTTACTGACTGAGCATTGTAGCTTAGGATATGCTCAGCACACGCTGAAAACTAAAATCACTGCAATTTTCCACAATGAAACAGCATTTTAATTCAGATTCAGTACAGATTTTAATTGTGCATGTTCTATTTAGGGCTTTGGTGGTTTTAACTAATTTTATTTTTGCTTTTCACAGTATTTAGAATGTAAATGACTGTAAGTGTATGTCTTTAACACATTTTACAATTAGATTTTAGGTCTAAATGCATTTATTTGGAAAATTATCACTCATGTCATAGAATTCTTTAAAAACTCAGCCATAGACAGATAGATATTTTATTGTGCAACATCCACAATAGCATACGAATATACTTACCATGAGGTTGAACTCTCAACATTTTTATTTAATGATTGACTTGGACAGAACATTTTACAAAAACATATACAGTATGTGTTTAAAGACTATGGTTAAGAGAGTTCTTATTAAAATGTTCCCAAACAAATTCTGCTTTGTTTGTTTGAGATGGTCTCTTATTTGATACAGGCATCTTATGTGGTGTTGCTGCATCAGTCCACACAAACAGAAAGATCTGCAAATACATGGAACAAATAAATCAACAAACTTAGGTAAAAGGACAGATTTCTTTATGAAAATGAACTTGAAGGTAAAATTATTTAAAAAGAAAAGCTATAACAGAGATGGACCAAATAATTCCTAGAGAGCCTCATGTCTAATGGTTAATTATAGTCGGTTGAAGGTTGGAGCTAAGTTGTGCTGGTCTGCAACCTTTCTTGTCCACCTCCCTTCTAAAATAATTTAAAATATCTTTTTAAATGTCAGTCATAGGCATTAAAGAGCATACATCTTTACAACTGTAACAAATCTTCTTTTCATTTAACTTGCAAATATTACTGCCTTTATTGTTTGTAGAAAAGGTAAAAAGAAACGTCTATGGTTATTGCATAACCCATGTCCATGAATAGGCAACGAACACATAGGTCAAACTTTTGGAACTTGATTAAGCAGGCCAATCAAATGCCAGATACACACAAAAAAAGACTAAAACAAGATTTACATATGCCCACTATAAAGGGGAACTGTACATATTCCTGTGACGCTTGAACCAACCATGTTTAGAAACAAAGATATTCAGAGGCAAAAAACACACATTTAGCCTACATAGAACAACTTAAAATACTCTTTCCACTTAATTCTTTGGGGTTTTTAAATGTGGTTGGTTCTTAATATAATCTTTTTTAGAGACTGGTGCTAAATACCACCAAAAGATCTCCCCTATGATTATGAGTTCCAGAACCAGATCTGTTGGTTCTTCATATATATACATTTACGACAGGTAAACACATTTTGTAACTAGAGTGTTTTTTTTACCTTTCTGTTCTTTTGTCAGTTCTGTGTTTTTCAACACTCCTCTTTTGGCTTCTTCAAACTGTCTCTGCTCACTCATACTTTTATTGAGCACTTGACTGAGGACTGACTCTCCTTCACCCATTAGGAACATGGTTTTATACTTATTGTAGAGCATAACAGCCTTGTCCATGACATCCTGACTACTCTTAAACCTGCAGATCTGGGAAAAATACAATTTAAATAATTTAAATAAGTTTATTATTTAATTTGATTGCGTAAAAGGTGGCATAGGTAGCAAGTAAAGATGATTTTTATATACCCCTACCTTTTTAAGAGTTGAAATGACACCACAGTTTCTCTGAAGATGCTGAGTTGTTATGTTGAGTGAACTCAGCTCATCCAATACAAGAACACATTTCCTCACATCCTAAGAGTGAAGAGTCAGTTATACTCTTGCCCAATAGCAAAGGAACAGTAATAATACATTTTTGTAAAATGAGATCATTATTTTCACTCAGTCCCAATAGATTTTAAACATCTTCATTTTAATTTGGTGCTAGATATCTTTCAGTGATAAAAATAGATGTCTTTCAGTGCTATTTGATTACAGAGGTCAAGGTTTACTATAGTTAGAAAAACTAAACTTACAAGATGACCGATTTTCAGTGATGTTTTTATCTCTCCATGCAATTTCTGAAGAGTGAACTCAGCAGAAACATCTTCATGTAAAAAAAAAGATGCAGGAACAATCATCAACGTGCGTTTTACATGCAAGTGCTATACATTTCAGCAATGGGTCAAACATTTAATTCTAGGCCAACAATTATCAAACAAAAGGATGTAATGTGTACTTTTCAGTCCAAAGATGTAATTTGTGATTGCTGTATTGTAGTTATCAACCCCCACATTAATTTCACTGTGCAGCTGGCTCTTTCTGACTAACTCAATAGACAATCAATTACAGCATAACGTACAAATCAAAGCTTAAAATGAGATTTAATTAACCCTTCAGCACATTTTAACTACGAAAATAAAATACACTAAATCACTGGTTTATTTACCACTTACAGTTACTGTTTGAAAGGCAGGAGAGCTATCTTTCACATGAAAAACTTGAAGCATCGACGTTAACTTAGTAGACGGATGTTTTACAGTACATTGATTTCCTAAACTTACTCGATGTTTGGCCTAGCTTTCCCTTGCCGTTTTTCCTGTGGTAAAATTAAATGTTCATTATTTACAGCATTCACTGTACAACACATTCAGATAACAGCACATGGTTTTAATAAGAGTAATATTACCAGTAGTGTGGTGCTTATGTAATGGCAAAGCAAAGATGATTACACCAGGCATGACAGGAAAATGAAAAAAAAAAAAAAAAAACAGCTATTGGAATTAGTGCTGTTTTCCTTGTTTGTATATTGTATAGATGTAAAAGTTTTTTTTTCATATGTTAAGTTGATGTTTTCTGGGCCTACCAGAAGCAAGGGTAGTAGTTTTTTTTATTGATTTGAGGCATAACATGAATGCAGTATAAGTACGTTTTATGAATTACTTATGAATGGTTAACGGCAGGCTCTGGCTGGATCCAAAAGAAATAATTTTGGATTAGGACGCTTGTACCCGTGTCCTCTCCAGGACATGGCACCCTTGACGCACACCTAGAGATGACTCAATTCAACTCAAGCTTAAAAAAAGTGGGAGCAGGCACTCATTTTATGGCATTAATAGATATATTTGTGATTATTTCAATGTTGTTGCATTTAATAATGGGGGTAACTAATAGTATATAAGAAGTTAATTAATAATATTGTTTGGAGAGCACACTAAAAGCTTAATAGTTCCTTATTTCATGGAACACACCTTTCCTGCTTTCCTATCCATGTGTGGGATTGATGGATTGCAATTTTGTGGAGCTGCAGCCAATCAACAGCTGCTCCCTCCTCCTTCATTAACTAACAGCTGTGCAAAGTCAGAGAAAAGTAAGTGTAATGACTCCATACTTATTTTTTCTTTATCTGACTTAGGTTGCTTTATTCTAAAAATATTGTATTCAACTACGAAAATAATTAAAAGGCATTTTGCTTTATTGGTGAGAAAGAGTACTTTATAATCATATAAGCTTTTTAAGAATTTATTCTGATAAGACAGCTAGATGAGAAGCTACCAAATTTTAACACCATAGCCAACGAAAATAAATATTAGCCAACGAATCTGTTTCTAACAATCAGAGAATACGAATACCGAATGTATTGGATTTAAAAAGTAATTAGAAATAAATAAATATTTACTTTTTCCATCAATAAACATTTAATGGTCATTGAATGGCTCGTTGAAAGAGGAAAATTATTTGGTTGTGTTGTAGAGCTTTAAATCTTTACTTATTTGTTAATAATTAATAAATCTGCAAATGAACACCATGCGCTTTACAGCACAAGTTAATGCGGCTTTTTGCTAACATGATGTCACTTCTAATGCGACAAACATTCTTTATAAAACACAGAAAATGGATTCATGTGGTTCATTTCCTGGCCATCTGCCTTTGATCATGAACATTTTGAGAAATTTTCCTCAAAAAGTTGGAATTGGTCTACATCACTTTTGCTCAATCCATCTCAGCATTGGTCATCAGTTATAACAGGAACACATCCATTAATAAAATAAAATGAGTAATCCCTCACCCCTTATAACAAGGGTGACAAGAGAGAATCTCTCTGACTGATTTTGATGCTATTCAAGGTTTTTCAACATTTTAAGCATGTTTATTATTATCCATCACCTCTTAAGGTATTATGCAGGTATGTCAGTTTACAGATCGATTAAATTGAACCTGCCACACACTCTTACTTTAGGAAATGAAGCTTTACAATTAAAAGAAAAGTGTTAATAAGAGTTTATCAAAAATTATTTAAAGGGACAAATATACAAATAAATGGCCCACCACTGATATACATCAGTACTTACCCTTTCTTTTATCTCCTTTACGATCATCTCTTTTTCCATCTTTACCTAAACTGCAAAGTAGCAAAAGAAAAAAGGGTTTATATTAACCTGATATTTTTGGCATGGAAAAGTTACCCTTTAGCAATAAAAAGTGATGACATCAGAACTATGAGCATGACATTATTTGTATATGCTAATGTTCAAAAGTATACAATCACCACAACTTGCTGACAATGACTAGGACAATGACTACGTTTGCTATTTGAAGATAAGTGAATTTTCAAAGGCTGCAGTTATATCTTGCTCATGTGACACTGAAGAGGGTCTGGAAAAAGCTCCGGCAGGCCATGAAGGAGAACAAAGCTGTGGAAGAAACACGTTCAGGCTCTCCCCAATCTACATCTATGGTGCATTATCATTTATCAGCTGAAGTCACCCACAGGTTTCCAATTTCTGGGTGGCTAAGCTGTGAATGCTGTAAGGGTTAGGGACTGGGGCTGGACTGATTGACTGCAGTGGTAGTTACACTTTTCAACAAGAGGGACTGTGCAGCACCCCCTTATTGAATGGAGGGGAAACACTGATAAACTTGAAAAGATTGCTAGAATACAGGACAACAATCCAAACTATTCCAAGTGCTCATTTGATTCCCAGCTGAAGAATTTGTGTAGAAATCCCATCACTAGATCCCCCCAAATCATCACAAAATTTAAAAACCTGCTTAGATTCCACTTAAAAGCTCATGGACCAGCTGCGTATTGAGGGTTGAAAAGCTTTAAGGAATGTTGGGGTGTGCTTAAGCTTTCGATGCAATTTGAGTCCCATTTATGTCTAAAACACTGCTCTGTACACTAGCTACTAACAAAGTTACGTTTTGTTCTGAGAGTGACAAAATTCTGAGGCATTGATAAATGTTCCTATTAATTGTGATTTGCGCCTTGAACCCCATCATTAAAGTCTTTGTAGGAATTTGATTACTAGTCTCCCCCAAACCATTACAAATCTTCAAACACAGCTCAGATTTGAGGCTAGGTAGCATAGTTCTGTTTTTAAAATTAGTTAAAACTAGCATTCTGGTATTTGTCAAAATGGATATGGTGTCTGAGTGCTATGAACTATGTGTTATGTTCATCAACATGCTTACCTTCTCAGTTCTCTGCATGCTCAGACTAGCAAGGACAGTGTCTTATTTCAACATTTTCTTTAGAAAACAAAAGACACTGCTCTAAATCCTAGCTTTCTTTACCGAGAGACACGTTTCAAGCTGAACACCGATCTTTAAAATAATTAAAGAATCCCTAAAACAACTGCTAAACTAAAGGGGTGCATCAACTTTTTTGAGATACTGTGCAAAAAAGTAAATGCAACCATGTCATGTAACTGATTCTGTAATACTTTGTAAAACTACACCACCTAACCTTTGGGAGTCTGTCAAGTCCAGTTTTTGCTGCAGAGTCGGGTTCTCCATTTTAGGCTTCCGTCCTCTACGCTTAACCAGATTTGGTGTGCCTAAATAACAAACACATTTAATTCAGAGGCTAATTCTTTAATATTCACTTTATCTTTTTGACACAAGTACCTGAAGTTGGGTTTGAGTTTTCAGTATCAGAGTCTTGATCGAGCTCAATCTAAGAACATCAAATTTCATTTGTTCTTACTAATGTTTACAGTAAAATATGCTATATATATACACACACACACACACACACACACACACACACACATATACATATATATATATATATATATATATATATATATATACATACACACCACTACCTCAATGCACAAATGATTACCTTCTTTCTCTTTCTTCCTCTTTTAGATTTAGCAGAAGCTTTTGATGCATCATTCTGAGTTAAATCCTGTGTTAGTAAGAAAGGTAAATATGTCATACATTAAAAACCCATTTAAAGCACGCCATAAAATATTTTTTTTCTTAATTTTACAATATACAGGTGATGGTCTGATAAATCTTGAAAAATAGACATATTATAAAATGTTACTTGAGTAATTCCATTAAAAAAGTTAAACTTACATATTATATTCCTTTATCACACACAGACTGATACATTAGAAATTTTTATTTCCTTTAACTTTGATGGTCGACTAATACAATTTCAGAAAAATTGAATATTAATTAAGACCAATGCACCGTGAGGATTTTAAGAAATGTTGGCTAATTAAAAGTATGAGCATGTAGAGCACCCTAACCCTAACCCGTGCTCGTTAATCCAGGTACCGCTAGTTGTGGCACCATGTGCAGGTGCAAAGTCTGACTCTAAAACTTGACCTTGGACATTGGAAAACACAGTGGACTAACATCAGCAAATGACATGGAACTCCAAACCAAAAATGGCTGCTAAATGTCCTTTCATCAGAGAACAGAACTCTGGAGTACTCAGTAGCAGTCCGGTGCTTTTGCTCAGGCGAGACCCTGGTGTATCATACAAGAATGGTTTGATACAAGGAATGCGACAGCTGAAAGCCATGTCTTGCATAAGTCTGTGCATAATGCTTCTGGAAGCACTGACACCAGCTCAAGTTCACTCTCTGTGAAATGTTTTGTTTCTCAGTCCTCTCCAGATGGTGGTTATTCCGTTGAAAATTTGTTCTACTTCCTTCCATTTTTTCTCTCTTTACCATGCCTCATCTCTATTACTCTGCTTGAACACATGCTGTGGAGCTTTGTGAAAAACCAGCCTCTTTTGCAATAACTTGTTTCTTTCCCTCCTTCTGCAAGGTGTTAATGGCCATCTTCCATGTAGTTGTGTAGCCAACACTACTAGATTGATAGATCATTTAAATGCTTTTGAGGGTGTTTGGAGTTAAATTAGCTGTTTTGAGTGTGAAAGCATGTCTGTCTTCCATTCTAGACCTTTTCACAATTTGTCTCATTTTCGGAGATTCAGATTTTTTTTCTCATTAGAGGAGCACAATCATTAGAGGTGTTTCAAATACATTGTTTAAGAGAAATACTGGCTTTTAAGGTTATTACGGGTATAGTGATAGTCTAGAGTGGTCAAATACAGCACAATGTTGTATTCTCTTTTACCTCTACAAAGTAAAACAGTGACTTTTTTCTAGCTTGTAACTTAGCAAAAGTAGCCACATATGACAAAACCCTACACACTTGCACATAAACCACAATCAATAGAATCATACTTCATCTTTGAGAAGCGTTTCATCAGAAAGCTCCATGCTATCATCTGCCTTCTCATTCACGTCTTCTACTGCATAGGGATCAAGCTGCATGAATAAACATAGTTATGATTGATTAAATATTATAACACCAATATACATCAAAATGGAAATTAAAAACTGTTCTTTATGAAAAAAGAAATATACTGACATACTTGAACAGAATTTCTTCTTTTACCATCAACCCCCTCTTCACTGTTCTTGAAATCTTGATCGATAATTACTCCAGACTTATTTCCCTGCAACAGTTTAAACAATACAAATTGAATCATTCTGGTAAAATCAAATCCAAATCACAAGTTTAAAACCAATTGTAAAGTAAACCACGTTTTTCTAAGTATATTGTCAAATGCACAGCAAGAAGTATAATACAACCAAATCAGAAAATGAAACAGGAAGTATAATACAGTCCAAATCAGAATATGAAACAGGGAAGTATAATACAGTCCAAACCAGAATTTGAAATATGTTAAATGTACAAAAACTGCCAATTGGAAAAAAATAGAGGTGGGTGGGGCTTGAATTTGCAAGTTCTGTCTTAAAAAGGTACATTTTTTTTGTTTAGTGCTACACATCAAACAGACAGACTATCTAAATCATTGTAAGTTATTGCTGTGAATGTTAGCTAATATTTGGCTATCTGACCCTAAAAGGGTCTCTGCACAGCCTGGCTCCAGTCATGGCTTTGACAGCCAGTGTACTGTTGGTGTAAACGAACAATTCTGTTATTTTAGCACATTTTGCTGCTTCCAATTGTAGGCTTTTGCAACTTTTCTCTCAGATCAGGTTCACAAACCAGCTTGGGACAGTCTCCAACTCCAGACGGTCAACTCAAACAGTAGGCCACAACTTTTTTTCTTAATAGTCTATCAAAAATTAAACAAATTAAATTCTCTGTGGCTTTTCACACTGTCTGAAAGCTGTTCTTAATCCAGCTAAATCTCCTTTTTTCTTTGCTGTCTGCTATCCAATCCTCTCTGTGATGGCAATGCAAATGCATTACACAGTAATAATAACTCTCTCACCGTTGGCCTAGGGTCATGCCTGACACCTCTGTGAGACAGCCTGTGCTAAAAACATTGGACCACGCTTGTTTCAATAAACGGAGGCGATCTCTGCAGTGATGTAATAAACACGCACTTATTACTTTGGAGTCACAGAATTATTTCCTAATAAAAAAGAATTTTGATGCATTGCCACTTTTCGTGAAAAGAAAAAAAAACTTATTTTCAAAACAGCTGGTGTTTAGACAAAGCCTCACAAATCGGGTGAAGAGTAAAATGTAGACATCTTATATTTGTGCAATCAGACGAGCTCAAGGAGAACCAACAAATATTTGACCCTTCAGACAAAAATAGGACCTTTCTTATTTAAAAGAGTCACACATATGCATAGCTATAACAGAACATGGATGTCATAGACGAAATATATTTCCTTCTATAACTTTCTCCTATCATTGATATTAAAAGGTCTTCGTTTCTCATATTATTCATTCATTTCATTCATCTTCATGTCGATTTTCTTCCCTTTCGGGGTCGCCACAGTGGAATGAACCACCAACTCCTCTGGCATATGTTTTATGCGGCGGATGCCCTTCCAGCCGCAACCCATCGCTGGGATTTCTCATATTAACATTACCTAAAATTACAGTTATACAATTAAATGAGAACTTTTGGATGTTATACAAATAATAATGTATTTTACTTAATAATACACTTTCATAATAATTAAGGTCATCCCACAGACTGTCAAAGAGAGCAACCAATAAAATAAATAACAAAAGCAAAAAAATAAAATAAAATCCTTAGAAAAATGTAACAGACAAAAAAGCTTTCATAACATATCTCAGTCAGAAAACAAACTTCTCTGAAGAGAGATCCAGGGAACATCACTGAGGCCATATAGAACTCACAAAAGAATTTTCTAAAAAGTTATGAGGCAGTTGCAGTTTCTAACCTCAGGATTCATTACATTCAAACTAACTCATGTTGCAATTCCTGATCATCTCATTTCTTTTATTTTTTCTTCCTTCTATGTAATCTGTCTTGCACAGTCTGATTTTTTGGTATAAACAGTAGCAGTGGAGGCATTGCTCTAAATCTTATCTTTTTCTACAATTGAAATGACAGCAAACAATAAATATTTCTCTTTATCTTTAGGATAAAATAATTTTTTGTTAATTGTCAGTCAGAGTAGCCTGCAGCCAGCATGGGAAATTACAGACTGGTGACATCACGTGGAATGCTGGAGAATATAGAAAATTTGTCTGCATAGACAAAGAAATCCTGACTCAGGATGGCATAATGCAAAATGTGGCAAGCACATAATGTCTGTGGTGAATATTAAATTAAACTACTTTGAAGTAAATGTCTTTTCAATGACGGTTAATAGTACATTTCATTTTAATGAATATCCTTTTGCATATGTTGTTCTTCTACTACTAAATAAATAGCCCTTCGTTGCACTTTTCTTCTTTAATGATTTGCAGTGTCATCTTATGACTACAACATTAATTTATTGTCTGTGTTTCATTGTGTCTGTCCTTGTTTGTTTGGACAATATACTGATTTTTACTGGACAATTTACTTTACTTTTGCTTACTTTTTGGTGTTGAGAAAATACCTGATTTTATTGGTTTTATTAAAAACCATGTTTTGGCCAATCTCGTGTTATAGAACTATCTCATTATAGCTAACTCATCTGTCTCATTCAGATGGTTCATGAAGTTTTAAAAAATTAGCCGAGTTAATGTGGCCGTACCAGTGACTGAAGTCGAGAAAACATGATACGACATCACAACTGATGAAATCTAGCTTAATTGATCTCTGAGTAAAAATAAAATCCAGCCATACATATATGGTGCAGAATCTAACCCTGCCCCTGAATGGCAAAATGAACCACAGCTGCAGGGATTCCAGCTGGACGTGTCTGTATGTTTTATTACTGAACTGCTGTAACCCTATGTGACCCGTCTATGCTATTGCACAAATTTTACAAATACACATTTGAGCATTATAACTACTATGATTATGAATTATCAAGTTGACTCATGATACAAATTTATATAATCACAATATTATCACAAAATTAGAATGTTGAACTCAATAATTGCAATATGCAAAATGTCCCAAATTATCCATTTCATACATTCAGGGATTCACAGATTATTCACTTGATATGTAACACTTGCACGTATTGAACTGCAGAGGTTTTGTCAACCGTTGCAATAAATATTGCGTGCTTTTCTGCTCTACACTTATTTGATGAATCCCAATTTAAACATCAAGTAAATATGATGTCTCAAAGTACAGTTAAAAACTGACCTTTGGTCCATTAAGCTCAACCTTCGGGTTATTTTCAATCTCCCACAGGCCCTCGTTGAACCCCTTCCGTTTGTTGGTTTTGCCATATTTATCCTTATTACTCAAATACGGAAAGATGTCTTTGGGCCCCAGTAAAGCTCTGTAATTTCAAAGAGAATGTGTTTGGTGCAGAACTATCACATCAACTCCTCCAATAAAATCTATAACTGAGCTATAACTGATCACTTAAATGAAGTAGTCTTCTTTTCTTACGTTTCATGAGTCCCAAAGAAGAAGATGGGATATTTAATATTTGATGGCTTAACAGCTCCATCAGGAATCTCATCAACCTGCAATCAAAAAGAAACGAATGTGAAACAAACATAAATAGAGTCTACTAAGCAAATCGCTAACAATATTTAAGCATTTCTCTTTTTAAAGCACAAAACATATGATCAGCACTTACAATATTGTTTTTAGGTATTTAGGAATGTTTTCTCACCCTGGCAGGCCAGTGGGGATACCCCTTCATTTTGGCAAAAATCAGATCACCGGGTTTGAAATCTTGTTCCATGTCGAGACCGATAAATCACCTTTTTTGGACCTACAATAAACACATTAACAAATTTGTAATGTAACAATTGTAATTTGAGATGTGATTTCATTTTGAATTTGTGCACAACCTTAATCAAATTTGGGTAAAGAGATGTTTTAATTACAAACCTTATGCACATTCCATTGTACATAGAGAAGTTACAGCTCAAACTCGAGTTGGGCCAAATTAATCCCATATTTTTTGGGACAAACTAATTTAGAATTTTGTATCATTATCTAAAACCAGCTGTTTATTTATATAGCAGCATTAGTATTTCTGTCTCAAGTCTGTAATTTGCAGTTGTTGCAAAATTGTTACATAATTAAACTAACAGTCTTTTTTGGGCTTTCAGAAGGGGCATCCAATGCTCCAGTTTGACATGACCTAATCTGATTCTTTAGTGTTGTTGGATGAAAACATGGTTGAAGAAGGGCCATGACGTCAAGGCAGATCTAGAGCACACATTTAGATTTTGGCTTTGCAGGGCGCTCAAGAGACTACATATGCATACCCAGGCATATGTGGGCGCTAAACAATTTCATGAATTTGACACACGCTTTAAACGAAAAGAGGACAGTTTTTGCCTCCAAGGCATTGTGAAATATCAGTGTGGTTAGTTTAACGCATGTTGTGATGCTCCCTCCGACTCCAAGGTTTTAAAGCATCTGTTGATTGGCTTGAACTTGATTGGTTAGCTACACTGAAGCCGTAGGCCTGGAGCTTGCTTCATTTGATGTTGTTACTGATGACGTTTGAACCACTTCACTTCTTCGTTCAGACTGAATCAGCTGACTGCTTTGACTTAATGGAGCCGTCAAGGAAGCGCTCCCAAGTGTAGTCATTTTTTGACATGGTGTCACCAAAAAAGGAAAAATAATCAAAACTATATTTAATAATAATAATGCTACTGGCAGGGCTGTTCAAGAGATGCATTTCTTTCTTTATGCAAAGGTAGGACTGTTGTTAACACATTAATAAATGTGGGATCATGTCAATAAAAGTGCTGTTACAAAAATAAAGAAATGGTACATAAAACATACAAAAGCAGGGTTGGTTGTTTCAGCAACAGCATGATGTGAAAATTGTTTCAAAAACAGAATGAGTAAATTGAATGAACCTTTGAGTACTGAACATGTTTTTGGTTCAGTGGTTCAAAATGGTTCAAAGCTTCATGAAGCCTAATTTTGCAATCACCAACCACAAATTCCTTCTTTCCTCTTCTTTGCACTCTACTCCTTGATTTAATACAACTTTATGTAGCCTGTAATATTTCAAATGTTTTTCACAGTCCGTCACATTAACACAGTCAAGAAAATAACAGTAATTCACCCTTTTCTTGTTGAAAAAAAAAACCTTAGTTCTGATCAATTTTCGTATTTTTCTATTTTCTCACATCTCCAACATGACCACCTGCCCGTTTGATGCGCGTTAATGCTGCTGCTCACAAAGAGCTGACAGAGACTCTCATTATTATAATAAGGTGAAAAAATGCATGACTATTCCGGTCAACATACAGTTTAATATGCAAGTTTTGGTACCTGAACCATTCACTTACTACACTTCCTATTGTGCATAGGCAGGGAGAGTAGGAGGATGCCCCTTGGACCCAATGAGCCAAGCTGAGTCCAAACGAATCAAAGCGAGCCTTGTAGTAACCAAGAGCCGTGTACAACCTCCTACTTTCCCTCTTGAAGCTCAATAGGAAATGACTGAACTGCAGTTCCCGAACGCCCACTTGGGGAGGGGCAAATTATTTTTTTAACATTTGTTTGTTTAGATTATAGAAAAAATAAACCTTCGGCCAATCAGACGCTTTCAATACAGCCATGTCCCTCCGGTTTTTGAGCACTGGCTGTGCCCATTTTAAGCTTCATTTGACTTTACCCAAATTTTATGGCTGACGTCTCGAGCACTCCCCCGCTTCCTCTGCTCCAGCACAATAGCAAGTGATTGAACTGTAATGCCTAGACTGTCCCCATGGGGGTGGGTTCAGAAGTGAGCAAGTTCTCCTTCAATCGAATGTTAAAAATGCCCAGTTTTGGAGCTGAAAAAATACCATGTTTACACCCCAAGTGCTGTAATGTTTTCTTTTAGATCTATAGTTTTGACCTTCATCAACACTTGGAGGGGGTTACTTATGTTTACATTTGTTTGTTTAAGATATATAAAATGTATCTTCAGCCAAACATTCAGCCAATCACACATCTGTGCTACGCCTAAGTCCCCCCTCTCTGGGCCCTTATGTGGTTACTCAGAAGTGATGCATTTCCACGAAGGCGATGGTTGGCTACGCCCATTTTTAGCTTGTTTCACTGATCATACTAAACGTCGTGCATTTTACGTCCATGTTGTATACAGTCTATGGTAATAACAGCATCGACTGCATATCATTCTTAACACGTTTGGACAGTGCACATCCCAACATTTAAGGACGAACTAAATGTATCGACTAATCATGCAAATACATAGCTAAACGTGTATGAATAAAATACTTGAATTATGACAAACATAAACTCCTTGTAAATACCTAGTTTTAAAGCAGCGTGTAGGTTTACCACTCTTTCTTCTTCTTCTTCTTCTTCTTCTTCTTCTTCTTCTTCTTCTTCTTCTTGTTTTACGGCGGATGGCCTCCAGGCTGGTTGGTACATTACCGCCTTCTTTTGCTCTGTAGTATTGCTCAGCGTTACTCTCTTGCTCTTTCTTTTATCTCTAAAACAAATTTCCGTTTCTTTAAGAAACTTGTAGATTATTGCTAAGTTGTCTATGTTTTCTTTTCCTAAATCATCATTTACATTCTCCAGTCCTATTGTTTGTTTTTCATTACTTCTCTTTGTAAGCTATTTTTTTTGCATTGTTGTATCATGTGTTCTATTATTTAACTGTAACAGTCTAATACTAGCTATACTGATGCAGCGTCAGATGAATTTAATATCTCTTGTTTAATGGTTTAAATCCACGTTAACACGCACTCGTGTTGCTATAATATCTACAGTATATACTGATAGGTTAACTGTTGTTTTTTAGTTTAGTTTAATATTCTTCTGAGAAACTGGGATTCCAAAACCACTACAGTCTGGTCATCTTCGAACCGTGTATTTGAATAATTTTTTTCTTTTAAACACATTCTTCCACTTTATTTCTTTATTATATATTCTCTTAAGGCGGAGGAAAGTCTAGTCTATGTCAGGCTATTTTTCTGCGTATGTTTATATCTCATTCACTCCAACAGTTAACTATTGTGCACGTCTATCTCTACGCTCCGTTCATTTTATTCTTCTTTGAATTATTGTGGCGGGTTGTGACCAACTCGATGGTGGATTTTGACACCTACGGTGGTAAAGGTGAGAGAAGGATATAGTATGTAATGTAACATTATTATTATTATAATTTTTATTATTATTATTTATTATTATTGGTATTCAAAAAATTTTTATTGAACATTAATGTATCTTTTATAGATAAATAAGACATACTTCATCTTGTATAATCCTGTATTCATACTTCATATTACAGGCTTCAGCAGTCAATAAAAGGAAAGACATAGCTGAAACATGCACAGATACGTCTGCAGAAAGGAGCCTGTTAAGAAATGAGGTTCACGTAATAGAGGGCTTGCAGACATGAGCTGCAGCAAGAAAGCCCAGATACTGTCTTTAATTTTTTTTTTTTAATACAAGAGATGGATTGCAGCCTCTCCAATTGCTTTTGTACACATTGAACTTCCCAAGCTTTTTGGAAACATTGTCTTCTTATAACAGGCTTTCTCTTTGGTTCTTTAATGGTATTTCAGTTCATTTAGATTTAATCCTGTTAGTAAAGTTTACTTAAACGTCAAAAGTAATTGTACACGTGTGTGACAGGCTCACTGACAGAAGCACAGAAATCAACCTCAAACCGAAACGCTTTAAATCTCAGCTGCTGGCTAGAAGCTATTGTACTTCTTTTTACTGGCCATAAGATATTGTTTGTATTTTCAGGGTGTTCTAAATAATTTTTGTTAAATGTCCTATCTGATAAGTGTGACATCTTCTATCAAATAAATACCACCAATTTTGACTAAATCATCAGAATCATTTGTTTTTGGATTTTATGAATGTAATGTAGTATCAATTGTGTAGATGGATATTTTGTTACCCAAATTGGCGTGTAACAGCCCCATCATGGCTTTATCATTACTTAATAGAGCGAACCAAATGAGGTGAGAAAACAAGATGATTTATTTATAATTGTGTGAATATTTCAATAGTGTTCGTTTACCTATCGACGCTTTGGGGTCTCACACTCCATTCCAGTAGGTGGCAGGAATGCGTTGTTTTGCCAGCTGGAATAAACAACACTAGAAGAAGCCGCAGAATAACGTCAGATGCTTTTGACTGAAAGAAGCTGCAACATTGCTTATTTTGCCCTCGAAAAGTAAGTACTTGATTTACATAATTGACGGGATGAACTAACAAATTGTGAGCATTCTATTTCAAGATATACCGCAGTAAAACTGATATACAGATTATGTCAACTCGAAACAGAAATTGCACTCCGAGCAAACATATCAAGGTTTTTGATTAACGATGATTGTTTTTATTATAATTGTGTTATGTTGGTGAGATACTGATGTCCGGGTTTTGTTTTAACTGTTTAATGCTTCAAAGCCACTTTTTGAGTGGTAAGAAGTTGTATTACTCTTTTTACGAAGTAAAATCAATGCTTCCCGCGTGATCAAATGATAGCAGTTTCTATTTCTACTGCCCCTATACTCGCTATAGTTATGTTTTCGTTTAATATAATATATATTTCGAAATAGGACAAAACCCCTCGCGGATCCTGGACAGTTGAAAAGGAGAAGCTTATTGTGAAATGATTATTATTGAATCCTGCAGTAGTCAGTAAAGCGTTACTTCAAAGCAGTTTACTAAGTAAAGGGTCTCATAAAGATTGAATGAAGGTGTCGCATTCAGATTATAACGCCAGGGAAGTCCCTGTAATAGTAATTACAAGGGATCCCTCCCAGAAGAAGAGTTCTGTATTATATTGATAATATGGTAAACTTTTGTTTTTCAGGTAGTTTGTTGACAATTAAATTGGAATAAATTGCATTTTGAAAAAAATCTAAGCAGAGCTATAAATGCTGGGAATCAAATCACAATTTGTAGTATCTTAAAATATGTAAGAAAACACATACAGACACACAGAAACCACACCAAGATCTATATCTGGTAAAATCATCGTTTTTATACATGAGAAATAAAAAGTCTGGCAAAACAACAGAAATACGGTTCTCCCTCATTCTCCCTTGCACATAGTGTTGTGTTCAAAGCACATTTCCATTAAAACCCACTTTATAACTCAGTTACACAGATTAAATTTGCTCTGCCAGATTGATGTGTGAAAAAAAACCTTGCAATTCATGTTATGAGAGATGTCTTTTATTCACTGATGGCTTAGACAGGTTGTATTTTTATCTAAAGCTGAGCAATCAGATTCTACACAAAACTTAAGTCATTGCATTCGGAAGCAAAAGCGAGGTTGTTAAGGTTAACACGTATCTCACTGCCAATGACCTACCAACTACAAATCTGCTCAGGAATTTAAGGGTGATTCTGGACTCTGATTTTCAATAGCCACGTCAAAGCAATGACCAAATGAACTTATTACCATCTTAGAAACATTGCAAGAATCAGATGCTTTGTTTCCAGACAAGATTTAGAGAATCTGATTCACTCTTTAATTTTTTTTTGGGCTACTGTAATGGTCTTCTCACTGTCCCAAAAAGACCATTCAAAAGCTACAGCTCGTTCAGAATGCAGCGGCTCGAATTCTAACCAAAACTAGAAAGTCAGAACACATTTCTCCAGTTCTTAAGTCTATACACAGGCTGCCGGTCTTCTTCAGAATAGATTTTAAAGTTCTGCGGCTCAAATAAAAGTCCAAACATAACTTAGCACCTAAATACCTAACATACGTGATCAGTGAATACACACCAAACAGAGAGCTGAGATGCCTCAGATCAAATAAATTAGATCTACCTGAGTAAATTCCACACAGGGTAAATACTCCTTTAGTTACCATGCGGCCCACAGATCAAGGATGCGAGCACTTTAGTCACGTTTAAATCCAGGCTAAAGACTCACCTGTTTAGTTGAGCTTTTGTCGACTGAGCATCAATATCTGAACATCTATTTTATCTCTGCACTTTCTTTTTACTCTTTGTTTCCCATGTAAATCAATTGAATTACCCTTTGAACAAAATGTGCTATACAAATAAACTTGCCTTGCTTGGTGCCATTTGTTTTTATTTCTATCAACAAGCTGCTTTTCTGAGAGTGCTTTGATTTTCAGAAACATCCAAATAATAAGCTATATAGTCCTCATATGAAAATAAATAAACATTTCCAAGTTCCCCCCTCTACTGCCTGCCTGAGTATATACCAAAGAAAATGCCCCTGTATAATGCCCTTGAAAAATCTTACATCTCGGCTACTTTACTGTTATGCCCAGTAGAGAGGTCCAAATGAAATTGTGAAATATAGTTCTGGTTGTTTAATTATATAATAATTAATGCAGATTCTGAACCTTTAAACTTTTCTTATTGTGTAGTGTTTCATAGCCTGATAAGTAGATTATCACTAACTAAATTACATTTGGCTGAGGCATTTGTTGACCAACCAATGTTGAAGAACAACAAAAACACAACAGAAAAAAAAGAGTGCAGTCAACATAACACTGGCTGAGGTACTGTATAGGATTTTAGTCATGCGCATGATTAACTGATTACATCAGATAGGTGCTAATGATCGTCAATCTCACACACAGAACAACAGGTGGAAATCCAGTGAGGAAGTGAAACAGAAACAGCCATGAATCAGCTGTGAAAGTTTTCCAACAAATGGGCTTCTCGGTTATATTTTTTTCTTGGCACATACCTGTTTGCAGGCTTGGAAAAAAACAGATCTATTGGCAGTTACATAAAGCTTTACACAGTTGGGAAAATTCCGTAAAGAGTTTAGAGCTAGTTTGTTAAGAAATGTTTAAAATGTTGGGAAAATCTTACATCACGTTATCATGACCTAGCTAGCTATTTTTACTTAAATATCATAACTAAATGAGTTGTTAAAAGCATTTTCAATTAAACTTTTAACTTAACAAGTTATTAGTGTGTTTTTGCATGACTTTCATTGTATTTAACAAGATATAGTGTGATGACATGTCACTTTCATTAGTTTTTCTGACTTAAAATGTCATTTTGCATAGGCAACTTATATTACCTAGCATGTCATTTTGTACATTTAACTGACACACCTGCAGTTTTATATATATATATATATATTTCTTGTTTTAATAGGATTTCTTTCAGCCAGTGGATGCCCAAATGATGCGTCGTCAATGGTTGCTGCTTGGGGCTTGTGGATGGGTACTACTCATATTTATGTTTGTCAGCAAATTCATAAAAATTGGCTTCAGAATACCAGGTAATGTTTCATGGGAATTTTCAGCATTTCTATGCAATTCTTAACATATATCACATAGATTCATGATGAATGTTAACAAAATGTAAAAAAATGGCCCAGAATGTCAAAATGATTTATTTTAATTCATTTTCAGACTATGGAGGGAGAACAGAGATTATTGTTTGGACGTTATCATCAGTCTCAACAGACAAAGAAGCCACACATCCATACGTATTGGTGAGACTTTGAATTCTTGATTCGCGTTCACAAAAACTGTGTGTTTGTTCAAAATCTATGCATGTGTTTTTGTTAAAGCCCCCAGTTGGTCCATCAGCCCAGGGGGCCATAGACTGGCAGGTCGTGAATGAGAAGCGTTTGGAGCTTTTATCAACTGTTTGCACAAATTCATCAATTTGGAACTATACGCACACAACTGTGCGCAAGTTTGTCTTAGACCGAATTTTTGTGTGTGACAAACACAAAATTCTCTTCTGCCAAACACCCAAAGTTGGAAACACACAATGGAAAAAGGTTCTGATAGTTCTAAATGGTACGTTATTTCTGCAGCTGAAACTTGTTGTTTTCGTAAATCATCATGAAGATAAATGGTTTTTGTTACTTTTTAGGGAAGTTCTCAAAGATAGAAGCTATACCAGAGAATCTGGTTCATGACCATGAAAGGAATGGCTTACCTCGTCTGTCCTCGATGACAGACACAGAAATCCATCAAAGGTAAGATTTCATGATTTATTTTTTAACAGGGTAGTAATCTTATTAAGAGGTATTCATTGTGAAATTATTTACCCAGAAACCATGAATTACTCAATTTACTGCTGCAACACTTTCCAGTTCTGTGTCTCTTATATTTTTCTTACGAGCTTCTCTAAATTCTCCTATGTTCCTAGCTTTTAGAACAATAGTGCTTATCTCAAGACGTTACACCATGCAGAATTCTGCTTCAACAGATTCCATTTGGCTCCACTAACAATCCTCTTGTTAATTGATTGTAAGCATGTCGTTTTTAAATACATTTACAATGAGAGATAGCAGTTATAGTGAACCTTATCATATGGTTATAATGCAAGTGATATAGTCACCTTTTAATTTATGTGCTAATAATCTATTGTACACTCATGTACAAGTAATAACTACAATGTCATTTTATGAGTGTATTCATAACTATGCCGCTAGCAGTGGCATAATATTGTTATATAACAGCTATATTTGGTTATAAACATAAAAAGCACTAAATTGTTTCGCTCTGGTTTTGATAACAGTGACATGACGGTTATAAGCATCTATAACTGTATAATTTCATTCTTTGAGCCAAGTGATGCATTAGGATGCATTATTATTAGTTATAAATCTTTCATTGATTCATGTGAAAGCATTTAAATACAATTCTAATAATATGATAATCTTTTATTTATTTAAGTGTATGCTTTCAAAGAAACATGAACATCCATGAACATTACAAAGAAAAAAACTTTCTAAATATATATATATATATATATATATACCATAACATAAACTATTATTGCAAATTGGTATTAAATTGGAAAATTACACCATCAGCTCTAGTAGGTCAAGTAGCAGTGTGTGTGCTTAACTCAGAAGATCTCATTAAATAAATATAAATGAACTTTGATCACATTAAAATGTTTATATTTAAAACCAAATCACTCACTAGCACCAACATTGTGAAGGATTGTCTTGCACCGTCATATATATATATATATATATATATATACATACAACAAGAATCTGAAAACCTTTAAACTGTTCCAAATTAGAAAAAAGTGGTTTTGGTAGCAAAATTAACATGTGTAAGTTACGATTCCTTATAAAAGTGTTATAAAAATGTCCCTCATAGAGCTAGAAAGCACACAAAGTACAGGAACGACATTGTTTTGATGCTGATGATTTTGTTTTACAGGTTGAATTCCTATTTCAAGTTCTTCATAGTCAGAGATCCATTTGAGCGACTGATTTCTGCTTTCAAAGACAAGTTTGTGAAAAACCCAAGATTTGAACCCTGGTACAAACATGACATCGCTCCAGCTATCATCAGAAAATACCGCAAAATTCATAAAAATGATGGGGAAAAGATTGGTCTTCAGTTTGAAGACTTTGTGCGCTATTTAGGTGACAAAACAGGGAGAAAGCGCTTGGATCAAGAGTTTGGTGACCATGTTATTCACTGGCTGACTTATACTGAGCTTTGTGCTCCTTGCGATATTTCCTACAATGTTGTGGGGCACCATGAAACCCTAGAGTTTGATGCTCCTTATATTCTGAAAGCTGCAGGAATCAATGATCAAGTGTCTTACCCAAGTATCCCAGCAGGCATCACTCACTACAACCGCACTAAAGTGGAGCAGTACTTCACAGGGATCAGCCAGCGTGATATTCGTCGCCTTTACGCTCATTACCAAGGTGACTTTAGTCTGTTTGATTACCAGAGACCCGCCTTTCTATTGGACTGACTTGGAGATTTGTTGAATATTTATTTATTTATTTATTTGTTGTTTTTGTTGAACAGTTTCATGATAAATTTCCACACATGTGTGTAGATGGATATGTTACACTGATCTAAGATTAATTAATTGACTACTTTTCTAAAATATTTATTTACTTTAAATGTACCTTTTTTACTCATGTAAATCCTTTAGAAAAGTTTGCCACATAATTGTGATTTACACAAAAATATGTTTATTAAAAACTGTAAAACTATGAATTAATTTGGTTATTATGTTAGTGTATGGATTAGTTTTTGAAAGTGAAACCTTTCATGCTAATATTTTTTTGGACGGGCTTTAGCTTTGATAGTGGCACACTGGGTTCCATTTCATTCCATCCAGTGTTAAATTCACTGATCACTTTTTATTTAATTTTTTTTGTAACTTTTTATAAATAAAATAAGTATACAAAACAAACATGGCATCATACACGTCTTCCAACTCAATGGAAGGTATACACCAGGGAAGCAGTAATATAACTGCAGAGAGAATTCAGACATACGTGTCTGAAATTAACTCGTAATTACTTATGAAAAAAGAAGCAAAGGATAATCAGAGAAGAGAAAGGGGAGGAAAAAACAACAACTAAGATATAGCATTGAGGATTGTATAGACTGCCTGTTGCACACAAGAGGCAAACTCTTCCTCTCCCTCTCGATGCGTAACAGGATTTGACTGAACTGCAGTTTCTTGAGTGGCCGCTTGAGGCAGACTCCAAAAAGGTGCACGTTTTCCTTCACTCCAATGTTAAAACTGACAAACTTTGGAGCAAAAAAAACATGTTTCCACCCCTGGCTCCATCAGGTAGCTAGTTTTCACCTTCATGAACACTCAAATGTTTTTTTTATTTGTTTTTTTTTTTTTAAATGTATAAAATGTAAACCTTCAGCCATATGCCTTCACTACGACTGTATCCCTCTTCTGAGGACTCATTTTTGAGCACACTTTGAGCTTCATTAGACTTTGCCAGAACCCTATGGCTGACGTCAAAAAACACTCCATGTTATATACAGTTAATGGCTGCACAAAGCCTTCTCCAGCACACCCCTAAATGTATCCTTGGCGCAGACAGTTAGAACTGAAGGCTCATGTGTCCTGTCCTGATACAGTGCTTAAGGGAATTTAACAGTGCACTTAAACTTGTGTGTCTGACGCCATAATTGATTTGTGAGAGGTCAAACCTTCATCAGTCTTGGCTTCAATAAAAAAAAAAGAAAGTCGATTGTAAATGATAATGTAGTTTTAACTTACACTTGATGCCAAAAATCGAATTACATTTTAAAAATGACTTTTAAAATAAAGAATTACTGGAGAGTTCTAACATTTATTACAGTTCTTATGCTAAGGTGGGTAAAATATCCTAAATGTACTACTTAATAGTACTTGAGAAAAATATCTCCTTGGGTAAGAGTAAAAGAATGTACCAAATCTTTTACTTGACTAAGAGTACAAAAGTAAAGAATTCTTATTTACTTCTAATGTAAATGATACAAAGCAAAAACAGAGGACCTCAGTCAGTTAATGGGCTCCTAACCTGCCGTTTTCAAGATTCTTTCAATTAAGTGTGGTTCTGCTTGCAGTGAGCATGAATCCAGCAGCACTAGGGTTTCTTTCACAGACTGCAGATGTTGGGATGTGTTTAATGTAATTTATATAACACTTTTCCAGAGCTCAAAGATTGTTTTCAATGTTTAGTGCATTATTCATTCATTCACCATTCACACACTGGTGGTGATGAGCTACATTGATTACCTTGGGGCAGTCTGACAGGATATGGCTGCCAATCCGAGCTTATGGCTTCCTGACTACCATCAAACATACCCCACCAGTCACACTCATCCATACAGGGCAAGGTGGCCTGCCCAGGGCCACAACAGCAGAATGGATCTAGCGGGGATCGAACTGCCAACCTTCCGGTTATAGGACAACCAACTCCCACCACTGCACCAGTTTACCTGTAATGTCAGTAGTTAAACATGAACTGAGAAAACTTTTGGGAATACGTAACGCTATGTGCTTTTTAAGGTTGGAGCTACAATTCATTAATGTCTTGATTTTCATATGCTGCATCACAAAGCTCCCTTTCTTTACATCTGAGAGTAAATACAATTTGAACATGAGGCCATGGGTGGTCTGCCACTCCAGCTAACAAACATCTTATTTAAAGGTGTGCTAAGCATAAGCGAATCATGCATCAGCCAATATCTTACAAAAGTTATGGTAATAATGCAAAAAGCACCAAAATGTAAGTACAAATATTGCCTTAAACATTTGCTGTAAAAAATGGAAAAGTATATATGTTAAGTATAAAAAAAATACTTTTTACAATGGAAATGTTCTCACGTAAATGTAGTTATTTATTAAAAACACATCATTTGTGTAAAAAAAAAAACAAGCAATTTATCAAATCGTAATGGCTACTTTCGTAAGTCCCTTTCCCCGAATAGGGAACAGAACTTTAGTCAGTACCGACATTAATCAGAGTGACCGACTGACGGGGAATCAATCTTATTACAACTTATAAAATATGAACTAAAGTAAACGGCGTTAAAGCTTAATTTAATAAATATTTAAAAATGATACGAAAGTTCTAGATCTTTTCCCACCATGAGCCAATTCATAGACAAAAGGCCAGCAGCTCTGTCTACCATCTGCTTTTGGAAACCAGAAATGGTAACCAAAAAGCATCAGAGAAGTTGAAGTTGTTGAGAACATTAGTAGTTATAGTTGTGTGTAATGACACGAGATCATTGCACTACACACTAGAACATTTCAAATAATCTACTTACACGATCAACAAGACATTCTTCTAGGAATATCTGAGATGAACCAGTGTGGCGATTGAGCTTGGTTACTAGCTCACCCATCAATGATGAGAGAGAGCTGTACACCTTTGATGCTGAAGAGAAAACACCCTAAAGTTTCTATTTGTAAATGCTCAAGTTCCTGCTGAAACTAAACCTTCAGGAGGGATCTAACAAATCTAAATCTTACACATGCTGAAGTATAAATCATCAGGGTATATAATTTATTTTTGTGTACATCTTTAGACCATAATTGTTTGAACGTGCTCCTTAAAATAGCAAAAGTACTTTTAAAAAATACTTTTTTTTTTAATACTGTTACAAAAGAGCAAATAATCAATCTTAGATTCATCTTGAATAAAACAATTAGTGGAAAGACGAAAGCATTCAGAGCTGCTTCCCCAAAAAGCAGCAGTAAAAAGTTCTTGGAGTATAGTTTTCATTCACTCCTTTTTACTTTAAAGTGAGTACATTTCTAGAATGCTAACTTTACCTATACTTGAGTAAATTTTCACTGAAGTAATGTTTTTACTAATTGATCAACTGCTGTTTCAAACAGACTTAACATGTTACATTCCTCTGTGGACTACATCGGTATCAAGAGGGTTTGTACAATTTTTTAATTTATTTATGTAAAACAGCTTCACAACAGCTCAAAAGAATAAAAAAACATGTTGTTTTTGTTGTTGAATGTAAATTCAATTACACGTTTTCATTGCAGTCATTAGCTATTACTTTAACTGTTTTTTTTTTAGGTTGCCATGCAGTAATGTTGAACAAAAGATCCGAAGAGGTAAGGTTACAATAACCAAGTAAAGGCAAAGAGATGTGAAGGTGTCGGGGCATATTTGATTTTTGTTCTTTACAGATTCATTGTAAAGTTTTGATGTGTTCAGTACAAATAGACAAGAAAATACATTAACAAATTTAAATTTAAAAAGTATACCCTAATAACTACATTTTGATGGATGACAAAAGTTTTACTCTTGGCCAAAACATGTTTACTTACGATCTGATGAAATCATAAAAAAAAATCAAATATTACCTGCTAAGTACAGAGTAAACGTTGTTTATGTCTTAATTTGTGACATTTTAATCCAAGAGGCGGGCAAAAATGCAATCCAAAATTAATTTTATGAAGAGAAAAGAAAACAAAATCCTTGAGAAACTCTTCCGGATCAGACAAAGTTGATAGAAGACTATACACTATCTAATAATAATTAATACTTCTTCCACTCAACGTCATCAGGTGGATTCATCTCCACTTTACGTTTACCCACATCTGTCCAATTGGTGCTGAGAACTGTGCCACCGGATTCCATCTGTGAGAGAAAATAAATGAAAAAAAATTTCTATGGCTGCAAAAGGACTTGACTAGCATGTTCTTTGTAGTAGAGATGGTTTTGGATTATTCCCTCAGGGCTGAGGAACTTACAAATGACTTGTTCATTGCTCTTCTGACTTCATCAGAACCGTCTGAGTAAATCTGCTGGAACAGCGAGTTGAGTGCTGCATCACCCTCTGGCTTCTCACTTTTTTCCTCTTCTTTAATCTCACCCACCAACTTGTCCCAGTTTTTTGTGTTATGTGAGGATGATGGGTACTGACCTGAAAAGTTTAGAAAGACAGAAAAACCAGCAGTTTCAATGACAGTAACATCACCACTAATCCCAATGATTAGAAGAGTGATTAATCGACTGATTAATCGCCCTGCTCTCAGAGCAACACTGTTACCTTAAAAGCATTACATTCTGATATTAAACATTTCTTAGTAAATGACACGAGCTCTGTTCATACTTGGTTACTTTTAAAAACATAGAGCATAGTTATGAACATGGGAACAAAAACTCTGTTGAAACGAAAATGCTCCAAAAACGCTGTGAAGAGAATGAAGTCAACTCTTTAACCTAGCTGCTATATTGGCCAATAAAATTCTTCCAAACTAGTTTAAATTTTAGCTGGTTGCTGGTTCCTTGGCTGGTTTCATGTCTGAAGCACAGAGCACAAAAATAACAACAACGTCTCTGATAAATGAAATTTATTTTGCAAGTTTTTACTAACAACTAAATACACTACTTCATTCCCCATTTGAGGCTCAATCCTTTTACGGTCCTGTTTGCATCTTTGTCAATGGAGAAAAGATGAGCATCAGCAACATTGTTGCAAGATGTGAGGTTGTGTAAAAGATTAAGAATACGAACACAAGTGTCAAAATGTATTTTAGCATTCTATGTGCTTCTCTAAAACGGTTATCAAGTTACTTCGGCATCTGAACTGCGCAAATCCCTCTTCCTCGACATTTTACTTCTTGTTTGTGTCCAAAGAAAAAAAAAGGAAACCGACACCGCTGATATACAGGAGTTAGAGTTAACCTAAACTACAGTCATTTGCTCAAAGGCTATGAAGATTTTATTGCAGTTACTGAGGCAGTTTTCAAACCCATTCTCTCGTAACCTAAGTTTTAATAAAATAACTTTTTGACCTATAAGAAATGTGGATGGCAAATAATCCACAAAGATTGTCTAGTATGAGGCACATGTTATGGATCGGTACATATTGTAAATCTGCCATTAGAAAGAATTTCTTGCAACCTTTTTTTAAGAAATCACAGCATTCTTTGTTCAGCTTTACGTTCTTAAGCACATTTTAAAAGCCCCTTAATGAGTTTGTTTGCTCAGGCAACCATTCGAATGTTCTTATTGGTGCCTTAAGTGAAAACGTTTGTATGCGACAAATGCTTTTCTATTCAGTCTATTCTCTTACAGTGTACAATGGGAGTGAGTGTGTAGTGAGTGAACTAATATAACATCAAAGTTTCACTTTTTGAAACAAATGACCTCACAAAGGGGTTCTTCACTAGAGGAGATCTTTTTCCTGTGTGCGTGCGAGTTTGGGGTGTTTTACTCTGGGTTCTCATTTTTTTTTCTCACATCAATAAAAAATAAGTCAATTGTTGACAAATTGGTTTACACTGAGCTCTTAAAATAATTTAATGACTACTGGTCAGTTTAAATCAACTTTCTTTATATTATTAAACTTTTGTTTATTGACTGCTATGCTTCCTGATAGCTGAAGGAACTTTAAAATCCCTTAGTTAGCGATATATGGTAATTCTATTTCTACCATATTGAATCATTCAATAAAATTGCTATTCAACTCTTCCACATGTAGGTTTGTGAAGCTGCTTTTAACCAACTGCTAACAAAGTGCTATATATAAGATTTTGATTTGATTAAACTGGGGCCTGTACAGTGAACGTGGCTTAACAAACTCAAAATTGCAGGAAAAGTTTTGACTTGACTTGAATTAGGCTAAATTGGTACCATGAAGCAGCTCATCAACTTTCTTTGTCGAGTCAGACTTTGATTCTGAAGCTAAGATTAGTTCACGGGCACGTGCACGTAAAAGACTGACGTTGGCACGAAATAACCAATCACAATGAACATGGATAGAGCCAAATCTTTTTTTTTTTTACTGGGGAGGAGTAGCAAGAGATTAAAGTTAGAAAATAAGATGAGTATTTTATATTTTGCATATATTTTTGTGTCGTAGTAATACTGTGGCTGCCGCCAAATCCAGACAAGATTGTTGGCAGATAATTGCTGATTTTGTGAAAATTATGTCAAAGAAGCACATTCTGTTTAATGTAAAATTGAGTATCATACATGATATGCGTTTGATAACGATAACATATTTTTTGCCATGTTAATTCGAATGCATTTACATTTTTTCTGTCATGTTGACATATTTATGGTTGTATTACATTTTTAGAGAAACAATCATTTATTTAATTTATTGTATGTTTAAAATGAAAAGGTCTAAATAGTTTTTATTTTACGTCTATATAAATGTTGTTATAAGATGTAACCTCAACACAAAATGATCATAGCAGCAGATAAAAATTAGAGTCTGGAACACATCATCTTCGGTACAGTAAGGGCAGGACTTCTGCATTGTTTTTTGTCCGTCCTGAAATACACGTCTCAAATTAAGTGAGCGTTGAACAATTCACTTAAAAGTTCCTTTTTTTAACCACTGATTGGACAAACGTAAGCTTCCGATCTCTAATCCTGAACATAGCCTACTCTGGAGCAGGTTAGACGTGTGGTGAAAGTAACCAGGGTGACAAAGACTGATTCAATCCTAGATCCTTTCATATTACCCAAAATCCAGAATCGGTGCAAACTAATCCTAAATTCAGCTGGCTAACCAGTTAATCCGGCTTCATGGTACAGGCCCCAGGTCTAATCTATCATGATTAAGGGATTGTGTGTGTTCAGTACTGACTGGCAACGAAATGCTTGACATTAGAAAGTTTGGCTTCTCCTTGCAGTTTCTCCCATTGTACGGCTGAAGTCTTCTTCATCTTACACTCTACCTGGAAAAAGAAAGATAAACGAGGTGTGAATACACCCAGCTAAAAGCATCATTATAGGGATGTCATGTGTCATATTATATGTGTGTGTACATAAACATTTTAATATCAATAGAAACTACACTTTATTTAATAATTTCCTTCAAAAACTAAAACATCTCTTGTATTATTCCAAAGTAAAATATTTAAAAAGTTATTTTTTTCCATTTAAATGACAAAGGTTTAAAATTAAAAATTTGTCAATTTTAAGTCGTTCTGCCTAAAAGTTGAAAGATTACATGAATCCGTTGACACAGAAGACAATCATTGATTTTTTCAGCATTCATTGGATTGTTTTTTTCTTGCCCAGACTGGTTTTTTTCTAATTAGCTTAGCTTAGAAAATCTATTTGTTGTTCAGCATAATTTTTCAGACAGACCTTGGTTGAAGAAATCTTGTACGTGCTCTGTTGTGGGACTATAGGGTGCAGAAGATGAACCTGCAGACAGTAATCTTCTTCAGAGGGAAACTTTACTACAGCCGTCAGCTGAGAACAGGAAAAGAAAACAAACTTTTCAGTTTACTTGTATACACATGAACACACAAACTGAGACACTGGCCAAAAACAATTCTGATAGTCTTGTCAACAAAATAAAATAAACAGTTTGATTCAAAACTTGAAGATGAACATCCACTAGATTAGAATGATCATACAATTTCACAAGACTCACTATTATTATCATTCAAACATCCCTTTCATAAAGAAATTCTGCTGATATTTCTGTTAAAATAATATATCTGTATAACTATTACAGAAAAAAAACTTGTAGGTAAACAGATGTAGGTAAAATGTACTGTATGCGTGTTGCTCATTGATGTTGCCCTTTGTTGTGTTGCAACTGTTTATTTTCAACCCCACAACCTTCAGTGTCAAAAAGCTAGCGAAAGGGGTAAGGCTAAAATTAAGAAACGCTATTTCATCTCAGTTTCACTCTTGCTTATAATTGCCTAATATTGCATGTGTGAGTGGCGAGCAAATGGAGTCCAGAATCAGGAAGCAACCTGGGCCGGTAGAACGCACCCCTCAAAGTGACGAAGAGGTGGAAAGAGGGACAGCTTGCACAATGTTGATGTTGTCACTTAAGTCATGTCTTGTGTTCTGGGAATGTTATGAGCGGGTGGGAAAATGTGATCATCAGCCAAGCTTTTCCCAAACTTATGTTATTGTTTAAGTAACCTCATTAAGTTCATGTTATTTATGTATCAAACGTTTAATTGTAACTTATTTTATTTGTTAATTTCTCTTTCAATTATTTGAATGCATAACACACCCTTATATTTAGATAAAGTAAAGACGAATCCAAATTTTGTGCCATTTTGCAACCAATCAACACTAATGATTGACAGGGGCTTTCAATGCGCTTATTTCATGCAGTGGCAGTGTAATAGAAAAGGAAGAACAGTGACAGATGACTTATTTTGCTCTATGTTATTACAGCCTGATCATTAATGTAGAATGTGGAATTTTTTTAGGTTTTTTTCTTCACAGGAGCCCCGATTTCACTCTCAAAATGGCTGCGGCAAGAAATAAGCATATGACCTTGACAGTTGAAGCAAGGTACAAAACGAGCAGATTAAAAAGCAGACGATTTCAAAATGGTTTCAGCAGGTTCGTAGAGAAATTTACAAATAATTACTAGGAAAATATAATGTTATGATTTTTTAGATTAATGTCGCATCATGTATAATACCAAGTGTACGAATTAATAAAACAGTATTAAAAAACAGTATTAACCAAACATCTCAGATGAACTATATATATATATATATATATATATATATATACACAACTGCATTTCTGTGTGTATGTTTATATATATATATATATATATATATATATATATATATATATATATATATATATATATATATATATATATACTGCATTTCTGCTTTATAGTTAGGCACAGCTTTTTCCTGTGAAAATGCAGTTAAATAAATGTACAGTTCCTTACCTCCTTCTCCCCAAAGCTTACAGTTACATCCTCCTTCTTAGCATTTTTTACCATGATGGTCACAGTAACCTGAGACTCTGTCTGGTACCAGTCATGTCTAAGATAATGCGCATAGTCAGTACATTACAATTTTAAAAATGGAGCAGGCTTTACCTGGCCATAATATCACAACACTTACTTGATATGGCTCGTTGTTTTCTGCTGTTCCAACCATAGCATTCGCATGTTTGATTAGGAACCAATGAGACAAAGAAAGAATAGAGGTCATAATGGAGTTAACTCTTGGGGCATATTTGAAATGTAGAGTCAGAAGTCAGCAACTCAGTGGTCTACACTAATGTAATTGTGTAACAAACATGAAAAAGGAGTCTAAAGATTTTTCATTTTGATATTTATGATCTTCATTACGTTGTCAAGAAAATGGTGAGCAGTGGTGGAGGACGCAAATCAGGTGCTCTGGATTCACGCTTAAGAATCAAATACATTGAAGAAGAGTCTCAAAAACATTGCACAATTCCAGAGCCATTTTATACTCATGTTAAGACTTCAGATTGTACACTTAAGTCTTATATTTTCATGTTAACTTACGAAATGTTTCGTTTAGCAAGAAGGAAAAATAGCCTATATTGTAACCCGTTTTTCAATAAATATCAGGATTGACCCACGACCTCGTGAAAGTGTTGACTTGGAGTCATCTTAGCAACTGAATTTGAAAAGAAAACCAAACAAACTCAGTGGCGCCACCCTTGTTGTTGTGGAGAAAAAAAAATCAGTTACAGGTTTCACTTTCTGAAAAGGCTAAAGCAAATGATCTGACTGCTCGCATAAACGAATATAATATTATCACGTTAGAACTTCGCGTAACAGTGTGGCGCTACGTACTTCTAATGAGTGTTTTATTAAGGCTTCGCTAAATAAAAACGCCTCTGAATCCTCGAGTTCTATATAATTCTCTACTTTGTCTGATCGTTGACTGACAAAATAGTTTCGATGTACATTACGTTAACTTACATGTTCTGTTACCAAAATTGGAAAAGTTAATCAGAAAATTTTAAATGACAACTGTTCAAGTCCATGCTTTCTTAACTTAACATTAACGTTACCTGAAGTGGTGCCTGTGCATCGTCTGTGGAAGCATCCGGGTAATGCCTGAAATGAGACGACATATTAGTGAGTAAACTGGTACACACGCGTTTTGCAAAAACGTGTTTTCGGTTGCCCAAATTACGCACTCGTTGGTTGCCATTTGTCCGATTTCTTCCCCCGAAACTAGAAAGTTCTGGAGGATGCAGAACACACAGGAAGCACATCCAGACTGGTGCAAGCAGTGCTTCCGGGTACCACTCTACGTCCCAATCCACATACTATCTGTACAATGCTGTATTGAAAAAATAGATCATAATCACAATTCTCATTATACGACACAAGTACCACCTTGATATGCTAGGCTGATTTTGGTGGTAAAATAGATACAATTTAGTGTAAAATAGAGACATTTTAGGGACACATCAAATAAACCGGTGATTGAATAAACTCTCATCCCACAATGTCACTTCTCGCAGTCAATGCTCGCAATTAGCACGCTATTCATAATTTTAAGAGTGTAACATGATCATAAAACACAACATTCCCCAGATGTGTTATTTCTGGATAAATTCTGAAATGTAGATCTTATTTTATTGCACTGAAGCATATTTAATGATTGATACAATCTAGATGCTACAATTTGAAACTAAATGACAGAAAAACGAAAACAAAAAAGATCAAATAAATGAAATAAAACAAATGGCGGGAGTTACGATAGTGTTCAGGTCATAGCTGAAAAGTTCAGAACTTTCAGGATGTCCCGCTTTGCAGTTCAATAATTTGTGAAATGTTTTCAAATATTGATGAAAGTAAATTTTGTGAGTGATGCAGGGTTTCGCTTTGATAGTTTGCATTTGTGTATGTAATATTTTTTGTAAAAATTTTTTTATGATTTTTATCATTGTGTGGGTATTACATCACCAGTTTTCCAGTCAAAGCATAAAGCCATTACTCAAGGTCAATCCAAAAATATCTGATGTGTACAGTTTACGGTTTTACAATATCACACAATATATCGTCAAATATTTAATACTAACCTGCAATAATAATTTCAGGATAATATTATATATTTGAGGATATATCATGTAATATTATAAAGTGCATTTCATTGACTTCATTTGTAATATATAGATTACAAGAGCTGATAGCAATGTTATTTAAATTCTCTGTATATACTGAATATTTGATAGTATTGACAATAGATGCTTCATTTTACTGGGTACTAGAAATACTCTTACTTGCCCAAATATGGTATTTGTGCTTTTTACATTAACAGAACTGGTAAATGAAATAAAATAACTGTTACAATCCCCGCGAATTGTAGTGTCTTGACATTTGTGTGTGTGTCCTGACTGTGTTTGTGTTTCTGTTGCATGGAGCCGTCTTGCTGAGCTCGGTGGATTCTAGAAAGATGTCTTTGGTTTGGTTTGTTGATTTGATGCTGCCTGGCCTTTTCTTTCTTTACATTTTCTCTGTTCAGTATGGAGCGATCTTTTTGTTTAAGAAGGGGACAATTAAATGATTGCTTATTCACGTTATGGTTTGTAATTATTTTACTTTATGTTGTGAAATAAATTATTGTCTGTTTGCTAGTTCAGCTGTGTGCATTTTTCTCTTCGTTATTCGAGCTTAACCTGACTTCTTGCACATTTATCATTATGTACATATATGTTTGCAGCCTTATCCAACGAGTCAAAGTTAATTTAACAAGGTCATAACAATAACATTTATCACACTCAAGGCTATCATGTACAGAGAGAAGAAAAAAAGATGTTTATAATGCATCTTTCTAAATCAACCACCAGTAATAATGTACAAATTTAAACTCATTAACAACTCTAAATATAACATTTAATGCATCAGATTTTTCCTTTAAACACATGGACAAAATGATTGCGATTTGGATACGACATCATTGCTGCGAAGAGAGTTGTCCTCCAGTTATAGCATTTTTATGTGTAGGTCATGACTCAAAGAACTAATCTCTTCAAGCTCTGAATGTATTCTATAAAGCAAGGCATTTTGGAATGATGGCCAATTGAAAGAAGATTTAAAAACAGTGATGAGAATACAGAGTCTATATTGGCAGCAAGCTCTATTCCCCACGAAACAGAAGGTTTAGCTGCTCAAGCTTTTTGCAGTTCTCCATGCTCATGAGTTCAGCCTTCTTCTGGAGTCTCTGATCTCGGTACACCTTGGCAGCATACAGCAGGTCTGTTTCTGCACAAAAAAATAAGGCCACATTACCATCACCAACATGGAATATCACTAACAGATGAGATGGAAGGAAAACGTGCACATACTGGTCTGTCTCTCTTTCCAGCAGCTGTTGCGCACATTAGAGACATAATCCTCCTCAACTGTTTTCTCAATTTTCAATAATGCTGAACCTTGGTATTCGGATTTAAAATCAGTTGTGACAAAATAAGCCACGCGCAGGTTGTCTGTTTCTCTCTTTACAGTCTGTCCTGTGGACCTGAATGTAAAGAACAGTAAACAACACTCATTAGTTAACCTGAAAAATGTCATAAAATATTTGATCAGGTGTGTCAATCTTCTCCAAGACTCTTGTGGCACATCATACATTATAATTGTTATTATACAGGAGTGTTAGATTTGACAATAAATGGGTAAACTTAATCTTTTTCCAATAAACAATTATTGACTATTTAGTTTTAATAGAATTTTGTTTGCTCTAATCTTAACTTACTGTAACTACAATTAGCAGGACCAGGTGTGTGCAGCTAAATTTGGTGCTAAACTAGAGGTCGGCCAAGAAAGGTGTAAACTCCTCTTGTCTTGTTTGAAGTTACTGGTGTCTTTTGGAACAGGGTTGGAACAACCAGGAACCGATTTTGAGACCACTACTCATTAAAAATGGTTGCTTTTGTGCGGAATTCCAAATCATTTCAAATTCTCGTTAGTGTACCACAAACAAGACATTGTCAAAAAGTGTGAATTTTTAAGCACTAAAGTATATTCATTTGATCAGATTTCAGCACTGTTTGAACCTCTGTTAGTTGACTGTTGTTCATTAATTAAAAAAATACAAATAAAACAATAATTATATGTTCTCTACTTTAGTACCGACATCAAGAACTCGAGATACTCAATATTCTTGGCATGCAAGATTTTTTTCTCTTACAAGACTTATAATCATGTCCCAGACCTTGCTGGAACTCTGGAGCTCTCAGGGCCACACACACACACACACACTTGTATTTTAAAGTTTTTTTACTCAACTAAAAAGCATGGGTTTGAAAAGAACCCTCTGTCCTCCTGAAAAGTGAATTAGAAGCTGGTTTCTGATTTAGTTTCAGTCCAGTATTTATATAGTCCTGTACATGTCAATACCCATGTTAATAGTAGCACAGAAAAAAATAACACAATTGTTGCTATGCATGCCATTTGATTTGGGACTTTGTAGACAAAAGAAGCTCTGCCAATGACAAACAAACCCCTTCACAGCAAAAACTCTTTTATGCTGTACACACAATGCTGCACCCTTTCACAAAATGTCACATTAGCTGGCCTTTTTATAAATACTCAGTAACTAGGAATCACTGCTCCATTTAAGAAAACTTCTGTTTCCTAAATTAACAGCTGATAACAATGCAACTTTACTTGCATTGGCTGATTCTTCATGGTAAGATCAAGAGTTATTTAGTTGCTTTTTTTAATTAAAAAATTCTGTCGTTTTGTATTTCTTCATGAAATTCTAATAATTGCTTATTTTACCCTGATTAAATGTTAAATTTTTAAATGTAATTAATTGCATTGCTTGTTATTTGGGAAAATGTTCAAGGCCAAATGAAAAAACATTTGAAATAAAGTAGATTTTTTTATATTACTTTTCTATTTACAATATACAAAAGGCTAATTATTTCAGTAAGAAACATGCAATACTACAAAAAACTGACAATTTAACAATGTAATGTTTGCAATACTTTAAATATATATATATATATCAATGATTAAACGCATTTTGTCATAATGATTTTAGGGTTTTGGAATCAAAGTCTGAAGCTAGAAAAAGTGTGGACGAGTCTAAAGTTAGAAATACTTTTACCTATTCTTTTGTCCTATTCTCTGCAAAAGAGTGGCCAATATTTTGGACCTGAACCCCATTGAGCTGTTGTGGGGAAAGCCAATCAATCATTTGATGGACCTGCATTAGATGTTGTTTTATTATACTAGAGAATCTTATTGTTACAAAGAGGTGCCTTTTATTAAAAATTATGTTTAAAAAAAGCGTACCATTCATCCAACTCATTCCTAACTCTTAATAATTTAAACTCTATTCATAATGTCTGCATGCTCTATTATATCGCAATATTTAGTGTTCCTTGGAGAATATTAACATGAGTAAGGGGAGTATATGGGTGTTAATGAACATGTTTGAAATTCTTTTAGCCAGTAAGTAATAATTTCATACGGTCTGGAATAGAGGCTGTACGGTGGAGTTGACACCAGCAGCTGGCTGAGAATGGAGACCAAGACCAGGACAATAATAGGAATCAGCTGAATAGCCATTGAAAAACCACCCTGAAAAACAGAATACAAAACATTGGAAATCGGAAAAGGATCTTTTTTTCCTTTAATCAAATATGATTGAGCAACACACACAAGTTCCAATTTCAGGTTTTAATTTTAAAGCCCCTCAACTGATATCAATAACCTAACAGCCATTAGATCAAGTTTAGAATTAATTGATTTGTGAATTAAAATTTCCAGTTCTGTATTATCAAAATAGAATAGTCTATTATCCAACCTTTACCAAATGATTGAGGTAAAAATAGAATGTAAAGCTTTGTGTTTTTTTTTATGTCATCAAGTTTAAACTGAAGAAGACAAAATACATACATTTCCCCTCTCCTCCGCTCTTTCTTCTCTGGTTTGGTCTGAATGACGACTGTATGTTTGGCCATTATTAAATTCATTTGTGTTTGCTAACAAAACACACATAAAAACAACCTTTTCAATATTTAAGACAAGTACAAAAACAGACTAAGTAGTATAGACAGGAATACAAACAGGCACAGAAATGCCATGTACCACTAACTTGACATGAGTTTCCAACATTAGTACAGTTGATTACACAAATCCAATTTAATTAATTAATAATAATAAAAAAGGTAAATTACTGCCAAAATGAAGTAAGGTCACATTGGGGCAAATTATAATTGCCTTGTGTTTTCGTATTCCTTTACCCTGAGGTCCCATTCATCCAGGTCGAGTGAATTATAATTTAGTTATGCTACTATGGTTAAAAAAATTGTTAAAAGTGGCTATAGCCAGTAAATAGAAATGCATCCACAGAGGGGGGATCAAGACATCTGATTGGCTGCAGGTTTAATTGGCTGCAGGTGGTTTATGAAGGTCAAAACTAGTGACCTGAATCAACAAAGCTAATGGAGCCAGGGGTGGAAACATGTTTTTTTTTTCAGCTTCAAAGTTGTTCAGTTTTAACATGTGACTGAATAAGAACCTGCTCACTTCTGGAGGGAGTCAGCCTCTAGTGGCCACTCGAGAAACTGCAGTACAGTCACTTTGTTACACATCAAAAGGGAGAGAAGGAGGTTGCCCCTTCTACTGTCCTACTATGCTAGCAAGTCTAGGGCTCTCGTCAAGATTGCGTGAAGAGTTCCCTATTGTGGCCTTACCTTGAAGATCTGAACTTTGTGAATTTGAATGCATCATATTAGGCAGAACGAGATGAATAAAGAATTTGTTATGACTTATGAATCAGCATAAATTAAAGACAAAGATATATACTTTAGGGGAACTCACATGATCCAAAGGTGCTTCCAAAAAACATATTAAAGAGATCCTCGGGTGTGATATCGGACTCAAAGCTTTGGTGGAAATCAAATCCTTCATGAGATCTGTGTCTCTGGCTGCTGGGCACCTCCTCTCCACTTAAGTCATACTGTCTTTTCTTCTCTGTGTTACTGAGCACTGCGTAGGCATTTCCAATCTCTGAAGCAAAAACAGTATTTACTCCAAATTATTTCATGTCAACTGATACGGGACAAAAAAAATACTTTTCATTTACTCTTAAAGGCATCAGTTGCTCCAGGTGCATGGTTTTTGTCTGGGTGGAATTTTAAAGCCAGTTGTCTGTAGGCCTTTTTCATTTCTTCATCACTGGCATCTCTTCTGATGTTCAGTACTTCGTAGAAATTCTTACATTTCTTTATCCTGCAGAAATAATAAAAAAACAAAAACAAGAAAATCAAGAGCACAGTTCAAAAATATACATAGCATGTAGTTGGGTTAAAACAAGGGCTGCAGCCCCTGCTGAATTTAGTTTCACGAGACACAAAGATAACTTAAAAAATGCCAAGAGGACCTCAACTGGTAAAATCAGGTGTTCAGTTATGTTCAGCCCAAAACTATGCAAGGCTGCAGCCCTTCAATTATTGAGTTCGACACCCATGGGTTAGAAAAACTGAACCACCTCTGCTTTAACTCCTTACATATCACCGGATTCAACCCTAGACTACCCAACATGTGTATGTGCTCCTGTCAGGAACAAATTCAGCAGGGTGTCTTCATGCTTAGCCGTCTTCAAAATAACAGAGGAAGCATGCAAATTAAATAAGATCCCAGGCAGCGAGACTTACAATACAAAGTATAAAAAGGAGTATAACTGTGCATCAACACTGCTCATTTGTTTACATGTCATTCACTGCTGAAGCAAGAATACACACTGCTGGAGGCTTGCACCACATAGGAATGAAAGCAATACTTTTGTAATGAAAAATTGACAAAATGCACATTGTATAAGCATGCCTTGTGCCAATAAACTTTACTTCTGCATATTATATCTTCAGTTTCAACACATATAATTACTGCATAACACTATAAACCTAGCGATGTCTTCACAGCGTGAATGATGCCACACAATCAAATCACCAGATTTGGATTGGACATCCGGGCACCATTGGAAAACACAAAATGCAAACACAAAGATAGAAATAAATTTTTATGTACATATTCTCTTTATACAAATACGTTCAATAATACTATTTTAACTCAACAGAATTACTTATTTTATCTTGGCCAATCACACCCATTTTATGACAACAGTGGTTCATTTCACTTTCAATTTCTGTCCATTATATCTCCTATCTGTGTGAGCTCCTCCCATCCATCATCTAATTGGTCATTAGCAAAGAATTCTGAGTTATTGGACATGTGAAGCTTCTCATGAAGGTTGCATAGTGGTGCTCGTTAGGACACTATAGAGCATTAAATTGGTAGTTGGGACATCCCTTGTTTTTGAGCACATGGATCAAGTCCACGTTGAACAAGAGAAATGGTACAGGGCCCTTGTGTGATATACACTTACTACTATGAAATAAACTAACAATATCAAGACCGTGACATCATGACAGGTAACAGCCTTACAGTAGTTCAGCAATAAACCATGAATAAACGAGTACAGTTACTCACCACAAACACGTAAAGCTGGAATCCCCGCAGCTGCTGTTCATTTTGCCATTCAGGAGCAGGGCTAGTTATGTATGGTTGGGTGTTTTCAATTATAGTTTAATGAAGCTAGTTTTGTTTATTTCAGTAGTAATCAATTTCACAGCAGCAGCAGTATTTTTAATACTATAAAATACTTTTTGTAAAAAGAATGATGAAAACATTTTTGACTATTTAATGCTAAACACAAATGATGTGTTTATTCAAATATTTCTTTTAATACTGTTGAATATCAATGATAAAGGGGAAAACATTGTGATAAACTGTTTTACTATATTCTTAAACCTGTGAAAAAACATGTACGAACACACGTCATCATGCAACAATACTCCGCACTGATCAATTTGTGCACTTGATCGAGTACCTCTGTACCCCATCAGCTTGCTCCTTGGTAAATCCTTTTTTTAAATCCAAGTCTCCTGAGTCTTGCTTTTGCCATTCTTGGTAGGATGGGGATCTATGGGTTGCCCCTGTTGAGTTTGTCCTGTCTGCAGTTCTGTTTGCTTCAGAATTATCATTTTTCAGCAAACTCTCCAACAACACTGCCAACAAGACACAGTATTGAACACTCATAGGAAACAGTTTAAAATGTTTTTTTAAGTAAATATTGGTGGAAAATATTGCTAGTATCTCAGTGATGAACAAACAAACACAACTACAATGCATTGATATACCAATTGGAGATGCACCTATACCACTTTTAGAGAAAATGAGTACGAGTCCTTGCATTTGAGTACTCGCCGATACCAATACTTAATAAAAACATGAATAAATTGACAGGTAACAGCTTTAGTCATATAATTTCACATAAATAAACAAGGGACTAGATGTAATTAAGAGAATATATTTACAATGAAAAGCATATTGTATTCAACATATTAAAGTATAAATCATTATAAAAAAAATATGTGCCTAAATCTTAATTCTTATAAATTAAGCCTGGCTGGTGTTCGATCCGCAGGATTGTTTCGCATGTAATATGGCTCGTTGTGGCGTGAAACTCTGGGAGGTTAAGCTAATTAGCGACACGAGGCTAACGCTGCTTGCCCAAATATCCATGGTGGAACTAAACACAGAAGAGGTTTGCAGCAGGCTGTGGATAATTATATTTTTTCACAGACTCGTGTAGTTTAGGCAGCTCGGGACCTCATATCTGGGCCCCAGAACATTTTATGTGCTTGACTAAATTACTTGTGTTAAATGCGCTACCTTTTGAGCCTCCTCTGGACAATTTCGCTGAGCACAATTTGCAGCACGCCTTTGTTTTGTCCTCTTTATTCACTTTGAAATAGTTCCACACAGCTTTCATGTCTCGCCTCATCTTCTCCCTGCTCAGAACTGCAGCCAGGGTGTGGGGGCATGAGGGGCGGGCACTCGTGACTGTGAATAACCCCTTACACGCTGCTCAAACGTAGACTTTTCTCAGATGGTGGTATCGGTCCCCGGTATCGGGCACTTTTAACGAGTACGAGTACTTTAGAAAATGTAGGAGGCCGCTACCCGATACTTGTATCGGTGCATCCCTAATACCAATACAACTTGGTATAAAAGGGTGCTGAAACGAGAGGTTTTATTTAAGTCCAAAGACTCATGCAACTCTAAATCAATGCCAAAAGTTTCAGAATTAAGTTGTCATTATGCATTTTTCGTCTTCGTTAGAAATGAGAAACACAAGCCCTTTAATGCTGGTTAGGCAAACTAGCAATCAGAACAAACCTAATAGAGCCTGCAACATGTTTTTTTTTTTAGCTCCAAAGTTGATCAGTTTTAACATGGGATGAATGAGAACCTGCTCACTTCTGACCCAACCCCCAGTTGAGGTACTACAGTTCAGACACTTAATAGTGCGCATCGAGCGAGCGAGAGAGAGAGAGAAGGTTGTCCTTTGTTCATTGAAGATATGTATAAATTTGAGTGTATTTAAAGTATGCATGCAATAACTTAAATGACAAATAACTCAGTACAAAACCTAAATGTTTTTATGTGTTTTAATTTGCCCATTATCAAAACAATAACTTCTCTGATCGATCGGTGGCCCATGGTTATCCCGATAGTGTTATCCTTCAGCTCAGCTAAATGGCTGGGCCTTGTCTCTCTTGTCTTCAACACTCCAGAGATTCTCTACATGTTTCAGTTCAGTGGAGAGTGCTGGTGAATAAAGCACATTAACCAAAGCCAACAAACGAACATTTGCTGAACTTGAATAATAACAAATGTAACTTGGTCAGGTGGTGCAGTTTAGACGCCCTATAACCAGAGGGTCTTGGGCAAGCCACTTCACCCGCATTGCCCTGTATGGATGTGTGTGACTGGTGGGGTGTTTGGTGGATGAGTGGTGTTTAGTGTATGAGGGTGACTGGAGTGGGGTGTGTTTGGTGGATGACTGTGACTTGTGGGGTGTGTTTGGTGAGTGAGAGTCACTGGTGGGGTTGGTTTGGTGAGTGAGAGGTGTTTGGTGAATGAGGGTGGCTGGTGGGGTGTGTTTGGTGAATGAGGGTTGTATGGTGAATGAGGGTGGCTGGTGGGGTGTGTTTGGTGAATGAGGGTTGTATGGTGAATGAGGGTGGCTGGTGGGGTGTGTTTGTTGAATGAGGGTGACTGGTGGGGTGTGTTTGGTGTGTGAGTGGTGTTTGGTGGATGAGTGTGCCTGGTCGGGTGTGTTCAGGAAGTAAGTTGTAGTCAGGAAGTTGTAGGCGCGGAATTGCACACCCTAAACTAAAGCACACCCTACCAAGGACACTAATCACCACCAGTGTGTGAATGTGGAGTGAATGAATAATGCTAAGAAAATTCTGGAAAAAGCGCTATATAAATTGAAGGCATTATTATTATTGCTACTCTAATTGTATGTAATGGACCTGTATATTATATTTGTGCTATGGCATCCCTGGCTTGGAAGATGATATGGAGCTTGACCGATCACTCAGATAAACACATTTTATCTACATGTATATTTTCCGAATTAAAAATTGCATTATTTTGATTCACTACAAAATACTAAATTTTGATTTATTACACTGTTTACAAAAACGTATGCTGGACACTAACGTTATTTGACCAATAACTGTGTTCCTGAAGTGCTTTCATTTACGTTCATTAATTCACATTTTTCAATCACGTATGTGCGGTAAGTGGGTTCATATAATATACCAGTTAACGTCAGTCTTATTTTCAAAGCATGTAAACAGACCAGGAAAAAGTCATCAGGCTAGCTTTGTGTACATTACCTTTAGCTTTCTCTGTTGGGTACAGTTTCTGTGCTTTGTTGAGATATTTTATAGCCTTGACGTCGTCGTCCTCCTCGATGGCTTTCACTGCGATATTTAAACACTTTATAGCTTCATCTCGGTTTCCTTCCATCATTACTCCATTTGAAAACTGCCTTTCGATTCGGTGAAGCACTTTCGCATTCTCTTTTCATTAGTAGAAAATGCGTTTAGAAGGTTGGCGCATCACTGACACGCAGTGGTACGGAGGGCAGAGCAGTCCAGGACTCACTGTAGCTGCGTAATCATTGTTTCATAATCATGTGTATTTTTAGTTTTGCCTATGAGAGTAGAGAGAATAGAGAATAATGAGAGAGACTAGGGAGGGAGGAGGAGGAAAGAAGGGACAGGGAGAGTGGGAGGAGATAGAGAGAATGGAGACAGAGGAGAAAGAGAAAAAAGAGAGAGAATGGAGGGAGAGAGAATTGAGAGAGGAGCTGGAGAAGGGAGCGAGAGAAAAATACACATCAGAAAGAGAACAAGGACAGAGAAATGTTTGTTTGTGACTAACACATTTTTAGACAGTGCAGGCCTTATTTGTATGTCTCTATTATCGTATGTTTTTTGCTCTTTGTGGTCTTGGGCCCCCTTGGACGGTAGGCCCTGGTAAGCTCATGCAGTGTCATTAAACATGTGAGCTCTTTTAAAGATGTTGATGTGTAAGCAGAGAATATACACAGACTTTCTAATTTAAGGGTTTTTTTTCAACCAAAGGAAAATTTATTTAATGAACATTTCAAAACGCATAACAGAGCTTTAAAAGCCAGGATCACAACTGGCAAAGGAGAGTTACTTATAAAGTAAAATATGCTACATAGTATGTATTAATGCTGTTACAAAGTAATCCTTTACACTATAAGACTACTTTCTTAGAAATGTAAGTTATTTAGCTCTATAATACTTTTAAGTTACTTTCTTGAATCAATACAGAATTATTATATTTGCATTGCAAACAAATAATTTGGGGGTGGCATAATGACTAGTGTAGTGTCTACATGCAATAAAAACACACACATACATACATACATACATATATATATATGTATGTATGTATGTATGTATGTATGTATGTATGTATGTATGTATGTATGTATGTATGTATGTATGTATGTATGTATGTATATATATATATATATATATATATATATATATATATATATATATATATATTCTTGTCATTGTCTCAGTTAAAATAATGTAAGACCATCTTGTGAAATTTCCTTTGTTCGCCTTTTTTGTAAACACTATTAATATTACCAAAAAGTAATGCTACCATAATAGATTATGTTTGTAATACATCACTCCCAACCAGCTTCATCACACTGTCCATTCACAGACTTATATAGTCTATAGATATACAGTTATTTAAAGACTGACATTTGACTTTCAATTTGTTGACATGGAGTACATGAAATAAATTCAGTAGTACAACTTATAATTGAGGGCGTCACGGTGGCGCAGTGGGTAGCACGGTCGTCTCACAGCAAGAAGGTCGCTGGTTCTAGGCTCGGCTGGAGCAGGTGGCATTTCTGTGTGGAGTTTGCATGTTCTCCCCGTGATCGCGTGGGTTTTCTCCGGGTGCTCCGGTTTCCCCACAAGTCCAAAGACATGCGGAATAAGTGAATTGAATAAGAACGATTGCCCATAGTGTTAAAGTGTGAATGTGTGTGTGAATGTTTCCCAGCGATGGGTTGCGGCAGGGAAGGGCATCCGCTGCGTAAAACATATACCAGAGAGTTGGCGGTTCATTCCGCTGTGGCGACCCCGAAAGGGAATAAAGCCGACATGAAGATGAATGAATGAATGAACTTATAATTGATAGAGTTTCATATAACACTAAATAATGTGGCAAAAGCTGTTAATAGCAATCCAGTCCACAATTATAATATATCATTGATGAATTTGGAAACTACATGTAAAAACATAATAAGGGCTGAAATTGATCAACAGATTCATAAAAAGAAAATCTGATGATTTTAAAAACAGTTTAATCAGCCACAAACAACAAAGGGATACTACATGTGCCACAGTGTACTGTAGATCCGTTTAAAAGAAAGTCACAAAACACAAATTCCAGTAAGATGTGCCAGCCAAAACACTTACTCAAGACACTTAATCCCCACTTAAAAAGTAAAAATGTCACCTAAATCACGGAGGGATAAGATGCAGTGCAGTAGCAGGGTTTGTAAATGTCCAGGCTAGCATCATGTGTGGTGGACAACTGCAGAGTGGAACATATAACTGTGGAGGCAAGTGGAGTAAGTCAACGCGTTTAAAGTAGCAAAGATTAGCATATTCCATCTCTGTATATTAAAATTCTTATTCTTAAACTGCTCTACAACAAAATATGACTTAAACATGTGAATGTTCAATAAGATCAGTTTTCATTACTATCCCAACAAAAGAGAAATCAACAATGTTACCCTTTCAAAATCTTGGTAGATTTGATTTGGTCTTCCTACATTTCTTACTGTGACATTTGTTTGTCATTGCAAAAAAAAAAGAATTAAAAAAAAAAAACAGTTAATGAAACTACATCATCAGGTCCATTAGAAATAATTTATCTAATTTCAATGTGCTAGACTCAAATCATTTCCTGTTTTCCAAAATGTACATAAATTCAGTCGCTAATTAAATTTTAATAAGTTGATTAGTGTACACAAACTATAATACAATTTAATACAAGTCTCATTAAATGTTTTCTGCATTACTCTTATGGTTTCCTAAGTAACAGATTTAAACATAAATAGAAATATTGTCCACGTGTTTAGGTGACTTTCTTCATCCTTGTTGCTTGTGAAGACTGCCAAGATAGCCATGTGTCATCACACCTAAAAAAAAACAGAGCAGAAGTAAATAAAACAGAGTACAACAACATATTTAATGTTTAAAAAAAATGCAATTTTTAAGACAAACAATAAAACGATGGCAGTGGTGCCTCGCTTCTTCTTGCTTTTGCATGCCTATCCATCATTATTATTTATACAGAATCGATCCATCATGATTATTCACGGGGAAACTTTTTTTATTTACTAAATACATGTGTGGGCTTTAAAAAGTTCTATAACGCTATAAGTGAGATAAGTGTGAAAATGTTCTTGCCTTTCCAAGAAAAGTGTATACACCGTGTAGTGAAGGTTCCTTTTAACTCAATGATGATACATTTTTGACCCCTCTAGACAATCACTGCTCTCTTAATAACCCTCAAAAGGCAGTATTTATCCTAAACATTGTCTTTGAATTATCTCTCTCTCTCTCTCTCTCGCTCTTAGTGGGTGGCGCTATGGCAATGGACCAATATGAATTTGACTTGGGCTATGTTTATACTTAAACATGAGAGAGTCTGCTTATAATACAATTAATCAATAACCATCTGTATGTTTTTAAGCTTTGACCAACAAAATATGCTCATAATTTTAACTTATTGTTTCTACCAAAAAAAATTTTTCAAACGAGGGAAGACGTTCACACATCAAGCATTTAATGGTCACAACAATCCCCAATTCAGCAGGTTGCCTTCATAGCTCAGGCTTGAAAAACACAAAAGAATATACACCCCTATCATAGAAAAACTTTTCATGATAGTTGTTGAACCGTCATGTACAAATAAGTTTTCATAAAGATTTGAAAAAACAAAACTAATATATTTGCTTTACTCACATTATCCATGAAATTGGGCTTGAATCCCTCTGACTGACGTCGTCCATCAATCTGCTCTCTGTGACGAATAAGATCTTCCTCTCTTCTTCGTCTCTCATCCTCATTCCTAAACAAAAAAAACAAGTATTGACCTTTAAACATTGCATGCAGCCGTTAGGCCCTGTTCAAACATGCCTAGTTATTGTGAAAACTGATGGGTTTTATTACTTGACTACATTGTGGATCATTACGTACATGGGGAAGGGGGAACATATATTTTTAAATGGCAGGTATATAGTTGTATGGAGAGCGAAACCGTACTTTTTGACTTATAGCAAACCTTGCCAGGTCTCAAGGCTAATGATGGCAGGAGCAAGGGATTGAGCTGCTCCCGGAGTTAAAGTATATTCTCTGAAAAATGTAGGACTTCTCGTACACTTTTGAGAGTGAAATAGTTGTTAGTAAAGACTGGTGAGAGGAATTTTCAATTTTAAAACTGTTATCTTTGTGAAAGCTGTTTTTTCCCCAGACCTTGAAGGAAACAACCTGTAGGGGTTGAAAGCTTCTGATTGGCTGATATAACTTCAGGATTGAGGGGTTAACTGCCATCTGTTGGACTGAGTTACCCTTTACAAGCATTTTAGAAGCACCCTACTAGTATGGGCACTTTGTGTGTGAATCAAAGCCATGCACACACATCAAATAATCCTTTCTTTAAAAAAAATTAAGACTTGATTAAATTTGGATATGTTGAATAAATGAAATACAGTTAAAAGTAAAACTAATACATCTCTAAGTATTTCACTTGAACATGAATGGTTAAGATTAGTAGCTTTCAGGTGCACCCAGGATTGCTAAATTTTATGAATCGTACATAGTGGTGTAATTAATCCAAGTTTCACACCAGTTCTGGTTTTCGTGTTCAAAAAGCATTGTTTTAGGTCCTCTTCAATCATAAACATCCTTCCAATTGGCCACATATTCAGGAACTTTGAAATTACCTTCCATTACAATACCAATGATACCCCACATTATACTTCTTCCAAGCCCTCACCGTCTTCTTCACCACTCACATTTGTTGAGTTATTTCTGAGCAGAAAAGCTTTGTTTTCCTGCCATTTCATAAGTTTAAGAACAGAAATTAACAAAAAATAGGAACTCCTAAAATGGTTCCAAAACAAGAGCATCACGGTGGCGCAGTGGCCTTGGCTGGGTCAGTTGGCATTTCTATGTGGAGTTTGTAAGTTCTCCCTTTGATCATGTGGGTTTAATCTGGGTGTTCTGGTTTCCCCCACAAGTCCAAAGACAAATGAATTGTGTAAACACAATTGTCCATAGTGTATGAGTGTAATTGAGTGTGTATGGATGTTTCCCGGTGATGTGTGGCATTAAACATATGCCAGATGAGTTGGCGGTTCATTCCGTTGTGGCGATCCCGAAAGGGACAAAGCCAAAAAAAAAGATGGTGTGTTCCCGAAACTCACTCTCTAAGTTCAACATCTTTGCAGATGAGATAGACTTAATTTCCATTCCCTTTTCAGAAGCCTAGACATAAACTGCTTTGCCGGGGTTCATCTCAATCAGTGCTCTCCAGCTCACAGACCACAGACACCTGGGAGATCTAATGAGTGCGGCCCAGGCTCCCCTACCTCTGATCAGCAGCAGGGGATAAAAGGAGCCCAGAGGCACAGAGGAGGGAGGATCGACTCGGATGAAGATTGTGTGTGTTTTAATTGCCGTTTCCCTATTTCTCGCCCCGACAGAGAGCAGCTGAAGCTGGACCGCCTGATCCAATCAGCATTCCCGAGAAGAGGATCACCAAACCTCACCAGAGCACCAGATTCACCGTTTACTCACTGCACCATTATTTGTAAATAAAGCCACCAGATTTTTCACCAAGCAACACTACATACACTTCCACTTGCAACCTGCACTCCGCTGCCTCTCTCTGGCCACCTTCTTCAGCCACCAAAAACATTCACGGGGTCAAGACTTGCTCAGCAGCTCCTTCCTGTGCTACCCCTGGTGACTTGAACCAGCTATTACCTTCAGACCTTCACATTTTTCTGCTTTTATTATTAATGTTTTTCTTTAGGGTGAATAAAGAGACAACAGAGCCCTCAAGATGTCCAACCCACAATTTGATCTTGTAGTATTGAGTAAGCAGTAAATGCGGCATCAGGATCCATAACCCCAAAAGTATAGTAGGGCTCAATAAAAGCCTTTATGGTGCATGGCTTATCCCCAGGCTGTTTTGGAGCAAGGGAGTGATGTGACCGATCAATTTTGACATCACAATCCAGTTGAAGCATTTGCCCTTCCATGTCTTTGCAATTTTCCTTCAGGTCATCGAATTAAGTCATAAGTTTGGACACCTTCGTTTCAAGCGCAACGTCTTGTCCGACAATGATTAAAGCCCCTCTTCCATGTCGTTTACCCTCATTTGTTATTTGATGAATTATAGGCTAGCTCCATCCTCATTGAGGAGTTTGACACATTTAAAAGCGAGCTACAGACAGTCAGTACACTCCTTAGCTCTTGCTTTATTACAGATGATATTTCAGCCCTCAATGAAGTGAGAATTTCCACTTTTTTCACCTCAGGGTCTGCCATCGTCTCCTCAGTTCGTCCAGTCGCCATGGTAGCTTGAGCTTTACGTCGAGGCTTCAGGCCTTGACCAGTGTATTTAAATTGGTTTTTAGCCATCCACGCCAATTATTTATTTCAAACTTAATCCGTATTTGTTACACTAAGGAGTTAAGTGCGTTTTCATATTTGACATGCTGTTTTAATATACAATTACTTTAGATTCCGCAGGAGTGCTGCAAAATGCATTTTTAATCCATCCAGCTCAGAACCCCATGCAATAAAAGCCTATTTTAAACCAAAACATTGAGTTCTGCAGCATGGAGGAGCGTTTACAGTTGTATAATATATTGCTTTAGACATCTTAAATCAGGATCCCTTCATACAGTATGCAAGCATTCAAACATTTTACCTAATTTCAATCTGCTTGCGTTTCTGCAGCTCCTGATTCCTGAGCTCCTCCAAGCGCCGAAGTTCCTCTTGACGTCTCATCAGATCTGTCGTTAGGTTCAATAAAAAAAAATGTAATAACATGAAAGGGTCAAAGAGAAGTGAACAGAATTTCCTTCACAATCCTTAAAGGTACCATGTGACATTCGTGGCATCTTGAAGTGCTGTTCCCTCATCAATAACATGCCTGAAGAAGAATTGAGATTAGTTTACACATGTTTGAATAACCCTTTAATCTTTTTTCTGAGCTGAAAACAGCACGCTTTCCTTATCCTTGCCCTTTTTCCTTATCCCCACCCAAGCCCCACTCACTTCTCAATCATATTAATCACTAATACAGCCCCTCTCTATGATGAGTGGGAAACACAGTTTGACCAGGAAGTGTGAGAGCAGCAGACCCATGCTGGATAAACAATGAAAGAGAAGTGTGTTTTCAGATGTATGGAGCCTAACATTTTATTTGGATGACCAAAAATGAGTGTTTTCATCAGAAATGGCTCGATTGTGTGTCTGCCTATCAGCAAAAACTTGGAAAGATCACTTGTGTTTGTGAGCAGCACTTCACATTCACCTGGTTTACCAACAAAGAGAATTTCAATAAAATATTTATAAATAAAAGGTTCTTACACCAGGTGTTTTTACAACAGTGTTAATTTATTTGGAGGTCAACATTGTAAGGTTTTTGTTTTTATTACTTGTGCTAGGCTTAAATACATTAAATGCAATTTTAACTCTTCATACAGCAAGCCGAGCGCACACTACATACGTTCTTTTCCACACTACAAGGCGCACCTAAAAGCCTTCGATTTTCTCAAAAGCTGTATGTGCACCTTATATTTCGTCAATATTGAGGGGGTTTTTTTCCTCAGAGCTCTGTCTCTATTGATCTATGACTGCATGCGCTCTCATATAACCGATGTTGTCAAAAAACAAGTGAAGCCTGGGCACGGACGGTAGCAGAGGAGAGCCATGGTCATAAAAGTACACATGACAAAAAAGCAACACAAAAATATTCACAGCCTCAGAGCGTCACAGACTCTGACCACATCTGCCATCTTCCAAATCAAAGGAGACTTCCTTCTTGAAGCCCCTGCCCCGGGAAGCTCCCACCTGGGCCGGTACTTTTCTACATGCCGGTTGAATACCAGGTTTAAAACAGTCAGATGTCCGCGTGTTTGGCACTTGGTGTTAACGCCGCGGACATCATAACAAATCCGCGTGCGAGATTTCCGGAAGATGTCATGGGGCATAAGGCGACCAATTAGAGAGCAGGATACCACGCACGAACACCCAGCATCGGGGCTGGATTTGACCAATAGGAGAGCAGGATAATACGCACGAACACACAGCACCAGGGCTTGACACCTGATGGTGCATTGAATAGAGTATGTATTTTTCGTGTGCATTATTAGTGTCTTGAATTTTAATTAGGTATCATGAAGCAAAATATTCGTTGTGTGGCCTTTCATATCTTGAATTTTCCGTACCACGAATAATTTGTATCTCAGGGTATCACTGTAAGTGTTATTGCTTTGCACTATTTCAAGAGTATATTGTGATTGCACTAACGTTTTATTTACCATTACAATATCAGATTGGTTCTTTTATGTGTTTACTGAATCAAAATGTTGGACTAAATGTTGTATCTTAATGTTGTTAGAAGATAAACTGTGTCCTGAAAAATACTACGTCACTGACATCAACTGTTAGTTGGTTTGAAAAAAACAGCTTTTTACTCATTTTGATAGTGAACGGAGTTGTCAGAATGCTGGTTTGTATTTTAATAATGAAAGTTAATAAATAACTAAGTAATAACAGTTTGAGGGACTTATACGAATGTTTTTGACATTCTCTAATGCAGCTCAATCTAGTGGATGCATAACGCAACCCCAGCCAATAATGTAGCTTCTCCTCTGTCCGCCTTATAATGCAGTGCACCTTATATATTAAAACAGTTTTCAAATAGGCCATTACTTGAAGGTGTGTCTTATAGTCTGGTGCATCTTGTAGTGCGAAAAATATGGTAATTTTTATAATTCTTTAAGGAAGTCTGCTTTCAGCACACACATAAGGAGCCTCTTTGCATTTTATTTTCCCCCAAATCGCAAACATGCTCACACTACAGGATTCAACAATCGTGTGGAACATTACAGGATGTTACCCGCTACTAGGCTCGCACCTCAAAAATTTAAAATCTCGACTAGATCTTCTATTGGCATCTATATTTGTCACAAGTACACCGATAACAAAATAAATAAGTCATAAAAAAGTACACCGATATTTGAAAGTATAAAGTATAAGAGTAAGTATGTCCAATTTACCTTGTTTACTTGTTTTCCTGCGTTTTTTGGTTCGTTCTGTGGACTCAAACTTACATCACGCATAGCCATTGTCTGTTGATTATAATATTTTAAATCAATAACGCGTGTTTAAAGCATCGCATGTGTTTGCTTTTGCTCAATCTGGACTAAAATGTTTGCGCTAGTCAGTAGGGGCATATGGAAACACATCTGTGGGAGGGAGTTGTGTAAACAGTGCATTTCACCTGGCCAAGAATATGAGGTGATCCAAACACATTTTTAAAGAAAAAAAAATTGCCTTTTGAAGTTATTAACAGTTCAGCGCTACTATAAAGTGCTCAAATATTGATTTTAAGTGCTATAACAAGGGCATACCATGGGATCATTAAGTAAAACTTCTTCATACCGTGGCGCATCATCATGAGTTGATGTTCATGTTTGGCAGTCTCTATTTCAGCCTCCAACTTCTCCTTAGCCTCTTGTATGTTTCGAGCCACCTGTTCCCTCTGCTGTTTCTCCATCTCATCCAAGGCCTTCCAGCGAGATGAGTACTCAAACTCAAAGGTGCCAGGTTGTGCAAAGCGTGGTTCCAGCTCCCTTTCCCTGTAGAAGTCATTGGCAAAAACAGAAAATGTTAAAAGACAAAAACAACCTGTTTTGTAAAAGAACGACTCTGCTCAGATTGGTTTTTGGGGCTTTTCCTCTGTGTTCTGTACCCAATAACACAAATACTTTTTTTGTTCCAATTTGAACGAAGTTCTAAAGCAAACGGAGTTAAGCCAACATAACAATTTTTTTTATGAAAGTGTGACCAGACTTTCGACCATCTTCTGTCTTTTCATTAAAGCTTTTTGTTAAGTGTTAAAGTCACCGCATTCTAAGCATATAGAACACCATTTCTTCCACGTTCTCCATTAATCTTTGTTGTGTGTGACAGCCATCATGTGTTTCTGTCATATTTATTATGACGCCATTACTCACTCATAACTGAACTGACACTCATGGAAAGATACCCAGTAGAGTTATGTTGTTACTGAAATTCTGTAAGAAATGAGAAATTACTCTTTCACATCGTTACTCTCTAATAAGGCTCTGAATGCTTGGCACAGCATTTGTGATTCGTTTGTTAAGGATCATTTAAGACCTATATCATACAATCAAAAACACATCCAAATGTTGTTGCATAATAAACAATAAGCTTCAAATACATTGTTTGAAACCCTAACCATCACTTTTTAGTTTTTGAGTACATTTAGGTTTTCTCTAAGTCTTGCAACCCTTAACAGTCCATTTTTTTGCCTTAAGCCTTTATGCATGTTTTTTCAATCTCTGGCAACCCTTACAATCACATATACATATTTTAACATTTATGATCCTGCAGATGTGCTTTTACTCGCTGTGCCCCACTCTGTATTGATTATGAAGGAATGTTGTTCTACTCTAATAACTTCATGTTATCTCCTGCTTTCTGTGACTTGAATGTTGGTCAGTCAATTCCACACACCATAATGTGATGAGGATTGGTTGAAATGTCGGTCAAATGGCCTCATCTGCAAGTCTTGGTCAAAGAAATCTGCCAAAAACCAAAGACTCGCAAGGCTACCAGCTTTATCACAAGAATATAGAAAACCAGATTAACAGACTTACTTGAGAAACTGTGCTGATTTTTGCAATACCTTCTCTGGTAGTCCATCTTCCTCATTATATTGTTCCATTGGTTCAATAATGACTGGACGGGGCGACCTATAAAATGAATGCATTTAAATAAGAAGCTTTGAAAAAAAACTTTGAGTCAAAAACTAAATGCACAAAATAAACTGATTAATGTTATAACTTATGAACTAACGTTGTTAGCAGAAGGGCCCCTTCAGCACAGTGGTCCATAGCCTTCCGGGCAGCTGGCTTAGTAGCAAACTCTACAATACCCCTGCCAGTAGGTTTGCCTCTGTCATCTACTACAACAACTGCCCGCTCCACTGGGCCAAACTGCATGAAGGCTTGTTCAAGGATCTCGTTGGACACAACTGGAGAGAGGTTTCGTACAGTAAGTGCAGCTGCATGAGTGGCAAATCGAATACGGATGGCTCTGTTTCCCAACACAGTTCCATCCAGCTCAGCCTTAGCAATTTCTGCAAGTGTCCTTGTTTCCTGAATGACAATTTAAAGACAATTAATTGTTTTGTAATTACGATAGGTGAACTAAAAACATAGCAAAACATGGCTATAATGCTGAATGCTGATATAATTACTTTTTCACACAAAAAATACAGACTTCATATTAGAATTAACCCCCAAAAGCAAAAGACAAATACAAAAGCAGACTCTCATAAACACGTTTATGACTACATGATATTTCTTTAATCATACAAGTGTAACCACCAGCATTTAAAACAGTCATTGTTCAAGTTAAACATTAATTTGCAAGTGACTATTGTATCAAAGCAATGCAATCCTTCTTCGGCATACTTTTAAGAAACCGCACTAGTGTTAAAAAAAGGACTTGGGTGTATTTATGTATGTGTATGTATGTATGTGTATGTATGTATGTGTATGTATGTGTATATATATATATATATATATATATATATATATATATATATATATATATATATCAAGAGTACAGAGGCTAAACAGAGCTTTATAAGTGCCGCTCACTTTTTGAAGTCAGGATGTTATATTAATGATAAAGTCTCAAAGCTTAAAATAAATAACACTTCTTGGAAAATTAACACATATACATTTGTCTCTGTCTACCGAAGACTGTAACCTGAAAATGATATTTTTAAGAACACAATAAATATTTTGGGGTCGTTTTAGCGCTTCCTGGTTGAAAGCAGTATCAATGTCTGGAAGTCGCTTGGTTCGAAGATCATAACTTACCAGACGTATAAAGCCGAAACCTCGATCTCGATTAATGAAGACCTCCTTTGCTTCGCCATATTTGAGAAAGAGCTTTTTGAAATCTTCCTCCGACACATCTGTAGGTAGATTGGCGACATACAATCTGCAACGCTGAGTAAATGTTTTCTCTCCGGGTCTTCGGAAGCTCTTGAGGTCCAGGGTCATCTCTTGTGGGACGGGGTCCGCAGGATTAGCTGTCTCTTTGGGTAACGTTAGCGAGTCAGTCTTTACCTCAGACTCTGTCGGTGATTTCGCGGAGTAAGAACCACTCTGCGATTGCAGATCCGTTGAGGTATTATTAACGTTCATCTGTTTAACGCTACGATTTGCCATTACGCTGCACTGTGTAAAGAATTTAAACTCCTCGTACTTTACCGGTAACACACATTCGTCTTTACGAACTATTATTATTTCTCGGTCAACCAATGCGTTCGACGCGCTCTTGTCTGCGTGTTCAATCAATTATGTTTTGTTTGTTCGCGTGGAAACGTCGGGGCGCATTACCGCCACCTATTGTTCTGGAGCGTGAACTTGTGGATCCGCTATATTCCCAAAACGCCACACTCCGGACTTGTGGATTTTCTCCTTCATTTTTTAAGCATCAGGCAGATTACAAAACAAATGAAATGAGAAGGATAATACAAAGATTATAAGATGGCTATATTGAATAAGAAAATACATGCATACATACATTGAAACAATTATAAAGAAATATCAAATTGTTTCTTGTTTAATGAATTGGTTATTGATTTCAGATCCAAATCGAATTAAAATATTAGAAAGAGGTGCTTACTATTGCTGAGTTTAGATTTTGGATTTTTGAATTTTCCCAATAGGAGAAGTGAATTAATAAAAAATATATATTTTTGAAGTGATAAGTCAAAAAAGAAGAAACCAAAAAGGACATTTTCAAAAGAGCTGAAAGCTGGGCAGAATGTGATTCATGACATAGGAGCAAAAGTCTGCCCAGAAATTGTTTACATAGGGGCATTTCAGGAACAGATCAAGAAAAGTTTCAGTATGCAAATCAGAAAAGTACATTATGTAGCGATATCCCAGTTAAATATGTTATCCAAAGAATAATTGTATGGGTAGTATTTATAAATCAATTTTAAAAAAACATATTTGAAAGTAATGTATTTTACTTTGTTAATGACCCAATAATTATGGGGTAGTGTCCATATTTTGAACCAGGACATCGTTATCCCAATAAAATGTAATATGGGGTCTAGAGACAATCTTCCTTTGAAACAGGGCTTAAATCTGCTATTTTTCTTAATGGGATGTAGAACACAAATGCGACCAACAGCAGTGTCCTTGGGGTTAAAAGACAGAAGCAGACTGACAATATGAACTTTTATAAAGAGTAGCTAATCCATGAGGCATTGCATCCATAACAATAACAATAGCATACTCTTTAGGAGGGATCAGAATTTCACATTTAGATAAGAATTCAGAGTAAGTTAGAAGAAGGCCTTCTCATTAAAAAGTTGAGTTGGTAAGTTTATGTTATCTGAAAGGCCTTTTTCAAAGATTTAGATTTTTATAAAATATACACCTTGTTCTATTTGAAGCATCTATTGGGTGAGAAATTATGTTTGTAAATTAAGTTCTGAGATAATGGCATTTCTTTGTGAAAATCTGATAGTTTCAAAGAAGTTTAAATAAATTGCCAACTTTAAATAAAAAAAAATCCTCCAACTTATGAAAAGATATAGTGGGGAATAAGACTCTACATGCTGGTAGGTTTTTTTTAAGAAATATTTTTATCCAGTTCATTTTAAAGGTGTGATTTAGAGTAGTGAAATCTATGAAGTTTAATCCACCTTTTCACAGGTGTTTATTACCAGATTTATTTTACTTAATGAGTCTTGTTTTTCCAAGGAAAGTCGAAAAGCATTTTATCAATATTCTTGTCAGTACTATTGTTCCTCTTTAATCTTTCACTAAGACGTATGTCGTATAGTGATGACGAGTGGGGGTTTTGATGACAAAATAGGGGTTTAAGAAGCTTTGAATCCTATTGAACCACTGGGTCGAAAAAAGGTTCAGTACTCGAAAGTTCATTCAGATTACTCATTGGCAATATATTGGATTCTCTGATCGATATGCAGCCAAAAAAGCATTAAAAATCATAGGCCTTTCATTGTAGTGATAATAGTAATGCGTTCAATTTTTTCAGAGTACAAAGACGTTTTACAATGTTTAGTGCATTATTATTTCAATCCACATTCACACTCTGGTGGTGATAAACTACCTTGGTAGCCATTCCAAGTCAATCGCCTCCTGACCACCCCCAAGCACAATACACCAGTCACACTCACATACAGGGCAATGTGGGTGAAGTAACTTGCCCAATGCCACAATGGCAGAATGAACATGACAGGGATTCCAACCTTAAGGTTATTAGAAGACCAACTCCACCACTGCGCCAGCTTGGTGTTTGGTGTATTGTAGCGATTCGTTGTTTTGGGAATATTGTGCTCCTCCATGTGTATTGATAGTGAGGCAAGCTGAGGCGTGCTTACTCAAAGTGTTTCTGAACTCCTTGTGTATTTCAGAAACTGTTGCTTTTGGAAAGGAGTATGGAGCAGTCATTTTACTCCTGATGTTACCTATTGATGAGTCCCCCATTATTATGGTTCTGGGTTCCACTGTGGCATGGGATGAACGGTGGTGTCTGCTAGTCCTTGAAACACTTCTCGCTGCAGTATTTGCTGTCTGCTTATCTAATGGCTCTCTGATATTTTGATCAGTGTCCACTAGTCACTAGTGCTTCAAACCTGTTTAAAGCTGAACAGTGCCCTTTTTGCAAGCGCAAAACAGCAGCAAAAGCAGGAAGCAAAAAAAAAAAAAAAGCCTCCGCTGACAGAGATCGACAAGGCTCCGAGTTGGTTGGTCTCTTTAGTTGGTGGCAGCACTCTCTGAACTGTACAATTGGGTGTCCAGCTTGGCTTGTGGCATTTCTTAGTGATTTGTGTGCTAATTTTGCCCCTGGAGGCAAAAGTCTTCTCCTTGCCTTCAATTTATATAGTGCTTTTCAAGACACTCAAAGACGCTTTACAATTATCAGAGCATTATTCATTCACTCCACATTCACACTCTGGTGGTGATAAGCTACCTTAGCAGCCCTCAGCTGCACTGGGGCAGTCTGACGGGACATGGCTGCCATTCTTCGCCTATGGCCTCCTTCCCACCACCAAACACACCCCACCAGTCACACACATCCACACTGGGCATTGTGGGTGAAATGGCTTGCCCAGGGCCACAACGGCAGAATGGCCCCAGCGGGGATCGAACCACCAACCTTCCAGTTACTGAATGACCAACTCCACCACTGCGCTTTCTTGGCTTCTTTCGCCCCAACAGGTGTAGTAGTTAATTGCAGTATCACTACATACATGCCATCTGTAATTGACCACCGGTTGCATCTCTTAATGACCCAGGGCATAGAGGGCCGAGCAGTTTTCCGAAAGGCTAATTTTCATATGCTGTTTCTCCGGCTAGTTCCATCTATGCTATCTTCTCTCCAACGACCTTTCCCCATTTGGGTCAAGGCATACTATCTGTCGGTCCCTCACAGGAACCATATATATATTAAATTGCCATTCTAAATTCAGCCTTTGAGGTCGGAAGTATGGCCTCTCCCTTCAAGATTAGGGATCGATGCACACCCTCTTTTGGTATTAGTTGATAAGTGAGTTCTATATAATGACCGACTGCCCAAGTGACTTGAGGTCACTTGGTGCCACTTCGTAACTACTGTTCCTTGAATAGAGAACAGAGACATATGTCTCCTAGCCCAACCGTAAGGTTGTGAGTGATTGTCTGGTTGTCTAGGGGGTGAAAATGGCTCCAAGATTCACACAACGTTACGATGCATTAGCTCAGGGTTTCCCAAATCCGGTCCTGGGGGGCTGGAATCCTGCACATCTTAGTTGCAATGCTAATTGTTGTTTTAATTAGTAACAGATGGGATTCATGATGATTGAACAAAAATGTGTAGGTAAAGCCTTCCATGAGCAAATTCTGCATTAGCTCATGCTTTTTTGCAGTTACGCTATGATGTGACCATCAGCGCACCCACTCATTGGCCTTTATAAAAGTGTGGAGAGAGTTGGGTGCCCCATAGCGGCGCTCTATGGTCATCATGACATCTGCAATTAAAAAAAAAATAGTAAGACTTTTTTGGCTTGGGTATTATCAGGTCCTAAAGCCGGGCTCCTGATGAGCAGAGTGGTGAAACACCTGAACCAGATCATTAACTCATCAGGTACTCCAGGCACAACCAATATGCGACCTGAACACCTTCCCCATTAAAAGCCTCTAACACGTCAGCACTGATAACATAGCGGCCGGTGTACTGACATGTGGTGAAAATTTGCATCTGCCAACAGGGGTTCGAATTCGGTCCCAACCCTTTGCCGATTCCTCTCCCCTGATCTTTCTTCCAAATTTTCTTCTTGTCTTTTCTCTAAAGTGTCCTATATAATAAGGCTTAAAAAGCCCCCAAAAACATCTAAAAAAGCCTCCAACACTCTTTCTTTTCTTTTAAAAGCCCTGACAGCAACATGGCCATTTCATGGCTACCCCCATTTTAATTAAAATTGTGTTAATATTTCATTTTAAAACCTCATAGGATCTCTCTCATAGGAAACTTGTTTTAAAACTAAGTTACAATTCCCAGCACAAGTCTGTCCTTAGTAACAACTTTTTTAGCCCTGTTAGCATAACCCTGTTTTTTTCTGGTCTTGTACAGTCAGGTACCTTCTCCTCATGGAATTATAAATTGGACTTTCTATCAAAATGTGTTTAGTAGATAAAACACCTTTGCAATGTCTACATAAAGGCATTACCTAACTTTTAACAAGAAAACTATGAGTCAGTCTTGAGTGCCAAACTTGACATCTGGTTAATAATATTTGATCTACTTTTTAATATAGTTTGAATAATATGTTATACTCAGACCTCAGTAAGTTATTTGTTTTTATCATTATTTTAACAACTACTGTATGTATCTGTTTCATGGATCCTAGAACCTGTAGTACTGATTTGAAATCTCCTAGTACTGCTTTTACTGTTACTTTGTTTTCTATTTTGGATCCATCAGTGAATATAGGTATGTGATCTGGATACACTGTTCTTATGTTAAAGTAGTGTTGATGGTAGAAATCACGGTGGGTTTCTTGTTTCTTGTATTCAGCCATTTCCACAGATTGATTTTCGCTCTCTGGAGATTCCATGGACGGATGGGCAAGAAGGGTACTTGGCTTAGATTTGAAAGATTGATGTTTAGTTTGTCTAACCAAGGTCTGATCCGTATTCCTAATGATCTTTTCAGTTTTGCCTCATATATCTGTGTGCACAGGTTGAAAAATGGGTTTGTCGGCTGAATTCAGCTTTTTTTGCCTTCAGTTTCATCACATATTGTAATGCCAGCTTTATTCTTAAAAGAGGTTCATGGCTTCTGCATAAAGGCTTTCCAGTGGAGATGTTCTGAAAGCTCCAAAACACAGTCTTAACCCTTGGTGATGTACAGTATCAGGTGGTTTCAGATATGATTCTCTCGCTGCTCCATATACTACACTTCCATAATCTAAACAGGATCTTATTATCAGCCTGTAAATTCTTAAAAGCACTTGAAGTTCTGCACTCCATTTGGTCCTGGCTAATACTTTTAAAAAGGTTCATTGTTTTCAAGCATTTGTTTCTTTTTTGTTGTATAATAGGGATAAAATTTATTTTATTGTCCCAGATCAGTCGAAGGAATTTCATTTAATTTATTAACAGATTAATTTATTCAGATGGGTTTATTTTTGATAACTTTCACTTCAGCTCTTTGTTTAGTCGAAGTTCTGGGTCATGGTGAAGAGATTGGATCTAACAGAAATGTAATTACACTGTTTTTGTGAACCGAATTCCGTTGTTTGTGGCCCCATTGCCAATTTTATTTATGCAGAGTTGAAGCTGTCTTTCGACCATTGCATGCCACCTTGCATGCCACACAGATGTCATCAACATATAAGCTGCAATAGACATTTTGTTCATGCCTTTGTTCTTCTTCACTCTAAATAGTGTCACTGATAGTTTTCTCCCCTGTGGTACTCCTTGTTCTTGTATTATACTATTTTATTTAATATTCCCAACTTTTAATTGAAATGTTCTGTTTGATAGGAACGTAGATATAAATATTGGGAAGTTCCCTCCAAAGCCCATATCATACAAATCCTTTAGGATTCTGCTTTTCCATGTTGTATTGTAGGCTTTCTCCAAGTTGAACATTACAGCAACTGTGTGTTCTTTGTTTACAAATCCTTCCCGCACAAGATGTTCCGATCTTGAGGTGGTCCAAGGTGTTTCTACCCTTCCTAAACCCACACTGAAAATCACTTATGAGGTGGTCCATTTCCATACCAAACTATTTTTCACCATCCTTTCCATAGTCTTACAGACACAACTGGTTAAGGCAATCGGTAATTGCTGGGGACTGTGTGATCCTTTCCTGGTTTGGGGATTGGCATGATTGTTGTGTCCAAGCAAGTTTGAGGGATATCTCCTATTTGCCAAATTGTTTTATATTATTGAAGTAGTCTAAGGAGGATTTTCTGTGGCAAATAATTTAAGAATTCATAAAGAATCTGGTCAGGTTCCGGGTACTGTATTAAGACATTCTTTCAGGGCACATGTTAATTCCTCGATAGGGAATGGCATGTTGTATGTTTCATGGTTTTGTGTCTTGAAGTTTATTATATTTCTTTTTTATATGAAATTTTTGGAATTCCAGTTTAAAGTTTCCTGCAGATGAGATTTTTCCAAAGGCTTTAGCTAATGTATTAGCTATTTTCCTATCCTTAATAAGCTTTTTAACATTCATCATTAAACCATGGTTTTTTTCCTCTATGCAGGCTTTTCGGATATTTTTGGGATTGCAGCACTTAATTCTGGGGAGAAGATGGTCAGATAAATAGCTGATAAGGTGCCATGTCCTGGATGTAGGTAGATTTAAGGTCCATCATTTAATATCCCTAGATCACATTCATTTATCAGCTCTTTTGTTTCCATCACATCACAGGTCGCAAATTATGGCAAACAAGTTAGCATGGTTAGCAAGGGGGTGCTAAGGACCTATTCTACCCTGGGTCCCCAAAGGGGACTATCATGATGGATATGATCAAAGTATGAATAGAACAATAGAAGTCTTCAAATGTAACCCTCGTAAGGGGGCCTTAAGGGTTAATCTCTCTTGCCCAAGGAGAAAACCCTAGCACTACGGAGGGAAGGAGCATGTCACAATTCCCTTCACAAGCTGCCATCAATGGGTTCAGGAGCTGAAAGGCTTGAGGAAAAAAAGCTGTCCTGGTGTTTGGGGCTCTGAAGTGCTGGCCAGAGCTGGACATCGTCATTTTCACTGTGATATCATCATTTCCTCAGCGTCATATGGACGCATCAACTCAAGTACTGCTATGATCTCCAGTCTCCAGCGCTTCACCATGACTCCTGTGATATCCAGTCCCCTCTGGTTCACTCCAGTGAAGCACCATTATTCCTGTGATCTTTAGCGCATTACCTTTCCATGCCACATACATCACTGACGCAAAGACTAATCAAAAATACAGCACAGAACAAGCTGGTGTCAGTGTAAGTAAAGACATGTAAAGATCCAATACCTATCGTTCTGTGATCCCTGACAAGTATTCTGGAAATTAAGCCTTTAGTCAGAGTGGGTGGAAGTCTTTCAGATTCTGTACTCTGAGAAATTTCAAGCGCAAGTTCAAGGTTCAAGTTAACCAATACCCCCCAGAGATGTATTGCGTTTAATGACTTCGGTTGCACATATGACTTCCTGTATCATGTATTATGAGTAAAATTTTCATTAAGATTTGATTTAAAGAAAGTGCTATAAAATAATTAACAGTTGTTTGCTATGGATGTTGTGTCAACTTACCATTAATATTTAGGAGAGAAAGCACATTTTTAGAAATACTTTTTTTTCACACTTCTCCAACCATATAGACCAAATAAAGGGTCCCTCAGCCTTTATTTATATTATTATTATTTATATTCATAAATATGACTAATTTTGAAGTGAAACTATTTGCAACTTTTCATTGTCTGATAAAGTAAGGGGAAGTGTTTCAGAGAGGTTTTCTTCTTCACTTTTCCTGCTTCAGCAATAATACTATCATTTCTTAACGATTTGCTTAATTAAAATGTTAATCATTCTCAATTATTACAACAGTTGTTACTTAATTGCTTGTGTTTCCAAAAATTAGTAATTTAGCTCTAAACGAACTCCTTAACTGACGTAATTTCTATGATTGAGTTGTTAAGATTCTAACAAGAGTTGTTATAATAATTAAGAGATGATTTTACATCTATCTTACAATAGGTCAGTTAGAGGTGCAGGAAGTATATTAATTGAAACATTTTCTTTTTGAAATATATATAAGGTTAATTAACCAATAATCAATCCGAGACATAGCGAAGCATTATTTATTATTCCAAGTAAAGGATCTTGAACTTTGAAATTACTCTCTCCACAAATCTTTAGGGTGAATATCTGCATAAGGCTTTTAGTGACACATTTGAGGTAAATGGACTAAGAGGTTAATAGAATTGTCTAAAGTAATATTAAAATCACATCCAATTAAGAACAACAACAAATTAAAACACTATCACGCTCCATTTTGAGATCATGCCCCACATTGATAAGTTTGCTGGGCTAGTTTCAGCTATTTTCGACACATTAGTCTCCTCTGCTATTTTATTTTTTTGGATCCGTATTCGTAAGATAATTCTGAGGGTTTATGTACTGAAGGTAACACTGATGTGTAAGCAAATATCTCTGTTAATTGCATAGAATTCAACAAATCACTTTTATTTTTGCATAATACTGTGTTAATATTGTCGACAATCATTTAAAAATAATCTGAATAAACATGGCAACATCCTAAAATAAAAATGGAGACCCCTTAATCCTCGAAGAGAATAGTTTCCTAAGCCAACTTAAAAATAACCACACGGCCACACAGCATACAACTGGAACAACATAAACATAGTGTAAAGGTACTGAATAAAACTTTGTTTGCCAGAAAACTAAACCGCCTTGTGTCTTCCAAGTAGAGGTAGTGGCAAAATTATATGATTGATGTTCAATGAATGAGAGCGCCTCAGACAATAAGGTGGTAAGTTGAGACTGAAAACAACCAGTAGAGAGCAGCACTAAACCACTTCATGAAGTACACTTCAGTTACTCTGCAGAACACAAAATAAAGACACTTGGCAACTGAACTTAAACAAATGAGTAATTAGATATTCAAAACATGATACATATACATAAATGTGTTTTTTAACTCAGAAATTGTGCTTGAAGATCAAATAGTACAAGTATATTTATGTGCAGGGTAAAACTATATTTAATAGTATAAAAACTTCAACTTACCATTTGAGTAAATGCAAAAAAAACAAAAACAATTCCAACTAAACATAATTGCTGAAATACTTGCAATATAAAGGAAAAACCTAACATTCTGGGATGAACTTGCAGTATGAATCATTACATTTTATGTATTTTGAGAAATCTGTCAATTGGAAAAATGTTTGAAAACTAAGTGGAAAGTTTTTCCAAAATAATTGAGCAACAATGTGCTCTTTGAACTTTGAGTCAATTTAATGCAACCAATGTTCAATGTAGTTTCAAATTCCAAATATGATGTTCAATTAAGTGGTTTAGTTTTTTGTGCAAGTGTGATTATGAAACAAAACTGCAACTAAAGCTTTCAAACGCATTCAAAAAGATTTTTTAAATCAAAATACAGACTAGCCAACATTGTACATCCAAGTAATCAATAAAATGGAATGATGCAGCAATATGACCAAGTATATTTTAAAAGGTAAAGCTTTATTGGTGTTTCAGCTCAAGAAATATCTGTTTACAGATATCCAAGACAATACCCAAATTATTGGCAGCAAAGATTTAAAAAAAGACACTTGGAGAGCAAGCGCTTTAACTACCTTTCTTGGCTTGCACTCCATGTTAAATAGGGGTGGGCAGATCAGTTCTTGTATCACCACTTACGTTGGAATCGGATCGATACTAGCCCACCAAGATTGATATTTAGGCTATTTTGTTTCTTACAGAAAATTCATCCATTAGCAAGTTTACATGTCTATTAGTTGCATGCACCAGTTCCCGTCCCGCAAGCTTCCCGCTGCCCCGTTGCTATCTGCCACAGTGAGTCGCGCTGTTCCATTGCAGGAGATGGTACATTGCTCTCCCCCTCTGGGCGGACGGCAGGTTGTGATGCAAAGGAGATTAGCAAGTTGCTTACTCAGGGTGCCAGGAAACTGAATTACAGGTGGCTATGCCTCTAGCACCTCTTCTCCAGCTTGGATGCATAGTTTGTGAGGTTGCGCCGGGATGATACCCCAGCTTTTCGGCCTGAATTCTAGAGTTTAAGCTGATGCAGGAAAAGCCTAGGCTGTGAAAGATATGCAGAAGGGGAGTTTTACCCAGGTCTCAGAGATAACCTGAGAGCTGCTACGGACTTTGCACTAAACGCAACAAAGTTGAGGAAAGCTCGTTGGCTACACGATGTGTATATTGAAAGTCACATGCCTTCATCTTGTTTGACCCAGGCTGAGATGTTCTTACACGATCTGAAACATTCCCTCAATGCAGCCCAGGTGGCTCTCAGCTTCCGTGTTGGAGTCAGCCTCGAGTGAGACCTCCTCGGCTGGAACCGTACGTTGCTCTGAGGTTGAGCCTAAATGTCAGGGAGGTGTCCACCTAGGCTCCCTTTGATCCCCTACCTCTAAGTCTGCTAGTTCGTTGCTCTCCTTGGGAACTATGGAACTATTGGCGAAATGTGTATAGCGCCATTAGTGTTCAGGAAGCTTGGTGTGAGCTTCCCATATGTTCCCTTGGCTATTGACTGCAGTTCGCTGTCAAGTGGTCCAGGTTCAACAGGATTCTAATGAATTCTGTCTCACCCACTGTCGCCCTGGGACAGCGAGCAAATCGATTTCCTTAAGACAAGGTGCAATCGAGCCGGTTCCTACATAGAGAGGGTTTACAGCCCATACTTTCTTGTTCTCTAACGCACAGACGGGTTGTGTCCAATCCTCAACCTGCACCAAACCCTGGTTCCAATTGCCCAGTCCAAGCACTGAGGATCTATGTTGAAAAGACCTGGAACCTTAGAAGTTGTGATCAGCAAGTGTGATTGGAGCACAGCAGACAATAGGGAAGGCTGTCTCCAAACAGAGATTGGCCAACTGGCAAGTAGAGAACATTAGCGCTGACAAGAGCTACTCTGCTGGCAGAGATCTGCAAGTCTGCGGGTTGGTCGAAACCCAACACCTTTGCCAGATAATATAACCTGAAGTCTTCGACAGTGCTAGGTGGTCAAAGGGGTGTCCAGCTTTGCGTGACCTTTCCTTAGTTCAGTGTTTCTCAATTATTTTCTGTCGCGCCCCCTAGAAGAAAAAAACATCTTGCGACCCTTGCGCAACTATAAATAGTTATTTGTCTTTAAACTTGTTATAAGTACACCTCTGCATAACACAGTCTCCTTATTAACGTATAAGAGAAAAAGAAAGAAATATGGACCAACTTACAACAAAGAATAGCTTCATTAACTGTAGCAGAAAAGACTTAAGGTGCATCTGTAATGCAAAAAACATTAAATCCTTAATAAAACTACAAACATTGTTTTACTGATCACGCACGTTTTGCTGAAAAAACTCAAGCGGCTTATCAGCATGATTGGGGTGTAATATGTTAAAGTGATGCCTTAATTTATTTGGCTTCATGCTGTCCGCTGCAAACATTTTTTAGATTCAGTAAGCACGCCGGTCTTTCCTCGTCTCCCAACCGCAGTCACAGTGAAGCCAATCGCTACATACGTGTAATATTTCCTCGTCTTAGCTTTCGGGAGCCTTTCATTTGTCTCTTTATCTCCTTCTCTCTCCGCCTGTCTTCTACAATTCAAACTCTGCCAATGAGAGCGCCACTGTCCCCTAATGTAGTGGAGTGCAGTAATAAAATAAAATAAAATAGAAAAATCATCCACCATTTTAAAATGTCATGTGGATTGACTGTTTCACTTATTTTCAGATGCATTATTTACAGAGGTGCACTGTGGAATAAAAAAATTTACATTTCGCACACTCTAGATTCTCACCGGATGTAGAAAACCATCTAGGACTTTTTCAGTTACTGCATTTACATAATTTGAATTGTAACTTACTGCTCGGCTCGGCCCATTTTAGTATTTTTCCCATATATTACAAAAAAATATATTATTATATATAACAACGTTTAACACGTATATGGATATATTCCCTTCTGAATACTATTGAATTGAATACATGGAAAAATATATATGATTAATAAGTTTGTTTTTTTATGTATTTTTTGTTTATATAACTGTTCATAATGTCATGCTCTTTATCAGGTTGCGTCTTTTCTTTTACGATTAATAGTGTTCTGCTCTGTGAGGAGATTTGGGCTTTTTTATTGAGGTGGGTGGGTTTTACATTTAAAATTTCTCCATAAAATTAATTTAATAGCAACATAGTTTTTATTGATATCAGATTTAGTTTTTGGCATTATATAGTCTTGATATGGGGGTATTTGAACTTTATTCATAAGTTCTTCACCAATACATGTAGACAAGGTTTAGAATAAAAAGTACCTAGTCCTTAGACTTTGGTTTCAAACGTAGCACGTCTTTATTATAAAAATAAAGTTAATCTAAATGTCTGGTTTTATTAAGACAAAAATGACAGACCTTTGACAATGCACTTCGGTGAAACATTGTTCAGTCACACATTTAACCCACCATCTCAACCCCCATCTCAAGCCTGTCAAGCTCTTTGCTAGAACCTGCCTTTAAGGGCTTTCACTCTCCTCTTCCCTGCTTGACCTATTATTTGATATTTGACCACTTGGTTGCAAGACACTTGCTCTTTACAGCTCAAATGTCATTAAGGCATCTTGTCAGTTTATAGACAACTCTGGCTGATGAGCAATTTTACTATAGAATGAAGCAATACACTAAGTAAACAAAAGCAGTGGCCATAGTTGAAGATGTAATTATGTTTTTTAAACAGATTGTTGACTTCGACATAGCACTCACACAGTGAAACTGATCACAAATGATAATTAAAAATTTATATTCTTTTAACAATTTCTATAATCAAACAGGCTTTATTTATTGGATAGCCCTTATATTAAAATGATGATGGAGTAATTCCTTAGCCTAAACTCAAAGGCAGGTAGCTCCTGTAAATGAAGGCAGAAGAATTGTCAAGGGCTCAAAATTTGTTTTCCTTGTGCAATGAGTGACAGTGCAGCACATTGGAGATGGAGGATTGAAAATTCGTAGTAGTGGTCACATCATTCTGGTTTTAGCTACCTGTTCAAAACTAAATGGTTGTCTTCTTTGAAGCTGACAAGGAGAAGTTTGCGCTCAATGAACCATAACTTGGCTGCCATGAAATGACAGGAACCATTGGCATACATTTCAAACAGCTTGTGCAATCCCATTAAAGTGCCACATACTCCAGTTTAAAAGAGACAAGATGAAATCCATCTTGATTGATAGAGACTAGAATTAAGTATTGATTTTTCTACAAATGTGTGGAACATAAAATTACAAATTGATGCAACATAAGATTTCTAATAGCCAACCAAATGAGCTCCAAAGCATAATTAATGTAACAGTTGAAAATTAATGCTCCTCTTTTTTAGTTTTACTTGCTCATTTTTTCAAAAGTTAACTCTGCAGCATGTTCTTTCGTGTACTGCAAGAGAGAAGAAAAAGCTGACTTCAATGCTGTATTAAGCAAAATACATTCCACTTTTATATATTTTCTTTCTTTAAATATTTTTCTTAATATATATTTATATATATATATTTATATATATATATATATATATATATATATATATATATATATATATATATATATATATATATATATATATATATATATATATATATATATATATATATATATATTTATATATATATATATATAAAGAGGCGTCACGAAGGTCGCTGGTTCGAGCCTCGGCTGGGTCAGTTGGCATTTCTGTGTAGAGTTTGCATGTTCTCCCCGTGATCGCGTGGGTTTTCTCCGGGTGCTCCGGCTCCCCACAAGTCCAAAGACATGCGGTATAAGTGAATTGAGTAACAACGATTGTCTATAGTGTTAAAGTGTGAATGAGTGTGTGTGAATGTTTCCCAGCGATGGGTTGCGGCTAGAAGGGCATCCACCGCATAAAACAACAGAGTTGGTAGTTCATTCCACTATGGCGATGATGAAAGATCCAGATTGAAGATCTTCATAAAAGTTACTCTTCTGTAAGAAGTAGGTAACTACTTTTTTTTTATTTTTTGCAGCAAAATAAAAAATGCATGCATTTACAAATTAAACGAAAAAATTTAGAGAATGTTCCATTATAAGTGTAGAACTGACATCTAACGTAGACAATCTAAACTGGATCAACACAGTTGCAACTGAATTAAATCTTTAGTGAGATAGCTCATCACTTTACTAGCATAGAAAATACTAATAAAGAACTATTATTTCATTATATCTGTGTGACATATTTGAAGAATTTAAGTGTTGCATCCAAATTTTCAAAGATTTGAACTTTAAGGCCTTTCATACAAATGCTTTTTGAAATAATAATTCATCATGAGTTTGACAGTTTGATTTACATTTAGATGTATTTTTATAACAGCTGTAGCATTTTTTCTTTATAACTTTTAATTTTCAAGGTTTGAAACGAGCTAACGTTAAAACATTAATACTAACTTTGATTCGATCTTGAATTTATAATCAAATATTATAAATATTATAAATATATAATATTTATATATAAATATTATATATAAATATTATCAATATATAATCAAAAAGGTGTAATGATCATTCAACTTTGAACTGAACTAAAAATGCCTCACGTTGATTAACTACCTAACTCATTATTAAAGACATTTCAAGGAACATATCTTTAAACACAGTATTCTTATACCATTAAAAGTGTGATGAAAGCTATTATATTCATGCTAGCGTTAGCTTTTAGGTTTATCTTAACGTACCTCTCTTTGTGAAGTGCTGCAAGTGAGGTACATGATTTGACATTGTTCCAGACATTTCACGATAGTTTTGCTTGTTTCCACTTTTTTGAAGCACTATCAAGAAGTTCTTGGTGATTTTTAAATACAAATGTAGTTATGCCGCTTTTTGCTGACGTGTGTCTGAAAGAGTTTGATTTGTGAGGGTACATGACTGACATGCATTGTGCGTGCAGTGACAGCATCCAACGCCAATTCTTATCTGGAAAGTTTTTTTGTTATTGAAAACATCTTCTAAGTTTTAATCAGTGTATAAGATGGAGTATAACTGTATAATCAGTTGGAGTTATAGTGTATAAGATGGAGTGCACGCTGAGAAAGAGACTGAAAGCACGCACTGATACTAACATTTAGCAAGAGAGCAAGCCAACATTTCAGTGGCGTGCAGCACGCTTCACAGAGGGGTCATCGCGGGGTTATATGAATGCACAGCCTTTTTTTAAAGAGCACTGTAGCCTTCATAAAGGGTTCTTCATAGGCTTAGATTGCCGTCTTTTGTAGTTGTTTTCTTGGCAGTGTGGCATTATTGGACTAGGTCTAGACCAAAAATCAAGTCCAAGACCGAACGCAAGCAAATCCGAGACAAGACCAACTTCAAACACAGTAGAGTCTGAGACGTTCCAAGTCCATAGAAAAATGGACTCGAGACCAAGTCCGGACTCGAGTACTACAGCTCTTGTAAGAAGGAGCTGAGCTGTGCTATTACAACTGTCCCTATTATTTTTTTACAAGAACGGAAGGTTAGAGTTTGGCCTATGGTTGAATAACTCAGTAGGATCCAGGTATTTTTTTCTTTATTTAATCACTGCATGTTTGAGCTGTTTAGGAATGTAACTTAGCAAAAGATATGAGTTTATCAAATTCAGAAATAATTTGTAGCAATTATTTCAGTAATTTTGTTGGTACAGAGCATGTCGTTGATTTAGATGCTGTGATTATTTTAAGCAGTTCTTTCAGGTCAATATTAGAACATTTTTGCAGCAAGTGAGGCAAAGGCATAGAGTTTGAGTTAAGCTACTTAGATTGAATATGAGTTTTAGCGATTTTATATCTAATAGATTTAGTTTTATTTGAGAAATAATTAATAAAATCATTGCTGATCAATTTTATAGGTGCATTTGAATCTGTCGACGTTTGACTGTTTAGTAGATTAGCCATTGTTTCAAATAGAAGGCATGGGTTATTTTGGTTTGTTTCTATTCATTCGTGATAGTAGTTCGTTTTAGCAGTTTTTAATGCTAGTCTATATTTATGCGTGCTTTCTTTCCAGGCAATTTTTAATACTTTCAATCGAGTTTTAATTTTTTTGTTTATGCTCATAGTTTCTGTTTTTTTTTTTTTTTTTTTACAGTTTACTGTAATCCTCTTTTTGCACCTCTGTCTTGAAGGCCCCCGGGGACGGGTTTGCCTTCCTTCTTCTGTTCCCAAAAGGAGAAAGCGGGACCGCGATGGTCCAGTGCTGGTGTGCAGTTTACTGCAGCAGCATGTATTTTTCTGGGCACAGACGATAAACTAAGTTTAGAATTGTTATGAGTGGAAATTGCCATACATCGTTCCTTGAGCTTGGATCTTTTGGCATGTAAGAGGCTGATCTGAAGCTCAATATCTGCTATTACTTGAATACTCTGAGATCGAATAACTCCTGATTTTTGCAATTTGGTGAGGAATAGTGTGGTGAGGCCATATTATTTTGTAGAGTAATATTTATCCATTTGTTAATATTGTTTAGGTTATTTTTACTTTTAATTAACAGGAGTTAAACTTTGTAGCTGTGCTAAACTATAGATTAAGCTAACACGCGCATGTTCAAGAAGTGAGTTTCAAAGCCAAATTAGCTAGGGTGTTAACTACGTTGTAATCAAATAATTTGTTATTTATTTGTTCAGCCTATTGTTCAATTTAGCCTTCTATGGATTGATCAGCCTTGAACAGGACAGTAAGTCACAAAGAAAGCTGAACCGAAAGAGCCAAATTTGTGTATAAGTTGTAGTATTGAGTAGGGATGCACCGATACCGATATCGGGTATTGGCCCCGACACCACATTTTCTAAAGTACTTGTACTTGTTAAAATAAGATACTGGGGACTGATACCACGCCTCAAAAATGTTTATGTTTGAGTGATGTGTATGGGGTTAATCTCAGGTGCCAAGTGCCCACCCCCACACCCTGGCTGCAGTTCTTAGCGGGAAGAAGGCGAGGCAACACATGTCAACCATGTGGAACTATTTCAGAGTGAATGAAGACGACAAAACAAAGGCGGACTGCAAATTGTGTTTAGCGAAATTGTCAGAGGTGGCTAAAAAGGTAGCTTTTTTAACACAAGTAATTTAATCAAGCACCTAAAATCCCAACTCGACATTAAGTACAAAGAGTTTACCCACGCTTCTAAACAAACATAACCCATACTACAGCAAACTCTTGCAAGACGAGAGAAAATGTTCAGAGACACTCCACGAACTGTGAAAATAACACAGGCAATTATAGAGTACATTGCATTGAGTGACCAGTAACTCTCTCAGGTAGAAAATGTGGGGTTCCTGCATCTCTTCCATGTTCTGGAGCACCGCAATGGCGTAAGTTAGCTTTAGTCCCGTGAGAATGCCTAGAGTTGTGAAAATCATTATCGTCTGTACAGAAAAAGCAAGTGGTTCAAAACATAACAGATTATTAAAGAAATGGGACCCTGTTTTAGCTAAGTAGTCGGTTGTGATGCTTGAAGAAGACGTTTGCTTCCAAATTGCATCATCAGTAGGACTCGTCAGAAGATTAAGAGTTTTTTAGCAGTATTTTATCTTGTCACCTACATGATTGCCTGCTGTTGATGAATATCTATTTTTTGCTACTTTGTGTCACAGAAGTGGTGGACATATTTTCAGGAAAAGTAATCCACATCCACATACAAACAGTAACCACGTTTAGATAAGAAAAGCTAATCGAACTTTTTTGTTTTTCCTACAGCATAATGCACGTCTAGTCAAATGTGTTGTGCCACCTTCACAGAAAGACTTTAAACTTAAGCCTTTATCTTGACCCAGGCAGAAAAATAAAAGCGTATAAATAAATAAAAAATATATAGAAAATATGCAGTCTCACATTGAACAACTTGGAGTGGGTCCATAATGGTTTTCTAAACACAGCTACTGTTTAAGGCTGTGCACAATTTCTGCAAGTTTGATCAGCTTAGCTTAATGGGTACTCTGTACTTTTAGCGCTCTAAAAGTTCAGTATAATTATCAAGAAGGTGATCTAATCTTTATATTCTGCTAGGAGAGGTTTTATCTTTACTTTAGTCCCTAGTTTAATTGTAGATGACCCAACCAAACCATAGCTATAGTCTTTACTGTGCCTGCTGAGCTTGCAACTTGACCAATGTCACTCCTCTCAATTACTGTCTATTGATGTTTTTAATTCTCTTCCCTGCTCTCTGCCATTTCTGTTTGCTGGAAGAAGTCGCAAACATTCACTGTCTTATTCAAGACTGATGGCTTCTCAATAGCATTAGCCAGCACTACTGGACTTACTGGTTTAGAAAAAATCAATACCATACACAACATAGTTGTATATAATACCATGTTCAGTGCCATTCACTGGAAACAGTGAGCAGTGTTCAATCCTTGCACTGTTTATAGTTATTTTTCTGTACTTAAATCCATCTCAAATTGCACACAGATAGCATGGCCCCATGTTTTTACCATTTTAAGTTCTCCAAAGTGGTTTCAAATTTTAAACAATTGGCTTTAATTGAACCCCATTCAAAGATAATACTGAGATGGACATTGAGAGAGTTGCAGTTGCATTGAGTCTTGGTCACTTTGGTCGTTGTCAACCTTTCTAAGCCCAATAATTTTCTGTCAGTACTCAGTATAATAATGGACTCGACAGTATTGATTATCCAAGAATTGTTATCCAGAATTGTATATCTTTTCCTACTATCTCACAAACTGTCACATGGTAGACAGGTCCATCAAAGGGACACAGAGCTGCTGACATCCTTGAGGCCGGTAACATAACTTACAGTATTCCACTATTCCAAATGAGACTGCATCGATTGTGCAGCAAATGGATCAAGCCCCAGTCTTTATCTTTCACTGGAGAGCTGAGTAAATTGGTAACACTCATCAAGGATGTCAAGGTTTGTTTATTAAGGGATTCTGTAGACTTTCAATCATTTAATCTTTATCAAACAGTAAGTGCTCACTCTTACAAAATAGTAATATTTAACTCAAAATCTAAACTCCACTTGCATTATGTAAATAAAAAGTATTAATAGATTCAATACAATTATATAAACTAACATGTTATTAAATGTCCTTATTAAAATTTATGTTAAATTGTTGTTTACAAATAAACAAAAAAAAAACAAAACAAAACATATTCCAAGTAGAACCATTGGTTTTTGCAAAGTGGAAATTTTCCTTATGAAAATAGTTAATTAAATTCATCTGCAATTTATAGACTGGCCACATGAAGTAAGTTCCAAGAAAGAACATATCTCAATTAAACTTCCTATTAAGAGCTGTTCCCTTTTAAAAGATACTCTCGATGCTGCATGAAAACGCTAATGAGAACAATCTTTGTTCAACTGGTTGAGAAACATGTGTGTATCAAACACAAAAAAAAGACCTATGGTTTGCAACGGTAGGGAGGTCGCTTAACCAACCCTCCAAACCGTACTCCAAGTGTGCTTCTGTCTGAGGATGAATGCAATGAGTTTGCGTAATTTGTCATCAATAAAATCAGCAACATCAGAAAAGGCATTAGTGCTTTCCCCACAGCCTCCAGTCTCAATGTTGTTAGTGGACGGCATCGTCTGTGGCACCTGCAGTTGAGAGCCCACTCTATCAGCGGTGTCCTGGCCTCCAGGGCACTGACATGAGTAACTCTGCTGGCAGAGATCTGCAAGGCTGTGGGTTGGTCGACAACTAACACCTTCGCAAAGTACTATAGCCTGAGCATTGAATCCATCTCTTCAGCCATGCTAGGTGGTGGCAGCACTGTCTGAGACGTACGTAGTGGTATCCAGCTTGGCACCATTCCTTAGTGATAAATGTTCTATTTTTGCCCCTGGAGATATCCTCCAGCTTTTTGGCGACTCTTGCTCCAACAGGCGTAGTAGAGTAAGCAGGGTATTCCTACATACTGTCCGCGTGTGTGCCGTCTATAAGAGACTACCGGCTAAATCTTTTATGACCCTGGGCACGAGAGGGCCGAGAACTTCCTGAAATGATAACTCTCGCAAACTATTGTTCTAGCTAACTATGCTATCTTCCCTCTACAAGACATTTCCCTAGTAGATCAAGACAAATTTTTCGTAGGTCTCTCAGTAATAACTGATAGAAGTTCTAAGTCCAGCCTTCGAGGTGGCGAGTACAGCCTCTGCACGTTTCCCTTCAGCTTAGGGATTTATTCTACTCTCCCTCCCTCGAGTCAGTATGAAGAGAGGGTTTTGACCCACTACCCACTCAAAATTAAGTCCATACTTAAGGCCAGGTGGAGTAGGGCCTGCTCGGTGGCCGGACTACTGATGCGGAAATACCTAGGTTGTGGTGTTTTGCAGGGTGTTCCCATAGTCAGTCCCGACATAAGTTGTAGTGACTGGGTGTTGGGCAACGTAATGTTTACTTTTGTAACCCCGTTCCCCAAATAGGGAACGGAGACTTATGTCCCCCAGCCACAACCATAAGGTAGTGAGTAAGTCTGGTTGCCTAAAGGGGGAGTATGGCTCTGCTTCTCAACAAAAAAAGTGCTTATGCTTGCATCTGCTTTGTATGGGACAGCGCGTTTGCTGATTGTCATTTTGAAAGGAGTGTGGAGAGAGTGGAGTGCTCCTATTCAGGAACAGGGGTTACGAAAGTAATCACTATGATTCTAACACAATGTATCAAAACTCTCAGATCAGCCAACAAACCATCATCCATCGCCCATATGTTGGAAACCCTGTTCTTTCTCGTTTTCTTTGGTTTATTGAGTTGCTAAGAGATTAAAATCTCCTCTTGCTACGACCCAGCAGTCAACCCCACGATCAACGATCTCAAAATGCATATCATTTTTAATTAAAAAGAGCAAGATAGATCAATCCAGGAAAGGACATCATACACATATATTTAACCTACCTTCCCCTGTTCTTTCCATTTTTCTCAATGAAACAGCAACTGGAACTCATGAGCTGTTCCGTATTGGGGCTGCCACCACAGTGGCTCTGAAAACTTGAAGGCCCAAAAACTCTCTGCAGGGTTTTCAGCTACTGAGAAGTACCAGTCACTAGGTTTTATAGAAACCCCGCAGGGTTTTTCAGCTACTCAGCAGTGCCAGTAACTAGGTTAAATAGAACACTGCATAACTTTCCAACAACTTAGCAGCGCTGAATCAGTGAAGTCCAGCTCACCTCCATTGTACACAGCATCCAGGTGCATCAGCTCTATTGCACCATTCCAATTGGTTTTGGCATCTGAGCAGCTTTTCGATTAGCGAGCCAACTGTTGGAGAAACTGAAGGGTCCCCAAACCAGTCTTTCACTAACCCTCGCTTCCATTGGACCTATCCAACTGCCTGGTTTTGGCGTCGGAGTAGTGCTTCGATTAGTGGGCTAATGTTGGAGGAAAAGAGGAACGTCACGGCAACTCTTTTCACTTGCACAACCACCATTAAGGCACCCCTCTTCTTTGCTGACTCTTCATTACAATACCTCTAATTCCCAACCTGTTCTCCCAACTGCCAGATCGCAAGCTTTTATGTATCTCACCTCAACCACACTGGTTACTGGTCTCACTGGTGTTGCGCTTTGAACTGCTAAAGCCAGACAGACCTTTTGCCTGTTATTCAACCCACAAAATTAGAAACATGGACTTAAATGGCTCGAATGTCAGAAAGTTTACTCTGAGAAGCATGTGTGCATAGTGTTGCAAAAGTAAACTAATAGAATAAATATTTTGCTTGTAACTTTTATTTAAGGTATAGTTAAAATGACCACATGAATCCTCATTCCTGTGCTGTTGTTTGAGGGAAACGCACACTTTAACACACATTGATTTTAAGCACAAACAGAACAAAGATAAGATTAAAAAGTTATAGTTTTGTGTTTAACGATAAATGTCATAAATGAAATAGCTAGCAACAGTTTCTAATAACTCAAATCAAAGGAGTTATTAACAATTGTTAATGCTGAATGTCAATAATTGTGCTTTCACAATGGGAATAATACATTTCTGTACCCAAGTGCAATTTCATCCCTCTCTCCACTGTAACTGCTTATCAGTTCCCGGGAACACTACCATAATTACATAATTTTTTGTCTGTTTCCAAAACATTTAGTTCCAAAAAAGGCTGACTCTAAAGGTGCTTTTACATTGGGAATTATTTGATTGTTCTGAACCAGAGCACAATCTCCTCTCACTCTTCTATCCCCACAGGTTTCTATTCACATTCTACCCTTTGATCTGTTCTCAACACTTATGTATTTACAGGTGCAGTCAATATATTGTTTGAAATGTATATCACGTTAAAAACATTAAAGCAATTAATGCGGTTTCAGTTTTTCCTGTTTTCTGTTGTGGCAGACATGCTTTAAATGAAGTATGATGCAGTTTGTATGATGATGAGAAGCCGCGGAGGATGAAAACGTTACAGCACATGACACACATGGCACTGATGGAGGACAGCTCGTTGTCTGTGAGCCACTTAGACTCTCAGCGCTCTTTGTTGAAATTGCATTCATTCTGTCTAACTTTGTGTAAAACTGAGTAACGTAATATGTGCTCGTAATATGTTTGCTGCCACGAGATTAAAGTTACATTCCTGTGAACCTTCAATGCTCACGATCTAATGGAACAACTTCATCTCTTATCTGTTTTGTGCATATGTGCGTGCGTGTGCACTGTCAAGGTATGCTGCATAAAATAAAAAATTATGAGCAGAGTGAACTCGGGAAATACGTTTGCTGCCACAAGACTAACATTTCTTTCATGTGAACACCTGTCCTGCATCGCCCTTGTACTGCACCGAAACATCAGGTTTCCATTTACACTAGCGGTTTTGAAAGTGTACTGAAGCATAATTAATCCAACACTCCTGAACTAATAGAACAGCACCGTCTCTTGTCTGTTTTGTTTGTGTGTGTGTGCGTGCGTGTGTGCATGAGTGTCCACTGTCAAGGTATGCTGCATAAAATATTAACAAGTTAAGTTCAGAGTAGTGTAAATCCATTTTTAAAAGTTGAAGAAGTAATAAATATGGTGTTGAATAATACAGTAATAATAAAATACAGTGATATTACCAGAAATTATGGGGTCAAGAGGATGATCAGCCTATAGTTATATTCAAACATGATTTTACCTCAGCTATTTAAAAGCAAGGACAGCACTAATCTCACATGGCTGAATATTGCTACTGTAATTGTTCCAACGTTTAAAGATCTAAAGTTTCTTCCCAAAGATGAAAGGAATGAGGCAGAGTGTCCTGGAAAAAAAGTCTAAAGAGACCACAAACTAACAGCCACCAAAGAAGAGAACCAAAAAGTTAATTTGTAGGATATTGATGATTTATTGCAGCTATGTTGTTAAAATCAGCCTTTCCCAAAAGTAAGTGTGCTCAGAAACAGATTGCGGACCAAACATTGAAAGGGCCCTGAGATCACCTAAACCATTCCCCAGATCATCTTTGAGGGACTACAATTCCTGATACCAGTAAATCCCTATGTGAAAGGGCCTTAAAGCTTAGTTCAGACGGCATGATTTAACTTCTGATTTTGAGTCTGTGTAATCTTTTTGTTTTTGTCTTCTTTTCGCTGCAAATGAGCACAAGTGCAATTTTAACTGGGAGCTTCTTGCGAGCTACCATGATTGTTGATTATACCAGTCTCACGCGACTCCTGCAGAGCACACGCCACTTCTCTCATGTTCTGGGATGAGACGTGGTTTGCTCTACACAAAGTTGTCAGCAGTTTTTGTAAAGTCATGCAATGTGAGAGCTCCTGATGCCGATCAGTCATGCAGTATTTCACACTTGTAAATTCAGCCTTTCCCAAAAGCAAGTGTGCTCAGAAATAGACTGCAGACCAAACTTTAAAAGGGCCCTGAGATCACCGGAACAATTCCCCAGATCACCTTTGGGGGACTACAATTCCTTATTCCTGATGTGGGATGTGGTGTGCTCCAGACAAAATTGTCAGCAATTTTTGTAAAGTCATGCAACGTGAAAGCTCCTGATGCCGATCAGTCATGCAATATAAACATATAAGCGACTCAATGACTCCCCAGACAGTTATGCAGTATGAAAACTTCTGTGGCACAACTACCTTTAAATTCATGCAATCTGTAGGTGCCTTAAATCATTCGTTTTCAACAATGCACATTTTTTTCTGTGATTAATTTTAAACTCTTGTCTGACTTTGCCAATAGCCAGAGTATTACTAAGACAAAAATATATGTAAAATATAAAATACTCATCATCATATTTTCTGATCTCTTACTCCCCCTCCAAAAAATGATTAAACTCTTTCCATGTTCGTCGTTATTGGTTATTGTCAATGTCAGTCTTTTACGTGCATGCGCCCGAGAACTAATCTTAGCTTCAGCATCAAAGCCTGACTCAACCAAGAAGGTAGGTCAAAACCTATCCTGTAATTCTGAGTTTGTTAAGCCACGTTCATGGTACAGGCCCCAGCAAGATAAGCTTCTGAATTTTTATAGCCTCATCTTTCAAGATTTCTTCTTTTCATCATGATCTTTGTCGCTGTTTTCTGTTATGAGATTGATGCGAGAACGTGTATTAAGCACCAACCGCTGCTCTTTTATGTCCCATTTAAGAGCAGCTTTCATTGGTTTATCCATGCAAAAAACAAAGCTGTAATGGCAGAACCAAATTTCTTTTCGTCCGCACCGATCATTCGGCCAGATGTGACATGACGCTGACGCCCACTGTTTTTTTGCCATCGAGTCTCATTTACGCACTTCGGATTAAACATATGGATGGATAGGTATGCAGAGACCTTTATTGTGAATGTTAGAATCAGAATCAGAAAGATGTTTATCGCCAGGGGTGTCACGGTTTCGCAGTGGGTGGCACTGTCGTCTCACAGCAAGAAGGCCGCTGGTCTAAGTCTGTTGCTGGCTGGGCCAGTTGGCATTTCTGTGTGAAGTTCCTCGTGGTCACTTGGGTTTACTCTGGGTGCTCCGGTTTCCCCCACAAGTCCAAAGACATGCGGTACAGGTGAATTGGGTAAACACAATTGTCCATATGAGTGTGTGTGGATGTTTCGCAGCGATGGCTTGAGGCTGGAAGGGCATCCGCTGTGTAAAACGTATGCCAGAAGAGTTGATGGTTCATTCTGCTGTAGCGACCCTGAAAGGGACAAAGCCTTCAAGAAGATGGATGGATGGTTAATTGCCAAGTGTACATGCGCACGCACACAAGGAATTTGTTGTGGTACAGGGGTACTCTCCAGTGCTGGTACAACACTGATCTGTAACTTGTTTATTATTACTCTCAACATTTTTTTGTCCAGTTAAATTTTATTGTGACATTGAAATTGCTGTCTTTTTATTATCTTTATAGACCAGATGTGGTTTTGGTGGTTTAGAAGTTGTATTTTAAATGTTATGACTATTTCATATTTTGACTGATCCTCCCTGTAGATGTTGGATCTGTGGGGTGGGGCCACCTCTAACCCAAACTCAATGGCTGTCTGCTGTAGAGAATATGCAAGGCCTTGTTTCAACTGCTATCTGCATTTCCTCAAAGGTGACATGTTAGTTTTTTTAAAGAGATGCACTCCAGAATGAACCCATCAGCTCTAAGAGTCAGATAAAACACTCATTTGACAGAATTGTGCATTATTTGTCCTGTAAACCCTTAACTGAATCTCTGAACTATGCAAAAAAAATCTAGTAGTTTTATACTATTAGCACTATAAAACCTAATCTTGAATTAATTTCAATACTATTAGCCTTCACTTTTAGGCCAAGCTAAATGAAATGTTTAGATTTATGTACGTACGCATTACTATATTTAACTCATTGCATAGTTACATGATGGAATAATCTCAAAGTTGTGATAGCATGAGGTTTCTTTCTAGCTGGTGCTCATGATCTGGGAATATTACATCTGACTTATTTAAACAACAGAGATGTTATGTATGTTATGGCCAAGAGAGGTAAGAGCCAACAATAGTATTTAAATTATGAACTGCAGGGTTTTCATTACGCAATTTTCAACTTTTTCTTGAATATTTTTCCTGTACTGATTCCAATAAACAATCCTGCCTTTTTGTATAATTATAAGCTGCTTTGACAATAATAAAAAATATCGTAAAACCTACACAAGCTAAAGTTTTAATAGTATTGTCATCGATGGCATGCCTTTGTGTTATAAAAACGCTGCTTGCTGGGAACACAATAAAAGATGAAGATCCCAATATTACAAAAGCACTGAAAAACAATTTTGTTTTTTTAATAAAGAAGATTTTGAAAATCTTTGATTTTAGTCACAGATTACCACCTGTTTTGTACTACACTCAGAAGTGTTGATGGCAATTGGGCACTGATATACAAAATAAATGTGATTTTAAAGACAAAATTAAATTACAGGACAAATATTCTTTGAATTAAACCTACATGCTGTAGAACATATCTTCTGGATATCAAACGTCTGGAGTATCTGTGTATAAAACCATACCATGGGATCAACATGGGATAAACATTTTTAATCATATCAAGTGAGAAAAATGATGTCAAGTCCCATAAAAAAGATCTGACACATTCCTGACAAGGGAACAGTAATTTCACTTGGCACTGTGTCCTTTAAATTGCCATTTGAAACACTGGAATATGATAGTTGTAAAGTTTTATCCTTGTAATAAAATAACAAGTCAAACTAACATAGCTGCAAAGTGCAAAAAATGATTTTTCTTTTCTTTTTTCCTTCTCTTTTTTTAAACTAATCCTATAAACATGAGAAAATAAAAAGGTTTTATTAGAGCCAAAAGCATGCCAGCTCCCTCTGTATATCTAACAGGTAGATGATAAAACAAGTCACATGGTTTTTTCTGTCCTTTTCTGACATAAAATATTTTAAGCCAATGTAAACGAACCAAACTAAGCAGATGCTACTTTGTTTTTACAACCTTAACTTAAACGGAAAGCATTAGGTTTCAATGAAGACAACAAAACCAGAAAAAATCATATAAAGACAAAATATCGACCATCAATACAATTGTTTCACACCAAACCCCTCTTAAAATTTAGAGTTATTTACACATTTAAGCCAGTCATGCTCTTTTATGGAATTCTTTTAAAAGCTTTCATTACACAAATACAAATACATTTTCATCAATATCATTTTTGCAAGCAAGAGTCACAAAGGACAGAGTGAGGGAACATTTGAGTCTAGGAGAACTTAAGTTCAGTCTTTTGCTTCCAAAAACGGAAATGTCAAAATGGCATGATTTTCCTCCAACTTTTCATACTTGAAAAGTCATTGGAGTGGAAAGTACTGTTTTTTTCATAGTAATATGAATTGTTTCAGTGGTGGTTGAGACCACATTCTGTGGAGGGATATATGTGCTCTAATCAATCGTTTCATAAGCGACATTTTTGTGTAAGTTTGGGTTCTGGCTATGCCTGTTTCTGCTTCTCACAGAAGAAAACATCATGTTACAGCCAGGTATTTTGCATTTGTGCATTTCACGCAGGTGGACAGTTTTGTAATGGACCCTAAGGGTCCCTTTGTTGCTATATATTTTGTGGCAGATGGAACAAAGGATCCCTCCAGTACCATTACTTCCACTGGACGCCAAGATTGATGGGTGCAGAAACCTGTCTTCTGTGCCTAGTTCTCTTCCTTCCTGCTTAGCTTTGTTCCTATCCTTCCCATCAGTCAGCAGACTTTGCGGTTCAGTAGCAGGACTGCAGTATTCAGAGTCACTGATGTCCTCCAGGTCATCCAGCAGAATTCCCTCATCACTGCAGTCATCAGACTCATGTGAGGATTGCACACTTCCACTAGATTGTACACTAGAGGCTGTGCTCAGGTCCAGCACCACATAGTCATCATTTGGAACATGGCAAAAACCATTACCTAGCGAATACTCTCTGTTGAGCAACGATCTCATTGCTTCATGTCTTCTAGCCTGTGGTGGTCTTCTGTCCACTCCCAGTTGATGCTCGGTGTACATCTTTGACAGGAACTCAGCACGCAGTTCTTTAGGTATGGTTGTTAGATGGGGGTCCAAGACAATATCATCCAGCTCTTTGGTAAGTAGTTTGCGGTGCAGGTTGATGTTCGAGCTGTGTCTGCAGGGAAATAGAGGGCATGGTTAATGTGGCAACTTATTTTGATTTAAATAAGGTTGGCAAAATATAAGGTCATCAGAAACCAAATTCACTCCTGTTGTTTCCTATTGAAACAATACACTTTCTTTGGAATTACAACATCACCAAAGCATTGTTTTTTGTGTAATTGATCACTATGCTATCTAAAAAGATTTAAGTGAATAACACATACACAAAGCTTTTGCTAGCATCAATGTATGTGTCTGCCCCAACATAAGAATCTAGACCCCATTCTAGTATGGTGTTAGTGTTCATGTCTGCAGTCATCCACAACTGGGATCGACTCTAAACAACTCAGCTATATAGTCCAGCAGAAGAAAGGGGGGTTTATCAACTGATTTGAGCTGTGGCAATGCAATAATCAACCTGAAACATTAACATAAAAAACATTAGCACATTGACCCTCTATCGAAGATAGCCATGAAGTGATTAAATTCCAATCACAAGCATTCAGATTTCAAGACCATTTGATGGACACATTTTTATTGTTCATGATTCATAAAAAAGACAAAATTTTAACATTGTCTCTGTGATCTGAGTCTCTCATAAGTGATGGATACTACATTTTTACAGTGAAATGTCAAAGCATTTTTTTTATCATGCAAACGGGTAAACAGAGGCACCTACATGTAACTCATAAACACATAGCACAATGTATTGTAGAGCTTACCAGCAGTGCCATGGTTGATGCAGTCAAAAAGGGTCCCTTTTCTTTAATTATTTAGTTCCCTATCCGACATTCTCCTGCAAGAAGTAAAAATAAATTTAATATTGGGACCCTTTCTGTTGATAGGTATTTAGGTGTAGACCACAAAGCATCATCAACATTCAAGAGGGCAGCATGCTGACTAACCTCAGATGATACAGAATATATGGTGTCTCAGAATTCATGGGTTGATACTATCGCACTATTGTTGAAACAGGTTTTAAAGTCATTGATTTAGGAAAGGCTTTATAAATATGTGTCGATAGTCAGCATTTAACCCCCGGTTTTTTATGTATTATTTGTCATTTATAACTGATATTTAATGATGACTTGTTTATTTCCAAAATACATTTGGATATGTTTGACCATTGTAATTTGGATATGTTTGATTTTATTTTTTTTACTAGAGTTGATGATGCTTATGATGATGTCTACGTTTTCAGAATATTACCATATATGGAAATTGAACCCTAACACTGCTCATAAGCTCTAGTCAAATATAACTCATTCAAATCCAAAAATTCACATAGACACTCATGCCTGTGGCACACACACACACATCCACCCACACCTACAAGAACACACACAAGTTATTCCTTAGACATCCATTTTGCTGTATTTGTTTTAAGTTGTGCTAGAACAAACTTATAGATCTCATCTTCAAGACCTCTTTTAGTTTTTTCAAAGAAATAAAAAGATTGTATATTGTTAATATAAATCTAATAAAAAGCCTGTTCACAATAAATTTAAAGCATTTTTCTGTTTGGCTTTGACTAAACAATGTCTTTCAACAGTATATTTCTTTCTCCTTTATTTTCATAGTTTTCTCCAAAACTGCACCAATATACCTTTTTACAACATTTAAATCGACAGCCAAACTTAGTTGCCAAAAAAGGACAAACTGGCCTTTGAAATATCCTTCCACTTCTGCTGAATATGGAGGTATTGTTGTTAATGATTCTTTTCCTAATAACCATTTGATTTATAACTTGATGACCTTTCCAGTTCTTGCTCAGATAGGAAAGTAGTTGTTGCAGCTAATGATGAAATACATATATTTGTTATGTTGCAATATGTTTACAAGTTAAGACATAATTTTTTATTGTTCCATATAAATGACAAAATAAGTCAAAACTTGAGGTGAATTCTACTCATCTGACATAGCTCTCAACACCACAGGAAGAGAATATTTTGAAGATGTAATTAACCTTCACTCTCGTAGCCACAGCTGGCTTAAAGGAAAATGGAGGACAGATATTACCACACCATGGGAAACTGGATCCAGGCAGATGTTCATCAAACATGGGGATGACACAAAGGGACAAGGCAATATAAAAATGAATGAAAATTTGTAAAAAGGGGGCATATGAATATGGCATATGAATCATTGTACTAATACTAAAATAGTATAATAATAATTGGAGAATAAGGCAACATTTCAATGTTTATGTCTGTTAAAACTGCATTCTGGGCGATGTAGTTTTCTTTTCTGCAAGAAGATGAATAGCAGGCCCATGTTGTTTTTAATGTGAAAGAACTCACCAAAGGAATTGGATTTCACACATGCACACACACACACACACACACACACACACAATCTGAATTGGGCATTAGGAGCTGCAGTCTGAACCAAAACCAAACATTTTGGATGTCTGAACTGAAAATGTTTTATTTTGACATCATTATTGCACTTTTTGGTAAGAGATAAAAAAAAATGGGTGACAATGTCAATACAATGTAATATATATAATAAAATAATAACTAGCCAACATGACTGTGAACAGAAAATGTTCCTGTCAGTGATTAAATCCACATGGTGACAGATTTTTCCCTGGCCTTCAGATGTATATCCAACATATATGAAATTGTTCAGAGAAGGATCAAAGTGATTTTGACCTCAGCTGGTGTTAGTTTCTTATTTATTATTAGGAGAGTTCACTTATAATGATTATGAAGGTTTTAAAAAAATCATCTTTAGCAGCCAGTGTTCCCAACATAGATATTATAAATAGCTATTATTACCTTTTACACTATATCATTATAGTCATTATCTCCCCTTCTGGTTGCCCACAGTTCTTATTTATGACCTGTCTCAATATATCTTGTCAATTTATTCAGATTTAGTTTTTACATTTTCATGCCGGACATACAGAAACATGTTCATTTTTTAACCATGTTTGGAGAACAGACATCTATGGGGTCAGAATGGAACAGGCAAACATAAATATAATGGAAGGACCCACTGCTAACCCTCAAACTGCTTTTCAGCTAGATTATTTGGCATTGTTTAGTTTTTATCACTGCGTTAAGATTATATCGCTAAGACGATAATGAATATTTCCTTATTTCAATGCTATTTTAAGGCAAAAACAAAAATATCCACATTAGTGTCAACATAGATGCATACACACATGCACACATAACTGTATATATATATATATATATAGATAGAGATAGAGAGAGATAGAGAGAGATAGAGAGACACACAGAGATAAGATATATATATAGATAGATAGATATATATATATAGATAGACACACATATATAGAGATATAGATATATATATAGATATATATATATATATATATATATATATATATATATATATATATATATATATATATATATAACTATATATAATTATAAGTATATAACTTTATATAACATATATAGTTATTTCTATTGTTTTGACTTCTTGCAACATTGCTGTGGAGGAGAACTGAGATTAGTAAGATGAGCCCATCATTCCATTCCTAGCTTGTAGTTGAAGTGTGTTCTGAAATTTCAAAAATTTTAATATGTATTTTTTAAATTACCATCTGAAGTCCCCAATTAAGGTGATTCTTAAAATATAGCTTTTGTAAACTTTCCATCACTTGACACATTGACAACACCAAGCCCTTCATAAAGCAGCCCACACCATTGAATACAGCTGTATGTTAAATTTGTAATGCCTTCAAACAAATTAAATAAAAAATTGAGATTAAATAGAGTGGCTACTCTGATCGATTACTATAAAATTCTCAGCTCATCTCCTGCAATTAGTTAAAAAAATCAGTTCATTCGAGCCATAGCTGAGATTTTAAAACAGATTAGGTTTGTTATATCATATTGACATTTTAAAGCAAGCTTAAATATAACCCATTGTTAATAAATTCACTATTTATTTAAGGACATACACAAAAAAACATTATGCTGATAAAAAAACCCTAAGTTATAAAGATTTTATAACCAAGTTATAAAGATTACAAAAAAAAAAATGCAATTTTACTCATGCTGTTCTGTGGAGAAAAACCACTGGTGTTAGAACTTAAAAAAATGTTTCAAGCACTTTGATTTTGGTTTAATTTATGTATAGTGTGATTGCCTTAATTGACAATATTATGTTATATTGATCAAGATGGTGACAAGCTTATTTATGGTCAGTTAGATTTTGAAAGGCCTAAATTGTAATCATTAATATACATAGTGAAATATATTTGCTTTCCATAAAAAAATCACATTTAAAACACTGGGTCTATAGTGCACAGGGTCACAAACATCTATCCGCTCCAAAACCTGTAAAACCTACATTATTTGTCTGCCCATGCTTAAAAAAGCTTTTAAATACCGTACTAGGTCTTCTGAGCATCAATTCAAATCATTCACGTTAGTCATCGTCACTTTAGTAATCATTCAGTGCGAGTGGAATTTACCTGTGAAGGTTTTGTGAATAAACACAGTTGAAAATCCTTTCCACTAGATGGCACTCTAACTACTAATAATACATTGATGTAACTAGTCATCCGCATGTGCGCTGATAAGTACTTAATGTGGTAGCGATGTGATTAGAGAACACCAGACACATATTAAATAAATTGCTGTGTTACTATTAGACAATAGAAGCAATATAATCAATTAAAGATATAACCACTAAAATAGTCATTTTTTTAATGTGTCACTATTTGTCAACAAAATATTGATCTATCAATAAGATTTGTATTATTCCCAAAATAAATGTGATATGTTAGGCTAGGTATCAATGTAGCAAAAAAATTAATGTATTTATAACCCAGAACTGTTACAGTCCTTAACTCAATTACAATGAATTTTAGTCTAACAAATCGTCTAGGTTTTACACATCTCAACACATCTACACTTCTCACACGCCTAATATTTCTTGATATGTGCAGTGTGCTCAAAGATGCCTCTCTTCACATCCCAACAAAAGCTTAGACTAAAGATATATCTCTAGATAAATATCTCAAATAAACATTCCATCCAGGCTCAATATTTTAACTTTAACCAAATGCAACAGCCCAGGTCACAAGAGATAAAATGGTATTTCTTTTGGTGTTTATATCAGCAATGAAAAAATTATAGAAATTATAGAAATCAGACTAAATTTCAGAGTGTACTGAGCATATATAAATGCAGCATTTGCTGGCATTTTACAAAATATGATAATATATTGCCAATTAAGTGTCTGCATTAACACAGTATGAAAAAGCACCAAACAGACTTTAACTTGCTCAGGAATTTTGATAATAATATTAGATGTATCTTTTTTGTCAGGTGTGTTATTTTAGGTTAAAATACCATAAGCTATTTATAATCTTTGTTCACACACAGAGTGAAATCACATAAAATACAAATGATCCTGTCTGGATAGCCAGAATTTTATTAAAGAGCTGCTTAGACTTTTTCCTCAGTAAAATTGTATTCTAGGGCTGCTTTTGGTAAAAGTGTTAACTAGCAGTTGGAAAAAAAACGTTACCTTTTGATGCGCTAATAAATGCAGTGGTTTGACAGGCTCCAACCTCTGCTAATATATGCACATATACCTGTGTGTGGCAGGTGAACGGGTACAGGTAAACAGCATACCAATGCATTAGCAGGACTGTCAAGTGTTGTTCCCGCTCTCTTAAAAAGTTTTTATTCCATCTTTTCTGGTGGTCTTGTTCATTGTGTTAATGGAAATTAAGAATACACATGTTGATAAACATTCACAAGTTCCAAAATGGAACAGCTAAAACGGTTGTGCTACAAGCAAACTGCAAAATGAAATGTTTTAATATATATTAAATACAGGATACATATAAAGCATTTATAGTTTCATTTCTCTCACCTATCTCTGCTCCGTCTAGAAGGGAAGGCAGCATTGCATCCAGACACAGTACACACATGCATCTCTTTTAGGTGCACGTTCTTGTAGTGCAGTTTGACACTGTATGAACTTTTAAAGCTTTTTTTGCAGACGTAGCAGATCTTGGGGTCTGGGCTAGAGCAGAGATCCCCCTCAGGGGACTGGGAGGGGAACTTTGGTGGGCTGGTTCCATAGCTCATAGATGAGATGAAGCTTTCGTGTAAGGCAGCCATACTAGCAGCAGCTGCAGCAGCAGCCATTCCTCCATTGTAAAGACTATACTGACTCATGCAGAACATGTCATATGTAGGATCATTGATTTCTTCTTTGATTTTGATGGCAGGATGGAGTTGGGAAGGTGGAGAATGGCTTCGTTCATCCAAGTGAGGAAGATGGTTCTCATCTTCTGCTGCTCTGTGTTCCTGACCTATAGTTTTAACTAAAGCAGTCTGGTGGATATCCATCTCTGACAGCTCATCCCGGTACAGCATCTTGGATTCAGAAGTCTCTGAGTCATTTTCAAAGTCATGCTCATGATCTTGATCTTCAGAAGTGAAGCTATCAATGCAGCGTAAGTTTCTAGCACCGTGATTGGCAGTGCACTCTTCCTGGTCAGGATGAAGCATTCCTTTAATAGCGAGACTTGGACTCATTTCGTCAGACTCATGTCCGCTACCCCCACAGTGATGACTGCTACTGCTACTGCCATTATTGTTGTTGCAGTTTCCATTGTGATTGCTATGGATGCTGGATTGCTGGTGGAGGTCAACATGACAACCATCTCCATCATCGTCATCATCTTTCTCATCATAGTCATCTGCAACATCGACCACCTCTTTCTCTATCTTCACCGGCATGCTGGATTTCCGAGGCTTCTTTTTAGGTATCGAGTCAATTGCCATGGATTCCTGGTTCATTATAGATGTGGATAGGAGATGAGATCCATGCACGCTAGCCACTAACATCTGTTGCTGGTCGGTCATAGATGTGTTGTGGGTTGTGGTTGGCAAAACTGGGCTAGTCGGCAAAGAGACCGGAGGGCTAACGAGGTCAGCGGGTGAAAGCAGGGTGCGATAAAAGGGTGGCACTGGTTGTACAGGCTGCACAGACTTCATGGAAGGATACATCATAGGGCTCTGCAGAGGTGACTGTATCATTGGCTCAAGAGGAGGGGTGGCAAAACTTAGAGGGGGTCGTCCAGGGCTAGTTAGATTGAAACCACTTTTGGTGATGACAGGTGTGGCTGTCCCAGAACTCGATCGAATAAGATCCTTATCTCGGTTGTTCCGCAGCATTGGCATATGTAGCCGAGGATTGGGGTTAGCACTGTGGCGATTTCGACTTCGTAAAGAACTGAAGACCATGTTGCAGCCTTCGATAGTGCAGCGATGCTTAATTTTCAGATGCACAGCATTATAGTGGATCTTCAGAGTACCCTTATCATAGAATGTCTTGCCACAAGAGTTGCAGCAGACGCGGCCTTTGCGGGATGTTGCACCCATACGCCTCATGCGATGCATTTTAGAAGAGAAAGAGGAATGTGTGATATTTTTTGATTGCTCGCTCTTTTCATAGTGGTGGTGAATCTGGTGGTTGTTCAGAGCGCTTGCCTGCTGTTGTGTTTGCACTTGGATTTGTTGTGTTGGTGTTTGTCGATGCTGGGACAGCTGTGTGGAGGGTGTTGGAGAAACAGGAGAGGATCTGTTGGTTTCAGTCTTAGGTTCAATGATGTTGGGCATTGTTCCCATTACTCCTTGGCTAGGGCTCTGACTGCTGTGAAACGGGGATAGTGACACTTCGGATTCACTTCCATCAGCTGGTTCACTCTGGCTAGCCAAATTTGGTTCACGCATTCGGTGGCCTGATTGCTCAATGCTGAGTCCGTTTGGTGGAAGCCCTAGCATTGGGGCTGACATTGGGTTGATGTATTGGAAAGGCAGCAAGAAAGCCAAACTGTTTGGGATGTTTTCAAAATGATGAATGCTAGAAGGGCTGTTGTTTTCTAGGTGTGACAAAAGCCCAGGACTGCGTGTGCGATTATTACTTTCAATAAAATTTCTAATGCCAGAATCTGTCTTTGAGGAGGGGACAGTGACTGCTTGTCCTTCCTTTTCCTGGATGGCCATCAATTCCACTATGGACTTGGTTTCACCAAAGCGCAGAAATTGTTGAAGGGTAATGATCTCCTCTTCTCTGGACATTATAGTCCATCTGTCCAGAACCTTGCCTGCAGCGTCCTAAAGGCCAAATCAAAGGGGGAAAACATAAAAGAAATGTTTAGATATTTATATATTTTTAAAAGATTATGTCAAACTGAAAAATGTACAAATACAGCAAAACAAATAATTAAACTATGAAATCCTTTTACCACAAGGACATTCACGAGTAGAGATCTTCATTCATTTCCTTTGAAAAAGCCTTTTGAATTCTGGTTTTATAGTACAAGTTAAAAACAAATGATAAGGGATTTTTAATTGTCCACAAGAGTAAGTTTGAGGCCCTGCAACAGAATGGTGATCTGCCCTTAGTTTTCCCTCGCAACCCCGCAGGTCATGTGTTAAGATTCAAAAGCTTTAAATGGTTCATTAAAAGTGCTTTCAGCTTAATTGTTAATTCATGTTATGTTTTAAGATCAGATTTACCTGTGATGCCAACCACGGCAACATCAAACAATGGTTCTGATAACAATTAGAGACAGCATAAGACAAGATTTTGCCTGCCCAAGCCTGATGGCTTCTATAAATGATAAATGATTACCCTGGATTTTAAAAGCTGTAAAAATCAACAGCACAAAACACAAAGGGCCTTTAAGGCACAGACAGAATAAATGTTTAAAGAGAGTGGAAGAGTTATAGAATGACAGAACGAGAAAAAAAGTGAAAAAAGTGAGTGAGAATGAGAGGTGGGAATACAGAATATTTTCAGATCAGCAGGGCCTCAGAATTTTGAGCAAGATAAATTCTTCAGAGACATCACATCAATAGTCACTGGGGTATGTGTTGTTAAATATACATTAAAACATTGAATGCTTTCATTCCCTGTTTGAGTCGAGTTTAGCCTGAAGGTAAGACTTTACATTTCAGCCTGAACAATAAAATCATATATGACATAGAATTTTGAGCGTTTATACTTAACTTTTGTGCCAATGAAGGACTAAAACTGACAATGTGAATTTTCAATTGCAACTAAAATGTGAGAATTAAAATATGAATAGTATTCTGCTTATTAGGAAGACTTCTCCATATATCAGATTTTTATTTGCATTCATTTTAAGCAGGAGATTCTTATGCATATTCATTCCATACTCTTTATGGCCTGTTATTGTGCACCTCTTCTTGCAGCTTAAGTTCTTCTTCTAATCCGACAGTAAATCAAAAACTTGAAGATCCATTTGTTTTATAGGTAATCAGAAAACACAAAAGAAAAACTTTGAAAGAGCTTGTAGTCAAGGAATATCAAGCTGTAGCAAAACAGAAACAGGATAGTTAGCTAAACCAGGAAAGCAGCACAAGATACTAGGGAGATGGAACAAAGACCAATATTAGATAAAAAAAGAAACAAGCACCAACAAAACAGAAAGTTAAAGATTGTGGATGGGATTGTGGGAAATGGAGCTTCAATAATTTAAAATAGAGAGGTGACTAAATAGTGCTTAACTGTTTTTCAATCCATTCTTTGGTTCTGACGATATTCCTTTTAGCTTCTTGGTGTAGATCATTAAATGGAATTAGGCTGAAATTACTTAATATCTCAGGGAGAGTTTGAGGATTAGCCTATTTCCGAAAAAGTTGGGTTTTTCTTCAAGGATTTTACAAAAACTTGCTAAAAAACAATTTCTTCCCAAAAGGTTGTATAGTGACTCAGCTTTTAAGAGATACATTTTCAAGATTTGCTATAGAAGCTAACTCCACCAAACCCCCAGATGGATGATTTTATCAGACAATAAAAGGATCAGAGCACCCGGAGAGTAGCCAGGACAATTGCCAAGTTAGTGAGGATAAATGTGAAAATCCAAGGTCTATTTGCGTGTCTGAAATCTAGTTAGCTGAATCTAAAGCCACATTCAAAAGCCATACTTAATCTCAAGGTTACATAAAAATGGATTGTTTGCTTTAAGCCAAAAGCCAAGAGACTGAACTGAAAGACTTGAGGCTGAGCCTTAAGGCGGTGCAAAGAAGGGAGCATTTAGATTGAATGATACAATAAAATATTACTATCTGTGCACAAATCAGCTCCAGGTCCTTAGCCAGCTCCCCTGCATTAGTCAGGCAACAAACCTGCCATTAGAAGCACTTTTACACCAAGGCACTCATCTCCCAATTAGCTTAATGTGGCTACTATCTATGCATTCTGCAGATTTGCCATCCTCAAATGAAATCTCATTAGAACCGCCCCCCACGTCCCCAGCCCTCCCTCCCCCCAGACACCGTGATGGATTACACTGTCATTACACAGCCCTGACTCCTTTAGGTAATGTGGCTGAACACTGTTTGTGAGGTTAAAGACAATTAGTTAATAATTATGGCATTAAGTCACAGGTCTTGTCTATCTATGAGCAGTGAGCAAATGCTTCTTGTCAAATGTATTAACATATTGCAAGGCAATAATGATGCTGGAGGCAAGTGCTTTGCCTTCTAAATGCTCTTTGAGGACAAGCAAAAATGCCAATGTTGTCAAGATTCAGAAACACAAAACAAAAACAAGCAATTATGCAAGCAGAGTCCAACAACTCTAACTGAATGAATGAATGGCATTATCAGTCTTGAGGACTCACTGATAAAATTAAAACAAAAACACCGCAAGGAATTGGACTGGGAACACATCGATCTGGTGACTCCCAGTGGACACAACAAGAATTCATCAAGGGCTATATAAATTCCCCAACCCCTATGTTCACCACTTCAATGGAGGCTAAGCAGAGGTTTCCCTGTGATCTTAGATGGTCTTGAACCTAAGAATTGCCCAGTACTCTCCTTTCTGACCTTTTTTCTTATCTTAAGCAATTATTTATTGAGTAGGGAAGTGCCAAAAAGGGGGAAAGGCTCAGTCAAAGCCAAGTGCCTGCAGCCATGGCATCAGAGGAAGCTCTGATAAGAGCCTTGTGGACTTCTCGTTGGTCAGTAGTGCTCAATAATCATCACAGAGCCCTATACCATATGATAGATCAAGGTGCTTTTTATTGCATTATTCTTTTGCATTTGAAAAGGTTAATAATACATGAGTGTGTGTGGGTGTGATAAATCATTTCTTATCACAGTATTCGAAAACATATGAATTCAAACACATTTGAACTTTCTGTGCCATCATTTAGAAACAATAAATGCCTGCTCTATCTCTCAGGTTGATTGGTATACTTGATAAAATGTTACTGCACAAATAAGGTTTAATAAGATAAACACTATATATAAGTCTATAAACCGTTCGTTGCGCTGAATCTCATTTCCTATAATTCAGAACAGGTCTGTTCTAATTGTATTGCCTACATTACATTCACAGCACAGTTCAACACTACACTGGTGATCACAATTTTTTAATTCTAAACTATCATTCAAATGGGATCCAGTAGGTTATTCACTTGAGACTAATTTAGATACCCCCCTGCACACACATACACAAACGCACCCTCACAAATATGAATTATGTCTAAAATGTATTTCTCTTTCAAGCTCTGAGATAGAGCTGTATTTGATTGTAGCACCGATGCCCAGGCGCAACAGCATTATAGGGAACTTATTGGATCTAATGAACTAAAGACCAGGTAAAGAATCTCCTTCTGTGAGCAAATGAGCTGGATATTCTTATCTGGGAAACAGATGTTTTGCGGACACTGTAATTTGACAAAGAAACTGGGGAAATATTTGAGCAATAGCCCATCCAAGATGATATTTATTTTCTTATGTATCACCCCCCCCTCAACCCCATCATGTCTAAAAAAAGTGTTACATATGCTCACAATTAGCATCTTGGCTGAGAGCTGAAGCAGGAAAATGTTTTACATTACTTAGAGCACTGGTATCCCCTCTTACTCCATAGCTTTTCTATTGTTGTCATTAAAATAAGTCCAAACATAATTTGTACAAGCTCAGCTCAGCTGGAAGAAGTTCAGACAAAAAAACAGAAAAGATATCTGTTCGCTCAACTTCACACATAGAGCCAATCTATGCCTCTCTAGTTTCAAATCAAGCAAAACTATTTGATAACCCTTCTCTGATCTCAATTTGAAAATGAAGCGTTTGCTTAAGAATTCTCTCTCTTTTTCTGACTCACAAACACACACACTCGCATGCACACCCCCACATACAGACACATACACGTTTTCGCACAAACCATTAGAGAGGTTATGAACAAACTGGCGCTGCATGGTGCAAGCAGGCGAAGAGAATAAGCTAATGGACTCTTTGCCTAATGTGATAAGAGCCATTATTGACATACTGCCAGGAAGATGCAAGACCATTAGCTCAGAGGTGGCTTTTCCTTTCCCGTGTCTGCTTCAGCAGCATCTCTTGAGCTATTCCTATCCCTAGGCCTCCAGAGATGCAGCTAGCTCACAAACACAGCTTTAGTGACTGTCACCAGCAGCAGTATTTTGTGCTGACACAAACACACGGTTAGGGAAGAATGTGCGTGCACTGTTGTGGAGCGGCCAGAGAGTTCAACTGAGCAGAGCCAGTGATCGTGGATCATGGTACAATATATACCCCAGTATTCTCAGTCTGCTCAGTCTGGAAGCAAGCCTCTTACCCCCGGTGCTGTGTGGAGTGGCATGACAAGAATAGAGTTTTGTGAAGGTATTGAAACAATTAACTTCATCAGTTATTCATTGTGTTAAAACTATTAGACTCTATTGAACCTCATTAAAGCAAGAATTGTCTGTTCGACTCAATCCCAGCGAGAATGACAGAAAAGCATTCTGTCTGACCTTCACTGTTCAAGCTGTTAAATTATTTGAAAAGCTTTTGGATTGAACTCGGTAAGGACTGTCATTGGTATGAGGAAAAGCTTAAAATTAAATAAATAAAATAAAAGTTGGGAGGACAAATTTGAAGCACTTCTGTGTTTGGTAAAAAAAGCTAAATTAAAACAAACTGTGATGGTGTTTATATAATTAACACCAGACAGGGATTTGTATGTTCTTCATACAGGTTTTTGATTTTCTAAAATCAACAAACAGCTGGCTATTTCATGATTCCATGTACAATTCTATAGCACAAAGAAATCCTATTTATTTTCTTTTTATTTCTAATTTCTTTTCTGACTAACAGTTAATTCATTCTCATTTTCTAACAAAAAGTTTGTGAATGATAACAAGTTTATTATAAATGCAGAGTTTAAAGTCCCGCAGGAGAGTAAAATGTTGTTGCATCCAGTTATTTACTGGCCTAGACACTGTGTTACTCTCTACAATCATTTCCACAGCACTCAGCAACCACATTTCCAGTTGCTTTTGTCCCATGGGTTTCTGGGAAATGGAGTCACTGAAGCACACAGCCTCGCCTGACAATCAAAGTGAAAAGTCATGCCAAAGTTCCAAAAGGGAAGTGCCCGTCTCCGGCGGGAGTTGGCACACTCCACCACTGAACTGCAGCCACTGTACTCAAAAGCTTTTAAGCAGGAGTCATTCTCCTTTCAGTCCTCCCTTGTTTCCCTTTCAAGAGTCCCTCTGCTAAAAGGCAGGTACAAATACTATTTAGTGTACAATTCCCTCATCATGTTTGTATCAGCTGCTGGCTTTGCTAACAGCCTGTAAAACAATGAGAGACAGTCATTTTCACAAGTACTTCCAGCTGAGATGAGAGCTAGGAAATTTGAGGCACTTGAGTGCCATATGAATAGTCCCATGTTTCTGTCTATATATACCCCACTTCAAATAGCACAGCATGATAACCTTTTGGGTTAGGCGGATGTGCTTTAGCTCAACTTATTGTGTCTACAAATTTGTAATGTGTAAGAAATAATTTTACTGATGGTGATGATATTGATAATACAACTAAACTGTAGATTTCCTCAATATCAGAAGCGCTTGCCAAATTTAACCCCTTGCTAAGCTTCGTCCCCACAACCCCTCATGCCTTGGATATCACCTGATGCAGAGATATTGATGTGGGGCAAGCAATCCAGTGGCTAATGATGTTCTGTGATGTCATAATAACGTCCCCTACTCAACATAAGTGTAATGAGTTCACCTCTGTACCTCTTCAATAGCCTATACATGACATGTGGATCTGCTCACTTGGCTGCTTGTGTAAACAGTCACTGAGATTCCCTAATGGGGAAGAGTAACTCATACAGTAACTCCTGTGACTTTCTGGAGTTTAAATATATATTCATAGTAAATATCAAAAACCCTTTGTTTGCTCTTTTTACACAAACAATCTCTAGAATTGTTAAAGGTATAAGACTGTAATGTTGTTATGGGCAAGTCCAGGCAGTTCAAAGGCATTTGGCTGATATCTGCTCCAAGCTTGTTAACCTGATGACGCTCTCTGAGACACTACTATCCTAAAGTGAAATCATTTAATTATCTTATGCTAATAAACGTCTGTTTAATGTAGCATAAATTAATTTGCTCCTTATATGTGTCCAAAACCTAAGCTGCCTGAGTATTATAAACATACAAATTACAAAAAACGACAACATGGTTCATTAGGCATATCCAACCAATCCTCATGAATTATCAATGATCCTGAAGCTGATGCTTATCACCTGTTTGTTGTTTTCATTCCACTGTTCCGGACACCGTTTGTTATTTTGTTTTTCAGGTGTTGTCAGGTTTTGTTGATAAAATCTTTATGCTGGGGAGGTGATTAGCACTAGCATCAGTGAAGTTCCCTGTAACCTTCCAGAAGGGTTTTTTTTACTGGAGAGAACTTTTCTCTTTATGTGTGTCTGGGTTTTTTCCGGGTTCTCTTTTTTTTCTCATCAACATTAACAATTGAATTGTTTGCTTTATTTCCCCACAATTTTTTTTACAACTGGATTTTCTAAGTTATTGATTACTCTAAATTAAAGAGTATATTGTATTTCTACCCCATAAAAGATCTAATAGGAATTGCTATTAAACTTCTAATCCACATTAGGCTGTGTTGAAGATTTTTTTGAAGCAACTGCTAAGAAAGCTCTTTATAAAACACCTTGAAAGAAGCATTGTTTGACTGACCCAACTGATACTTTACTAATGCCTACATGATGCACCAATGCCAAATTATACAATCACCTTTGACAAGGAGCTTTTCAATACCTTAAATAAGAATCAATGGTATCCCTGTTCATTTGCAATAAGTCATTGGTGACTTCTGACCCTCTCTAGTGGCCAAAGGTGCAAATACTATTCTAAGATATAGTGTCAATATTAAATAAAAAAGAAAATGTCAAGTTTTACAGTAAAGCATAGCAAGTATTTTCTTGTCCTAAAAAGAGCCACCCATATGTCTGCCAGCTTATCAGCGCTGCTTACTATAACCACCTGCCTAGAAGAACGACTCCACTCACATGAAGGCAGCTCCCTCTCTTGCACCTTTGCCTGTCTGTCAGGATAACAGGGCTTCTATGTCTCTGTGGCATTTTGAATCAGAGACATATTTCTCGCCTCTAATTAGAGTGCAAAGCTCCTTGGGGCAATCAGCACAAGGTTAATTGGAGGCAGCCGGAAACACCCTGACAAGAAGCAGTGTAGTGCTGTCTCTCATCATATACTGTCACACAAAGCAAGCTCCCCTGAGCAGTGCACATGCAGCACGAGCCTTGCCTTATCACTCATAATAAAAGATCAGAGGGAACGACTGTACTACCACGTACAGTACAAAAACTCAGCTTGCTTGCTTTATCTCTCTCCTTAGCCTTCCCACCTACAATACTGTCATGAAGCTAAAACTGCCCCATCAAAGACTGCAACTCCTTACCACTTGGCTTATATATCCCATTGCTTCCACGATACTGCCATTTAACCTTAAAAAAGGAAGAGATAAGAGAGAAAATGATAAAACATGCATCTAAAAATAGCTAATATTTATTGGTGAAAGAAAAAAATCCTTTTATGTATTATTTAAAAATTGCAAATTAAAATGAAAGTGAATTTTTCTACTGTGTTTTCAACTAATGAGAGAAGGCCACTTGGGATTCAGCAGTTGACATTCCTTCTGTAATCTCAGAAAGACACCAGGGGAAGTGTGTTCCTCTGAGGGGAAGGAGTGCGGCCTGGTTTTGTATCGTCGAGATTATCTTGATTAAAGCAGAGGATGCAGTTTGGCACGTGTCAAAAAATGAGTTTAACACTGCATTTGTGTACCTCAGAAATGTTTTTTACTAAGTTTACTGAAATAAATTCTCACTTTTTTCCCAAGAGTGCTCTAAAGTTAAGCTCATATTTTTTTCTATGTTTTACAACTTTATGTGAATGATTCATGAAGTAAGGATACTGGGAAATTAATTCCATTATCAAACATAGCTGGTTTTAGTGTTTGTACATCAGAAAGAATTCCAATCATAATACTTTATATGATAAACCAACATAATAAAATGTTATGTATAATATTTTAGATTACATCGGTCTATAAAATAAAATATTACAATTAGAATTCTCTCTATTCTTTCGAATATTTGATACGCTCTCTCCCTCTCTCTCAGGCAGCATGGTGCTGGTGTGCAGCGAAGCATTGCTCTGTCTGATTTCTTCCAAATAAGACTCCAGCAAAAAACTCTATGCTGGGGCAGGCTGTAATGGAGCATTAATTATCCACAGCAAACACTGAGGTGGAGTTATAGATAAAATAGAAATAACCATTAAGTAAATGCTTCATGGTTCATTTTGCACATTAATCCAGCAAACCTGAATGAACTGATTCCACATTGCCCTGCTTCTTAATAGAAACTGAAACTGTGTTAGAGGAACTGAGCTACTTGAAGTAACGTGGATGTTTATCACCTGGACAATGCAACACAGACCTTTTACTCATCTTTAATAAACCATGGTAACACTTGGTGGTAGGGGGCTCAACTTACCATGAATTAAGGTAATGCACTAGTAGCTCATCAGGAAATATCATGAGTTCAAAATTTCATGGATCAACAACACATTTATCAATAGATTAACTAAGCTAAACACTTCATCATGATTTATAATTTATTACAGATTTATATATCCTTTATCACAGCGTTCCACTAACAAACTGTGTTAATTCACATTATTCTGTCATACTTATTGACTGCTTTTGCCTTCTACGAGCAAGTGGCACTAAAATACTTCCCTGGAGAGAATTGAAGCATACTTTAGTCCAATATAAAGAAGGCCACAAACACATTAATGCCCTTCTTTAGCCAACCTTGAGAGCATCTTGTTTCAAAGACAAAGCCTTTCAGAGAGAGTGACTGAGCTTTTTGGTGATAGCTGGAACTCTGTATTGATGAAGCATTATCGATGAATGCTGAGAGCCTTCTCTAATGTTAAATAGGCGTGGATTTGGGGCAATGATCTCAGTTTCATTTAGGGGATTTAATGTCATCGCTCAGTGAAAATAATTTCTCTATACTGCTCATAACTTATGAAGGAATGTCTGGGCACTTGTACTTGAATCATTTATAGAATCATTTATAGACTAACAATATAGAAATGTTTGATATTTATTCATGTTTATCAGAACAGACATGTTTATATTTGTATTTACTAGTAGTATTAGAATAGTTGATATTTAATGCTATAGTGCTATTAAATATTTCTTTTCTTAACGTCTTTTTATATTAAATATACACTGGCAGACAGTTTCTTTTCTCTTTAGAACTGCTTTTATTAAAATCATTTATAGTCAACTGCTTTAAGTTAAATATCAGCTTATATTCAACACCATGTTATCAACAAGATTATGTAAATTAATACCAAAAAGTTATGCTATGGCGCATAAAGATTGTGTTCAGGCTGCAAATCAAAACGGGTGTTACCAGTATAAAAAACTCTAATGTAGGGCCACGACTCCCTCTTTGTAGGTCAATATGCACATGTGCATGTGTGTCTGACAATATTTACTCTAGCCCAGTGGTTCTCATACTGTGGTGGGACAAGGACAGCTGTTGGTGGTAGGCGGCGCCGGCAGCTGTCATTACTGTGTATGTGGGTGTCAACTAAAAATTATCTGCCATAAAGGCCGGTATTTGACGCATTGATCGTGGTCCATTGGTTCATTTTTTTAAGAACACTGGGCTTAGAGACAATAATGAGTTTGATCGTGTTTGCAATGATGCTTCAGTCAGAGAGTGTGTTAGCGCTCTGTGCCTCAGTCCAATAGCAGAAAGCAGAGCAAAATATAAAGCCAAATATTGTAATGTTTACATGTGCCTGTTTAAAGACACACGCACACACGCACGCGCACGCACACACACGCACACCCACGCACAAACACAAATGCTCCTTTGAAGTTGCATAATTAAGTAGCTTTCATAGTCAAGCGTGATCTTAAGCTGTGGGTCATGACTGAAAGAATACGATTTTGTATACTACTAACTAGCACGCATTATCTCTGCATTGTAACAGGGCACTGCTTTAGAGATCCATTACTTGTGAAGAGCTCAAAGTAGAGGCACTACTCCTTTACATCATGAGGAGCCAGCTGAGGTGGCTCATGCATCTGTTCAGGTCTTTCTAGATTGGTGTTCATGTATGTCCAGCTTGGAGAAGGCCTCAGAAAAAGAGGAGATTATTCCTTTAAACAGCTTAGGAATACCTCGTTATTCCCTCTATATGAATGTTCAAGGTGTTATTTGAATGGAAAGACTAGGCCTTCTTGCCATGACTGCCCTCAAGATTGTCCCTGTTTAAGTGGGTTGAAAACAGACGGATGGCTGGATAACATAGTAGCCAGAGCACTCTCAATTTTAGGTTTGTACTGTAAATATTCATTCATTCATTGATTCATCTTCTTGTCGGCTTTCTTCCCTTTCGAGGTCGCCACAGCGGAATGAACCGTCAACTCTCTGGCATATGTTTTACGCAGTGGATGCCTTTCCAACCGAAACATTCACACACACACTCATTCACACTTTAACACTACAGACAATCGTTCTTTTTCAATTCACTTATACCGCATTTCTCTGGAATCCACGCTATCACGGGGAGAACATGCAAACTCCACACAGAAATGCCAACCGACCCAGCTGAGGCTCGAACCAGCGACCTTCTTGCTGTGAGACGACCGTGCTACCCACTGCGCCATCGTGATGCCTACTGTAAATATAACTATTAACAATGCCGCTGCCAAAATTCACTGGATAGCTTGCAATCCCTCGCGGTGTGCCCAGCATTACCAGCTCAGCTTCCTTATTTAATTCTGGTCAACCAGCTCAAACACGTTTTGACCAGCATAAATCACTAAAACATTTCCCTGGATGTCTTTCTGCTGTCCTAATCGTGTTGTCTGCCTTTTTCATCAGAAAAAATATTGCTTTTTGTTAAAGAACACACTTATAAAACAAAAACCGATACATAATAAACACATTTTCCAAAAAGCTTTTTAAATATTGTTAATTTGAAGTAAGCCGCTACCCTTAGGTATACAAAATACTGCACAGCCTGTAATGCACGTCTTGCATTAGTGAGAAGAGATCCAAAAATGAAATTAGTACTTTGTACCATGATGTGTATTAGACCAAAAAAATAAAAAAATCTGCAGTAACCTTTGGGTGAGCAGGACTGCAGATGGTGCCACATGTTAGGGTGGCTGGGAAGATGCTTCAGGCTGGGGGAGGAGGGGGTGTTGGTGTGCTGAAATCACCTTGATTCAGTGCAGCCAAGCTTTGATGTGCCTGAAGCTGACTTGGCTCGCCCTGAGCAAAGCATATGCCTTAAAACTCAAATCCAGCTTGACATGCTGAAATCATAACCATATGCAAGAATTCCACCTTCAGAAACACAGTGGCTCCACACAGGCCATGGACTGGGCTTTATCTAGTGATAACAAAGAGCAGGTTAGATGACGGTGGGAGTAAGAGAAGGAGATGGAGGTAAAAGGATGGGGATTGTTGTCAGGGATATAGGGTGCGTGGGGAAAGTTCAGCGGCAGACATGTGATGCATGAAAGGTTTGGTTAAGGCTACAGCCAACATTTCTGAACACTGCAGGACTACCTAAAATGGAAGTTTCTTGAAAGTGATCAGAAGAAGAGCAAGGAGAAAGGAGCTAGACCAAAAGGTTTGAATTAAACTGACTGAAAATATGTAGTGCATGTCTACAAGCTCCAGAAAGCTGCCTTGTTTGACTTGCGCAATATAAAATCTATTATTTGTGGCTGAACTACTATAGATTTTAAAACAACATTTAAAACTGAAGTTATAAAGTCCTGAAATGAGTTATAAAATAGGTTTAATCAATTGACACATACAAGTATAATAAACAATAAAATTTTGCTGTCTGAAATTGTTTTATGTATAGCAATGCTAAAATGCTATAAGCAAGTTCTTACAAGCACTGGTTTTGATCAGCTTTAAACATTTGAATGGTGGAGATTGGGTGACTTTGAATTAAAAAAAACTAAAAGTTTTCAGTTTTGAATAGTTTCAAGCGGTCTCAAAATGAGTCTGAATCTAGCTCATAGCAATGTAGGCTAGTTTAGTTTGCAAAAAAAACATAAAGGATATCGCCTTTTCAAATCAAAACCCTTTAAAACTAGATTTCTATGTTCTTTTTTTATTTGTTACTGTCCTTTAAACTATTATTTTAATCTATAAAAGAAAACACTGAATTTCTGAGCATATGTAGCATTTCTTGGACAAAAAAATTGCTTAATGGATTCGATTAAAATTGTTTTGCTATATTTTCAGAAAAGTTTTGTATTAGAAGATTTTACAAACATTACTGACAGATAAAAATCATGCATCCATCTGTTGGGTACTTGTTGGTCTGTGTCTCAGGTTTTCATGTTGTCTTGTAAGTTTTAGTTGCTGATCAAGAGTTAAGACTTTGCTCTTGCCCCGGCTTGTTAAACCGACTTGATCATGCTCCCTTTAAAATGCTTTCTTTCCGTTATCTCCCTGTTTCCTGTTTGTATTTGTATCCAACAGTGTATTAGTTTAAGGTTAATTAAGCCTTATTGTAGAGACTTTTGTGTTTCTGATCCTCAGTTATCTTACTCTATCTTTTGGGTTCTCTAGTTTTTACTTACGTTTTTTAACTCTCAAGGATTTTATTTACTGTAATAGTAAAGTATATACTAATTCAGGTTTTCCCAATCACCAGACTTTGTGTGATACAAGTGAACATTCAATAATGTAAAGTATATTTGTCCAAATGGACATACCTTTTCTTGCACCTACTCCTTAGTGGAAGTTGTAAATTGCGTGTGCATATACTGTAAGACAATGTTTAGTGTTTGTCACTCAGACACATTTATTCTTGGATTAAGTAAAAGATTGTATCAATGCACCTCTTTTCATCGATCAAACTTCTTCAAAGTCAAAATCCTTAATTGATATCTAACTAAAGCAGAAAACATCACCTTATCTCACCTCTTTGGAACTTGATTTTTGGAACCCATGTCTTCTCTTGTGTTCGCACAATACCTCAAGCTCTTTGTTTCTGATTCCTCTCTTCAGTCCAACCCGGCTCTCGCTCCAAGCCTGCTATTTACTGCTGTCAGTACTGTTCCTAGCCCTCAGCAAGGGGCAACACTGTTTACAATAGTCTGGAGTGGTTATCATCATTTGGTGTAACCTTGATGTCACTGTCCTTCAGCTGAATTGTTGTCCATCTCCACTTGGTCCCATCATCCCTCAAACTCTGCTCTAGGCACCCATCACCTCTCTCCTGCTCTGTACTTCCGCTTTAGCCATACCTAAACTCTGCAGCTCTCTTCAATCTCAATCTCCACTTAAGTCTCACGTGTAATAAATAAAAGCTCGGCTTCACTGTGGTCATCATCACACGAGTCAAAAACAGAGACTTGTTTTTGACTTCTCACACCAGCACTCCAATTCCGTATCACCACCTGTTCCTTGGTTTTGGTCTGCACCTGTCTCCACCCCCTTTCCCCTGCACTATATAAAATACAGACAAATATCCCTCTGCATGTTCTTGGAAATGTTGTTTGTTGTAGAATGCATCAAAACTATTACTCCTGGCTCATTCCTTCTCCGTCACTCCTGCACGTCTTGTAAATCTGTATGAAATAAAGTATATATATATATATATATATATATATATATATATATATATATATATATATATATATATATGCTGGGCCTGTTTAACCCTACTCCAGCACTGTCACAACTAAGACAAAATCAGCGTCATTGTACTAATGTTTGCTTGAAATGATCATTGGCTCCAGGCTCTTATGGGCTACTGTGTGCTGCATTTCTGTCTGCTTAATGACTGCAAGCAGCGTGTGGTTTCTGTTTCTGGGGTCTGCTACCTCCTCTCTTAATCAAATAATGTATTTTGGCTAGAGGACATCCTTCATTAAATGTTTTAGGAAGGGAGCACATTGAACCTCACTGAAGCTGGATGGGTTGTGCCCCCATACCTTGTTTTACCGCGCTATGGAAGATGGGCCAAGTATACTGCACCCAGATGTCGGGTTTATTTAAATAAAATAGGCTCATTGTGTGAACACCTTGGTCGGTACCTGGAAAAAGGGGGCTGGTTAATGAATGCTTTCAGTGGGTGGGCTTTTTTGAGTGAGTGACCCATTCGAGGCAAGAAAGGAGTTGGCAAGGCTTGGCTGAAAGAAGTGCTGTGACAGAATCCGTAAAACTGCTTTTCAGAAAAGTACTTTAGGATGTTTTAGGAAGCACAATGTTCTACAAGGACAAGAACATTACTGGAAATGTGGCTGAGCCTAGGGCGAATCCACAAGTTGGCTGCCCTGGTCCCTTCCTCCAACTTCTACTCTTCTCCTCACTACTTTTTCCCCTAAAAAAACGAGACAGGCCAGACTGATCGAAATTCCATCTGTTGGGGAGCAGCCAAGTGACAGCAGAGAAATACAAGCATCTGGTCTCCATTTCTCTCAGGCTGGTGTTCCAGCTTACATCTTACAGCTGGGAGAGAATGAGGATGAGAACGAAGAGAGGAGATGAGTGGGTGCTGCTCAGACTAGAGAGGGAGTTTGTTGGCAGATTTTGCCACCATCTTTCAAATACCCAAACAACCCCTCTCCCTATCCCTACTCCCCGCCCAGACTCTAACTTGTACTCTTATCAGTATTGTTTTCTGAATTGATCATGAGGCCATTGTTGATCAGAAATTGTACATTGTAGAACACAATGTATAAAATCACACCCACTCCGCACAGATGCACACACAGCTATCCTTGGAAGTGCTGAAAAATTGTACTCAATGATAAGGACTACAGAGTTGGACAACAGATGAGAACAAAAGCATAAGAACAAAGGTACATGTGAAGTCAGCACGCTAGAGTCTGGCAGGCAGCACACACTCAAAGAACCACATCTGCTTGCTCCGCTACTCCCATTCCAGATCATGTTCCAAAATATTCTCCACTGATCACTATAAGCACTTGATTGATCACCAAGAGCTTCATACTTATATTAGTCTTGAAACAAAACTACCGCCCTTAATCATTGCTATTTAGATTCTCTGAAAATAAACGCAACTACTGTGTGTATGCATGTGTATGCATGGGAGAAGGGGATGGGATTGTAATTTGACTTTATGTGGATGTGATTCGGGGTTAAAAGGACTTATACGATTAATAAGACTTATAAGATTAATAAATCGTGATATTGTCATTGTAATTAAAACAATATCTGCACTAATAAAGAAATGCATATTTAATAAAATGTTCTACTAATGTTCTACTAATGCATGTTAATAAAAATATTATTAAAATAATTTAAAGCTTTTCTTTAAATACATTTTCTAAATACAATTCAGAATATTGTGTATAATTGGGAAACAAAGTGGTGTAAATTGTAGTATTTTATAAATAACGAGACTGTTCATTTTCATTAATAATTTTAGCACAGTGTCTGTGTTTATGAACAGCTGATGTGTAACAATACTACTAGTGGAGAATTCTCAGTCCTCCCTGTGTTTAAGTTTCAATTTTTTATTGTAGTACTTGTATTGTAACTTTATCTTCTCTTGATTTTTACTGAGCATTGTTTGCAGCCTGCCATGCATGCGTTATCATCAGAAATTAAACTATTTGCATTAAAGTATGTTTACTCCACTAAACCCGACATTCTGTTCCTGCTGAATTTGATGTCACAAGGTATCAATCTGTACTATTGGCATGTATTTATGAATGCGAGTATTCAAGCTTGGTATGCATTCCTAATTAAAATCCAAGTAAATGTACCATATACCAAGGATATCCAAGTTCTAAGGCTTTCTCGCACTGATGTAATTCTGCATATTCATGACTAAGTGAAGAGATCCCAAATTAGCACCCAACTGATGTGAAGTGATCTGATGCTAACTACAGCAAAGGGAGAATTAAATCAAGAAGAGAGCTTGGTTGTACTGCAGGTGGAAGTAGAAAATTGAGAGGAAATAGCACGAGCTCAACTCACAGAGTACAGTATAATACAATATAACGCACCCTGTAATAGATTCGAATGATAAGACATCAAAAGATTAAGTTCATTTAACATTACTCTAAACATATGATTTATGTATTTATTTATGTATTCATTTGAAAGATTTTATATTGCATGTGTCCTGAAAGCACTCATCAACTGTCTCTTTGTGTAATTCTCGTTCTCTCCTCCACACCCATCTTTTTAAAAAATGAAATATTTATGAGTTTAGAATTAAAATTCCTGCTCACATGCGGGCGCTGACACCTTTCGTGGGCTGTGGCATCATGTGTCAAAACTCTGATTAACAGTGCTCAACACTCTGCCTCCAAACTGACAGACAGGCAAGAGCCAACAGGTAAAAACAAAAACAAGCCTAAAATCTCAAGAACAAGCCCCCTCTATTGAGAGGAGGGGGGAGGGGGTCATTAATGTGGATCAAGTCTTGTCTTCTATTCGTTGTGCTGTATAAAAAAATGATATTTTTCTGCATTTTCTTCAAACATTTGCTGAGATTTTTATGTTTATATAATTACACCATGGGAATTGTTTGCTATTCTGCACATAATGCTAAACCACAACATGACGTGTCAAAGTAAGTAATCAAACAAAATATGACTTGCTACTTCACCTGGGATGCCTTCTTCACAATACTTGAATGAGTATAAAACTGGTAACAAGTCCCTAAAATCATTTGAGAAATAACCAGATCCTTGATGCTATCAGGGCAAGGCTGCAGAGCTGGAACCATGAAAACCTCTTGAAAAAAATTTTTTGGATCATTAACTACTCACTCTCCGGAGTTTTAACTTATTGTCTGGGGTTGACGTTCAACCACACAAGTTTGTTATTTACAGACAACTTTTTAATTTGTCATTTGTGATTGGTAGGGAAAAGGATTGCTTAATTAAGACTTAGAAATGAGGGAACTGGTCGTCTTGAACTGATAAGTTTCCCTTTCTGATGTTACTTGCATTATTAACATACAAAGGAAAGGATATTTATATCTAAGTTGGAAGTTGAAAGGAAGGGCTTTTACTGTGAATCTCCTTGTTGTTTAGACTACTAATACGTGCACTGAAACAGCAACAACAGAGAACTGTGAAAATGTGGTCCTCCAGGAATTATTCTAACCTAACACAAATTCATGGTTAATTGAGGGAAAGAAATATCTATCAAATGTAAAGTTTTCTTAATGTTAGGAGTGTGAAATATTTTTTGGATTAGCTATACAGGGCAAAGTGAAGGCTGAACAGACATCACAAACAACTAGAACACCAAAAGATTGCAGACTTCAACAGCTTCTGTCCCATCAAACTAGGAGAAAGAGTGTAAGAGTGGGAGAAATTTGCTCACAGAAGCCATTTCCTAGTACAAGGCCTCAAAACCGCTCAAAGCCTGGCATGCTGTTCCACTTAGGCATGCTCTCCAAAGCAAAGCTTTCTCTCTCACTGCCATTGGCGCTGGACACACAAGCTAACCGCAAGCACATGTTCTGGTGCTCTTAACTAATTCGTACAGGAACACTTTGGTTTGGTTGCGAACCCAAAAGCGCTGTACCTTTGATTAAGATATGTGTCTGATTCCAATTAAAGCACATGAGGGTGGGAAAATGTGTGGCTCTACTGACTCGTACTGCCTCTAGTCATGACTATTGTTCCAGTTTTTCCACGTTTTGCTGGCAGAATAACAAGGATTTTTCCCCCAAACTCACATGACTAGATGTTTGTTTCTTCCATGATAGTTTAAAGTAGCCAGAATGTATGAAAAAATGTAAATTAATGAATGGATAGGTGGCTTAATTAATGACTGAATTATATGTATGAATGGTTTAACGACTGAATTAATGGCTGGATTGATGAAAAAATGGATGAATGGATGGGTGTATGATTCATTATTGGGCAGATATGTGAATGAATGAATTAATTAATTAATTAATGGGTGGATATATGGACAACAGATGAGTGTACAGAATGAATGGATGTATGGATGGGTCGATAGATATTTAGATGGGTGGACAGATAATGGACAGATGGGTGTATGGATGGATGAACAGATGGATGGGTGAATAGAGTAATGAATGAATTAACGAATTAATACGCTTCATCCCAATATTATGAAAGAGTTCTGTAGCTGATGTAGGTATGAAGTCAATTTCTTTTTTGTTTTTTTAATTTGCTCAGCAAGCTCTATCTATTCACAACATTTTCTTTGTTTTAAGTGAAAGTCATTATTTTCATAATGCCTAAAAATAAAGAAAATAATTATGCATATTTGTTCTTTGACAGGTTGAAGATGGCATTAAAGTCATCAGCATATGGTTGTTATTATTATCAAGTCATTCTTTGTTTTTGATTTGTGTGTGTTGATTGCACCTGCAGTATGTATCCCCTGACGTAGTCTCGTAGTGTCCAGCCCAGGCCGTGCAGTATGTGTAGCACCTCGTCTTGCTTGAGCACACTGAAGAGACGGTCCAGCAATATCTTCAAGCGCACAGGAACGGCCTGTGTCCCATACAGCATCAGACTGCTGATGTCGAAAACCACATTGGATTGCACGATCTCCACCTGTGTGGGGTGGTATAGATGCTGTGTGCTCAGTTTGTCCAGAGCTGCGATGACACAGAGAGGACATAGTCAAATGTTAGAACTGTTCCTCTTTTTAAAGTTTTACATGTTTAGTGTTTAATTCAACTGTAGCAGGGTCACTGGAACAGGCTCAGTGGCAAAAATAAGAGCACCACACAAGGGGTTACGCATCTTGTCTTTAATCATTTGTGTGAGCTTCAGGGCACCACACAAGATATTTTAGAAATATAGAGAAACAACATTGTCATTGATCCCAGCTCTCTCTTTCTGTCTCAGTCTGTCTCTTTCTGTGAGACACCTGTGTTTCCCCTTTAGTTCAGGAGTGATTTCTTTGTGCTGACTAGGTCTTTGCCTGGAAACAGGTTGTGCTAGACACGAACATAATAAAAAATGAAGAACTACTTGTCAGAATGGCTGCCAACACTACAGACAAAATGAGAAGACTGTGGCAGAGAGGAGTGCGGAGAGGAGGAGGAGAGGAGCGATAGCGGCTGACACTTCACAATGAAAGGAAAACGAGGTCCCTTTAGGCCTCTCTCTTTCTTTCATCCTGGCCCAACAGGTGTTTTCCTTTGTCTCTCTATGAAACGCACTGTCTTTTCTCTGTCTCCCTTTCCTTCTTTAACTCTATTCTTTTGGCTGTAATGCTTATTTTTATATTTGCAGCAGTACACAACTATGATTTGTTCTTTCATTGCTTTTGTTTACAATATAATGAAGTCAGTTTTTAAGGAAAAGGACAGTTAATAGTGTACTAACTGACTTGAGATTAAAAGGGAAGGAGAGAGGAGGGGATGGGAGGGAATATTATATAGGAGGTTAGGTATATTGGAGGGCTAAAAAGGCAGGTTTATGAAATTGAGTAGATAAGAATGAAAGCACTATGAGCTAAAGAGACCAAAGTCTGCTTGTGACATCAAACACCTCAATACAATCTCATTTTTTAAAGTTCTCTTAAAATATCGATAGTTAATCTATATGTTGTTTTATTTGTTCACTCTTCAAAGCTGAAAAATCAAATCTAACAAAGGGTGAATCCTATCTTGACATAACAGTTGGTATTAGTAGACTAACAATTCTGATATGCTCTTGGTCACCAGGTTCTGTGTCCTTACATCCTGTCACATCCAAAATATCTTTCAACCACTTGCCTGAAAGCTCATACCTCCATGTTTTTGAATGGATTTGGTGGGGGTGTTTGACAGATATATAGGCTCATAAAATGATGCAAAAAAAGTGAATGTTTAAGTTAATGATAAAAAATTGTTAGTCTATTGATTACTTTGGTCCATGAAATAAATGTATTATTACAATAAACAGTTACATGAATCAATTATTAATTAATAAACTAATTAATAAGACAAAAAAAATTACCCATTAATTTATTTATTCATTTTGCCATTGTCTGACATGAATACATTAATAGTGCCTTACCATGAGCAACCCATCCATGCTTGCACTGATCACATGTCCGTAGGTGGATTTTTCCAGGCTGGAAACACTCACATGTGCAATTTACCAGAGTGCAACGGATGGCCTGAAAAACACACCAGAAAATGGAAAATTGGTCACATTTTTAAAAAATCAACTTTTACCGTTCAACCATTCTATACACTGTAAAAAATTCATCACGAGGCTTGTAATTTTTATTTAAAAATTGATGCCATTAAAAAAACTGTCTGCAAAAAATAAAGCGTATGTTTTATATAAAAAAGGTTTTCTGGGTTTCAATATAAAATATTGAGTATTTCACCGATAAAATAAAGACAAACAAATTATCAATTTCTTTAAGCAAATTTATTTATTCTTAATTTAAGGAGAATTGTCTCAATAATCCGGTTTGGATTGAGACAGCTATATATTCAGAACAGGTGCATGCAGGTCCTACAGACAAGCTGCAGGAGCATGACATTTTATGTTTATTGCAGTAATAAGTCTGTTTATAGTGTGGTTTAGTGTTATACATTTGTTTGAGAACTAGTATGTGTGTTTATTAGGTTATTGTATGAACTTATTTTTAGCTAATGTTGTTGAGTTGCAGCTCATTAAAGGTACACATAATGAAAATTGCTGTCTGCAAGCATACTTTAACCTGTCAGACTTCATCATCCTGATGGGCGATGCGATACTCTGATTTGAGAACTTTGACAAAAGATCTCATAAGCCTATCGGGTTTTGCTCCATTTCACAGTGCTTCCTGCTTTAATATGCAAAAAGTTAATCATTAAAAGGCATATTCAAGTAAATTGTCTTAAATTAAAAATGAAAACTTAGTATTATATGCTAAAATAAAATAATGGGATTTTACTAGTAATGTTAAAAACATTAAGTGTCTAGCTAATTTTAATTTAGTTTTTTACATGATTTATTTAAGTAGAATCTGCTGGAATAAAACAAGCTATACAAACTGCTTAAAACAAAATGTTTCTAGTTAAATAATTTTCAGGTCGTACAAATCAAGCCGTAGCATTTTCTTAATAAGTATTTGCATATTATTGTTAGCATAAGCTTTAAGCATAGGCACATGAATGCTTTTATGTTCCATTGTAAAATGTCATGGAACCTTGCAAATGAATTTCCCTTAATAACATGTTTTTTTATGTAGCAAAATAAATTTGGTTAGAGAAATCCTTCTTTTTAATGTAAAAACAAAATGTCATTGCTCTGGATTTTTATTTTATTTTTGTACTTATAATGAGTAATTATAAAGAATCTCAAATTATTAAAAGGGAAACCATATTATCAATCTTTGGACATGAATACATTTCAACTAGAATTTTGTTTTATAGAGTTTGTGTTGACATACAGCTTAATTGGAATGCAAATGCAGTCAACTTCATTGCATTGTCTTGAGTTTCAGGGTTTACTGTATGCATCCTTTTTCTTTTCACTGTGTTTGCTGTAGTTGGCAATTGTTAAACAATTCTACCTGGAAAATGTTGAAAGATACATTTTCAGTTTCAAATGATTTATTAGCTTAAAAAAAAGCATTAAACACCGTACTATTGGTAAAACATTTCTAAACATGGATAATGAAACTAATTTCTTCTTAAATATCCAGTTAATCTGTTGTCTGAGTGTGCTACTGTATGCCACATTCTGCCAGGCGTGCACTGTTTTAAGCAGGGGTATTTAGACCACTGTAGCTCTTCCAGTCTCTCACCTGAGTTCTGCTCTGCTTTATCCCCATTTAATTCTGCTTTGTTTTGACATAATCTACCATTACTGGCTGTGGAGCCTGAAGCGGAGCTGACCCTTAAAGCTTTTAGTGCTTAGGGGTTAAGTATCCCATCAAGCTGGCGAGCCTGGCAGGACGAGCCCATGGCATTGTTTGATCAGACATCTCCTTAATCACGGCACCAAGCGGAGATAGAACCCGTAGTCGTTCTATCTCCGCTCTCTCCACTCACACAAAAGCATGTATTTAAAACTGAAAAAATAAGTGTTTTCTTTCTGATTTTGCTACGTTAACATTTTATGTTGTTCCACGTTTGACACTTTAAAGTGCTTAAATGGAGAGATTAAGCAAGGCAAGGCAAGTTTATTTGTGCAGGATATTTCATACACAGCGTAATTCAAAGTGCTTTACATTGGAAACAAAGAATAAAACGAAAGTACATTTAATAAAATCAAGCATAAAAAGTCATATAAAATCATAGTGATTAAAAACTGAAAATTTAAAACATAGATTAAAACATAGATTAAGATAGTGAAGTGCAGAGGTAAAATAGTTGTTCAGACGTTGGTGCTCAGTCGACAAAAGCACAACTAAACAGGTGAGTCTTTAGCCTGGATTTAAACGTGACTAAAGTTTTGGCACCCTTGTTCTCCTCTGGAAGCTGGTTCCATCTGTGGGCTGTATGGTAAATAAAGCAGTATTTACCCTGTTTGGAATTAACCCGGGGTAGATCTAATTTATTTGATCTGAGGGATCTCAGTTCCCTGTTTGGTGTGTATTCACTGAGCATGTCTGTTAGGTATTTAGATGCTAAGTTTTGATTGGATTTATATACGAGCAGCAGAACTTTAAAATCTATTCTGAAGGAAACCGGCAGCCAGTGCAGAGACTTATGAACTGGAGAAATGTGATCTGACTTTCTAGTTTTGGTTAGAATTCGAGCCAATAAAACAAAAAAAGATTAGATAAAATAAAAAAAATGCAGATTTACATTTTGTTCATTGTCTGTTTTGGAAATATATCCCTTATTTGGAAACACATCTCCTATTAAATACAATTAGTAAATAAAATTGTATTTATTATGTATTATGGATCAAGAACACTGAAACACACAATCACCAAAACCACATATAACATAAGATTTGACTACTGTCCGTTGTTTAACATTTCAAAAATAAAAATGTATATATATATATATATATATATATCTTTTTTTTTATCATCAAGTAACCAAATGTCAAACATGTTCGTAGGTATATTCTAAGAGTTCTCCGAACCAATAAAATCTGCTTTAATATTCAGCCATGTGCAGGCACGTACATGATGGACTGCAAGTTTCAATCAGATAAAGACAGTGGAGAGTGGACAGATGAGAGGCATACAGAGATGTCCAGGCTTGCAAAGTCCTGTGAACTTTACTCAAAGCCTCGTCTGACATTGATCAAAGTGGTGACTGGCCACTGCCTGCAGAGAGATGCCCCAGGAGGACAACAGAGGCTTTTTCTCTTTTTTCTCTTTCGTTCTCTTTCTCTCGCTGTCTCTCACTCTCTCTCTCTCTCTCTTTCTCTCTCTCTCTCTCTCTCTCTGTGCTGTCAACCCAGACATTTCCAGGTGTTTCAGAACGATCTGGAGCCACAGAGCGTTCAGACAAAGGGAGGCTTCTGTCAGTCCATCTGATTGGAGCTACGCATTCCTGGACCAGATGGTGGACAGGCCTTCAATGGGCAACGTCATTGTGTATAACTTTCGCCAGTCCTCTATAGAGCTGCTGTGTTGAGCGTTTGTGAATGATAGGCACAGATTATAAACCTAAAATAAGCTAAAAATGATAAGGATATAAAATAATGGTTGATACTTAAACAGACAGAGACCGACAAACTAACCGACTGACTGAACTATTGACTGACTGACCGTCTGACTGCCAGAGACTGACTGACAGTGACTGATTGACTGACAGGTCCTGACTGACTATCTGGCTGACAGAGAGACAGACTGACTGACTGACTGACCGATTGTCTGAAGGATAAAGAGTGACTGATCAATTGACTGATTGACTATCTGACTGACAGAGAGAGACTGACTGATTGACTGACAGAGTTACTGACTGACTGACTGACTGACTGACCGATTGACTGACATAGACTGACCAACTGACTGACTGACAGATGCTGACTGACTGACCGACCGTTGACTGACAGAGTCTGACCAAGGTACTGACAGAGACTGACTGAATGACTGATAGAGACTGATTGACTGTCTACTGACAGGGTGACTGACTCACTGACAGAGCCTAACAAACAGACTGACAGGGAGTAAATGATCTGATCACCTGATTCATAGAAACTGACAGTCTGATTGACGACCAACTGGTTGAATAATTGTAAAATATTTGCAACAACTTACAGAATAACTGTTCTTAAAAAAATATAAAGCACATTTGTAGTTTAAATGAAAGAAAAGCACATGTTTTCTATGATTAGTTGGCAATCAGTGTGATTAATACTTTAAGTAGCACAATTAATGTTAAAATAAAAGCTGCCAATTAAATGAGCCCTTTAAGGTACATACTGGAATTGTACAGGACACAAACCTATGTGACCAAAAATAGTTAATAAAACAGAACCATTCCCATAGTGATCCTGTCTTAAAGATGAGAGAGTAGATATGATTCAATAATATGTCATTTCAATTCAAATATCTTGATTTTTCAAATGCAATAAATAGACAGTCTGATTGGTTTGGAATTAGTTTTTTTTCTTCTTCCAATTTGGAGTTCAAGCTAGTTAAAGAGTGAAAGGTATAGATTTTTTGGCACATATGCATTAGGGAGTCCTGCAATCGACCCGACAAAATTACCACCCGACTCCCTGAATCCTACAATGGTCCACTTCATTTGCCTAAGATGGCCCAATGCAATTATAAAGCTATTGACTGATGTTTGTACATATTCTAGGCAGTGCAGGATTAAGTCATTAGCACTACAAATTGTGGCAGGCTTTTATTGCCCTTCAGTCATGAGAACAAGCAGTGGGCCGGGGGTTAACAAGTCACATACCCACACAACCAGCCCAAACCCCCAAACACCAGCTACTATCTACCCAATCTACATCCCATATTTATAATTTTACCGCATCCTAACAATAACATGACTAGAACTGGTGCAAAACACACGTCTAAGGATAACGAAACACACGCGTTACCACAGAATGCTGTAAGTATAACCAGCTGCGACCGTCTCCTGTGAGAGTGAATCAGAGAACAGAGAGAGAGAAGGAGAGGGGGGTGAGGGCTTTTGTCCTCTGGGTTAACACCCCACTCTCTCCATGGGACCTTGGTCCCATTACATGCCACTCCTGGCCATCTTTATTTTGACAAGGCTTTGCATTTCCAAAAACCCTTCTCAGATGTGCTAAGTTAGAGAGAGAAAAAAAAAACGTTTTTCAGGTGAAAGCACATTTATTGTGCTCGTGAATTCACAACAGCAGAAAATCAGAGTTCACGGTATACTTGTTTATGTGTTTGCATGCAGTTTGAAGCCTTGGAAAAAGAAAGTGAAGAGGTTTAATTCTGCCGCACAAATCTGAGAAGTACACATTCTTTTGACGCTGTGGGTCTGCCTCAAATCCAAGGTCTCAGCATGTGTTGGATTTTGAGAATACCTCAACATGTGTTACCTCTTTGTAATATTTACTTTGTAGGGCAATATGAAGTGTATTGCGCAGCCAAATGCTGCTTTTACAGCTTTTAATCGGGGCCTCTCACACTCGTTAAAAATAAGTCTTAACAGAGAAACTAAACTTAAAAATACACAAGAAACTGTCCCATGCAACATAGCTTGGCTTGATTTCACTTGTGATTATTTAATGTAAACTACATTAAACTATGAAGAACCTAAAAGTGTTTTGTGCATCTCAAGAAACTTTGCATTCCCTCATAAATATGTTTGTGTTCTCAAGAGAGACTTGTGCATGATACTTGGCATCTACAGATCACTCTTGGTAAGCACCACTTTCCACTTCAGTGTAAACTACAAGTGTTTGACAAACTTGTTATTGTTTGAAAAAAAAACCACCTTGAAAGCAACAAGGTTTTAAGATTTGGAAAAACAAGCATTTAGAGCACTCCTTTAGAACATTCAAACACACCTGGTTTCTTTATAATTGGAAAATGCAACAGTTTGTTTGTTAGGTTGTTCATTTATTGTCTCTTCCACTTTTTAATTCTACACTGGGTCAGGGGGGTCTTCAATTCCCATTGGGTTAAAGATATCATGGTACAACCAGGTGTAGTCGCAAGTCAAAGTCTCAAATTCCCTTCAATAGATCCTTTCAAGATGCTTTTACAAATGGGATGCATGTTTTTGTACTGTGGAGAAAACAAAAGGGAACCAAGGTTTCCATGACAGGAGTATTTAAACCACATTCAGAAGGGTTCAAACCAGCTGATGTAAGCAAATCAAAGGCATGGCTTCATGATTTTATGACAAAAATCTTTCCTAAGGATTTCCTAAATGCCAACTTGAAATTGTAAAGAAACTGAAAAGAAGAACTAAAGAAACATGCAGCTATTGGTTAATTAATTATTAATTTTTAAATGTAACTTAGAAAAAGAGATGCAATGAGTTGCAAGTGTGGATATCAGTGCTGCATTTGTTTCCTCAGTTTTCCCCATTCATGTTTTTTACATGATTACCGTGTTTGTGCCATCCCCATGTGGAGACTTTGCATAGACATTTGAATAATGAAGGGAAGTCATTTAACTATTCTCCAGGTATTAAAAACCAATGTTTTTACATGATGCAGCAACATTAGGCAAGTTAATTGGGCTCTTTGGACTTACCCAAAAAGGGACTAAATTAATTACTCTCATGTCGACAAAATGTCAAAATCCCACATTGAGAAATAATTAGCCACAGTCTGATTTGCTTTTTTAAAACATTTTTTTTGTTCATAACGATTGAAAATGCAAGTGATGTCTGCCATAACAAGTCTGTTATTTGTCTTGTAAGTACAACATTTATTTACATCTTCCAAAAGATTTCCTAAACATCTTTTAATTGCATTGCTCTGCTAAGATAAAAGCTTGAATGTTGGCCCAGTGGAAATTTTCAAATATTGATAATTATAACTAGATCTTTTTTAATCAATTGATTGGTTAGCTTTGCTAGTACAACATCTTGGTTGACTAATCAAATCTAACCTTTTCCCTATCGAATTCGATGAAAAGTTAAGCATTAAAAGTTAACCAAATTTCAAGTAATTATGATCTTGTCATAATTTGTAGTGAAGATGGAAGTTTTATTATTATTAGGCTAATATAACAATAAGCCATTATAAAAATCATTAACCTAACAATTGTATGTTTTTGTTTCATAAAGAATAAAAAAACAGGAATTCTGAAAAGTAACATTTCAGCTTTCTGCTGCCGTTTGCAATCTGACTAGCTGCATGTCTCACATTAATGCTTCTTGCTTGATTAGCTATTCAAAACTCACTGGACAACTGGGGCACCTCCGCTCCACCAAACCCTTGTGTGCGTGTTCGCGTACGTGTGTGTGTTGAACACAGGGCACCTGAGGGAGAGGCCTCAGTGACAGATGTACCATACAGAATGATCAGCATCAGCGGCCGCTTCAGACTAATTAGAGCTGTAGCTCGCCTCAGAACAGCCTCTCTAATTAATTAGGCAGTCAGTGAAGCCAACATTTTTAATCAAGAAACTGTATTTTTTACAGAGGAGTAAAAGATAATCATTGCTTGAAATACACCCCACAGCAATCCTGCATTTTTTTAAGAAAAAAAAGTACTTTTCATCAGGTTCAAGTTTTTCTTTATCAATCATTTTATCAGCAATGACAATGTCATTATAGCAAGATTTTTTTCATGATTCTATTCTCTTCTTTTTAACTCTTTTTAAAGTTTCATTAGGAAGTATCCACATAACAGCATGCTGTATATAGAACTGGTGTAAGAACATTTCGTAAATGCAACATTTTAATTCTTTAATTAGTGGCAGCACAAGTATTTGTTACTTTTAGGCAACAATAATCAGTTGATTCAAAGATGCTCTCTGATTGGTTCCTGAGAAATAGCAATTCTTGGAAGAAATAAGTTACCAAATGACTTTTTAATATTTAAAGGCAAACGGTTAGCAAGCTGAATCTGAAATTAGTTCCTTAAGCCTATAACAGTAGTAAAAGTAATAATGCATAAGTCCCATCACTATCATTAAACTGAAACTACACAAAATAAAATCTCAATTTAGAGTTACACTTTTACCCCAGAAAATAAAATAACATTGAGATGAGATGGGAAGTCAGATTTAAGAACAGTGCTCCATCGACTCCAGTGTTCCTTTTTATTCTCTTCCTTTTGGGCTTTTAAGCTTGTGCCACAGCCTAATAGTCAGTTCTAAATTTTGAATCATGCTCTTCAGAGGACTACTTCTGTTGTGCAGTCATTAGTGTGTAAAGCACACTCATTTAAAGACAAATGGTGGGGTAGGAACCAGCCAAATGACCCACTTATTTGCGGATGTTTGCCAGCCTCTGCCAATGTGCCAGTGCTTCACTCCTTCTAGACCCCAAGGGACTGGCGATGCCACAGAAAACAGCATTTCCACCACTTAACAAATTTATCAAAGTGTGAAATGGTTGAGGCAGCTGGTGACATGCATTTGCTGTATCACATCATGCATAATTAAGAGCAACAGGACCAAGTTCTAGCCCTGAGTGCAAATTGAGATAGTTGATTTATGTCAGTGTTGGTAAACAAGGTCTTTGAGATACTAGCAATTTTTTAATACATTCTTGATACATCGCTTCACTCCCTTGAAATAACCCAGAGAACACAAGATACAATAAGAAATTGATTATGTTTTAAGGGTTCAATCTCTTGTGCATTGTTCTCTTAACTACCCATTCCGTTCTGTTTTCGGACGAAAACATCCACTTACTTAAACTAACCAGTAACATAACGTGATACTTATCTGGGAGAAATAAGTTCAACAATTCATGATGGCAAGCAAGTTTTTATTGATTTACCTTGTTTTTGTTTAGTCTGCACTTCTCAGCATCAAAAGGCAGCTTTTACTTACTTCATGCAGTTCTTAAAACCTTCAAAGTGTTATAGTTTAGGTAATGCATTCGTTGTTAATTCTACTTTATCTCTTTGCCAATGATCTTTGCAAAAACTTGCAAAAAAGTGAAGAGGTAAATAGTTTGATATTGACAAGCTTTTTCATTTGAGACAGCTAGGAAAAATGATCAATGTCTCACACAATATACATAGTAAGTTTAAATGAAACTGACAAATGAAAACTGATCAAATGAAACTGCTTAGTATCTAGAACTTTTACTAGTATTAACCCTTGTGTGGTGCTCAAATTAATATTACTCGGACAGTGATGGATGGCAAATCTGCTGGCCCCATTGCATTCGGCAGTTTTAATTCAGACAAAGAAATGGTTGTCAGTTAAAATTACAAATGTTATGTTTATGTATGGTTTGAGTTTATTTGGGAAGACAGAATAAAGATTTAGCACCTACCATTATCACACTGTTATATCCCCGAGTCCAGTAGACCTGAACACCTTGTAGGTAACAGAAATGTGTAAGGGGTATACAGTGTGTGATCATTAAATCATCATTGTCAGTGATCGTTAAAACGATTTCTGATGGATGTTCTTCACAGAAATGAGTCAAGACCAGTGAGTTCCAGTTTGAATTAATAATTGCTCAGATCAGTTTTCCTTTGATGCAAACTAAAAAACTGGCTCCATGGACACGAACAACATAGAAAGGTTAAAAAGCTACTTTGAGCATACAAAAACTAAAGTCTGTACATTTTGTGGCTACCATGACACTGTGTAGTCTCTTTAAGTTTACATATATAAACATTTTAATCCAAGCAGTTACAATACAATGTAAAAAATAACCTAAAATTTGAAGAGAAACGTTGTAATTTTTTAATATAAATTGAACAGTAATGCATTAAATTGAACATATTTTAGCAGATTATAGCTTTTACAGATATGATCGGTTTGTAGTTTTCTGGTTAATCTATATGGTAGATTGGCATATGCTTGGAGCGCTGGGTCTGATTCTATAAGAAACTGGACATTAATGAAAAACTCAAACAATCAAGGGTCCAGCCAATGTTCACAATAATGGGATAAACAGACGATATGATTTAGATCTCATTTTTAAAGCAAACTAGCAAAGACCACTTAAAATGTTTTAATTAATAATACATCATTCTCTAAAATGGTTTTGATGGTTTTGATGATGGTTTTATTATAATTGTATTCATAAAGGTAGGTTGGTTCATTACAAATTGTGAGCAGCCTGCACTCGATAGATCAACAACTCCAAAAATATTATTACAGTAAGATGTTTCTTTTTCTTTCTTTAATAATAAAAAAAAGCTGATTTGCGACAGAGCTGTGACATATTTGTATCCACATTTCTACATGAATCTGTTCGTAGCAGATCCGATCTAGTACTTGCTTCATTTTCTTCCAGTCTACTTTAGAGTTTCAGACCCGATTAGAGCCTCGGGAGAAAAATACAAGTCAAGCTATTGTCATTTCAAACGGTGCGATAACTAGACTCAAGGCTGTCTATTAAGAGCTCTGGGGAACGGGAAAGCATGGACTTTGTATGTTTTTCTCTCCTTCTCCTTCACTTTCTCTTCCTTTACTCTTCCTCTGTGCTAGGATGAGCCCACTCACTTCGCCATAAAGCAGAGCTGTGTTGTTTTCTTGACTGCTTTGCTGTGCATCTGGCTGGTGGGAATCAGGGAATAGTTGTCTTGGCTGTTCCAAGGTCAAGCCTCTCCACATGACAGTTACTGGCTTCCTACAAGCAGGGAAATCAATACTTTCGGACTGTGGCTGTGCCCTCAGTGTACAACAACACCATTCCTTGACATCTGGCACGTCTCCAGCCAATGTCAGGCCCAAACTCCATCTGAAACAAATTCAGGAGCCTCTCTCTCTCTCTCTTCAATCTGTTTTTCTATCTAGCTCTCTCACGAATTTATCTGTCTCAAGTGTCAAATTGTGTATTAATCAATTTTGTTTGGATTTTTTATTTTGCACAAAATAGCCAGATTATGTTAGAATTGCTTGATAATCAATCATTTTATTTAATATATCCACATATATTGTGTCTATGTTTAGAAGAAAAATGAGAAAGAATAACTTTTTGTCAAATGATAATGCCACTCTATTTCTCTTGGCAATGGCTTAGAATTGACCACAGGGTTTGCCATGTAAACGTAAGCAATGGCTTGTTTTTATTCATTTAAGCCTCATTCAAGTCCTATTTCTCTTCAAGCACAGAATGAACGTTGGTTAATAAAAAGCATAACTGTGTAAATAATCAGTAACATTAATTAAGACATGACAGTCAACAGCAAAGCACAAAACATTGTTTTCTGAAAGGAATGTTGAGTTTTATGCACTACTTCATGAAGCGTTTCAGCTCACTTATTCATGGTTTGACCGCTATCATGGTTTCCTCAACACAAACTATTCAAAAACATACCTGTTTTGGCCTGGAAACTACTGTTTTCTACCCACAGTAGAACGAATGTAAAACAAACTCATTGTAATACACAGAACATGTAACAGTTTGTCGGTAAAGGTATTTTGGCCAGAGGTAGGTACATCACATTTGAGGTTGACTGGAGAGTGTTGTTTATTTGTTTGTTTACCTATTGCAAGAAGGGAGACCTAACTTGGCCTGCTTTTTTGATTGGACAAATCAGGTGCCACTTAATGTCTGCATAAAATTTGCATGAATGAAAGTGTTATTGGGTCTGACAATTGATAATTAGCTGCCTAACAAAGGCTACTGAACAGGAAATTAACGGTACATTTTATAAAAAAAAATTTCTGGGACATAAGGATGTAAAAACCAGAAACTATGTGTTTTTTGTCTAAAGCATGGCGATCAACAGCAAAAACTTACCTCTTACTAACCAGAGAAAATACATAATGCAGGATTATAAGGTCTCATAGTGTTGCAATAAAAATGTGGTCATAATGTAAATCAGTGGGACACTGGCAGAAAACAAGAAAAGAAAAGAAGATGCTACAAAAAACTAAAAATGAATGAAAGCCTATGTTGTCATATCTTTCATATGTCCCAAGTGATGATAAAGGTAAAAAAAATGTTAGTGTACAATAACATTTTGTATTCTAAGTAAGTCATTTTTTTTCCTTAAAATCAGTGACAGCATAAATCTGACATATTTTTACAAACGTTTAAGCTAGTCAATTCGAAAAATGCTTGAGGGGTATGTATAATAAAAAAAAAATTTCAATGTAAATGTAAGTTCAGTCTAAATTCATTTAACATTAATTTTCAACACATTGATTTAACATATTAATGAGCTTATATTCTAAATCCAAGGAGTGGAAAAAAGACAACAGACTCTCAAACACACTGAAGTTAACACAAACTGAACGGACAAATCACTGATGAAACTGCGATAAGAGTTCACACTGATAAAAAAAAATGAACTAGCATGATGTTTTTCTTTCAATGAAAATGTTTTGTAAGCGAAGTGGGGTTTGTCCTCCGCCATCCCAGGCTCCCTCTACCAGTGAGGCTCTGCCAAAGAGGCTGCTGTTTTTGGCAAAAACTCCAGTAAGGGTTTGTGACACTTGGAGATTGTTGTACCATGGTACGTGCGGGTAAGTGTGTGTGCGTGCGTGTGTATAAACAGTTCACATTCCTTTCACTTCTCTCAAACACACACATACAAATTCATCTACTATCCTCTACGGCTCCTCATCTGTTTCCATTTTCTTGTGAATGCTCAGGTTTTATTGCTTCAGTTTAGTATTTCATGGCAGATTTACCCAGTGGTTTGGTCCTTTACCAACTACAGCTCTAATGACGGCATATCTCTTGTAAATTGTGGTGTACCAATAATCTTCAGCTCAAAGGGACTTTCAGCCCCCACCCCTGGTCTCCTCAACATACTCACGCACACATGCATGCATAAGCACACACAGAGGCACACATACACACACATGCAGCACTCAGAGGTGGCCTTGTCTGCATTTTTTTCCCTTTTTAGAGAAACAAGTCCTTATTTCCTGCTCTGCATGGGCCAAGCAGCTTCAACCACTAAAACAGGATAAAAGACAAGCAGTGACCAAGACATTTTGCATACTGGTTGAATGCATGAATCTCACAATCAAAAACATCAGTAAAAAGAATTCATAAATTGCTTTATATATCCATTTATCAATATCAAATTGAGAGAAGACAGCTAATTGATTGTATTTTATTCATTAATTATAATTTATTTTAAAGACACTGGTTATTCTAAACCAACAAAAAAACGCAGTGCAGAGAGAACCAGACTATTAGCATATTTAGTTGCATGTGCTTTACAACTCATTAATAGACCTCGCTTTAGATGAGCCCATAGTTAACTAGCAGTTAGTTAATGTTTTAATCATTAGTTACAGTAAGATTATCTGTTAATAAAACATTTATTATCAATCTATTATCTGTTTCTATATCCTGGAATAAATGTGTAAAAAAAAGAATAAATGTGTAAATAGATGTGTAAAAGGTTATTTTTAATCAGATTATGAAAAATGTATTAACACCTTCTAAATGATCTCATGAATTGCTTACAACTAATAACTAATTGGTTTTTAAAGAGTTAAAAGTGGAATTTATAAATTATTAAAGCATGAAATTAATGTTATTAGGCATATTATATAGAGGCTTATAAACCAAGAATTACTGTTTAAACCTGTTTAAACTTTTACTGTTTAAATTTACCTCTTACTGTTTAAAGCTTTGTAAATGATTAAATAACTATTTGCTAATGCTTAATATATTATTAGCAGTGTCTAGTTATTATGGAGTTCTACCAAAATACTGGTTTAACATTCTGATGAACTACATTAGCCACAGCCCTCAAGCATTCACTGGTGTTTCCACTTCTTCTAACACTCTAAATTTGAAACGTAATCCCTTGATTGTGTTCAACTCAATGGAGGCAGCTCTAGTGCCCATGCCTGTGTTTTAACCTCTTACGTTTTCTGCCTGCACTCCTGACTCTTGAACTACCACAGACTCGCTCCAAACATGTCCACTTTCAGTTACAATTTAACCGTCTCCAGAAGAAGGTGCTAACACAAAAACAACCCATCCATCCATTCATTTTCATGTCGGCTTTTTCCCTTTCGGGGTCGCCACAGTGGAATGAACCGCCAACTCCTCTGGCATATGTTTTATGCGGCGAATGCCCTTCCATCCGCAACCCATTGCTAGGAAACATTCACACACACTCATTCTCACTCAAACACTATGGACATTCGTTCTTACTTAATTCACTTATACCGCATGTCTTTGGACTTGTGGGGAAACCGGAGCACCCGGAGAAAACCCACGCGATCAAGGGGAGAACATGCAAACTCCACATAGAAATGTCAACCGACCCAGCCGAGGCTCGAACCAGCGATCTTCTTGCTGTGAGACGAGCGTGCTACCCACTGCGCCACCATGACGCTCACAAAAAACAACATTAAAATAATTTTTTTGTCTAATATTATTACATTAATCAATACAAAACAACAGAAGTCAACTGTATGACCTCAGGAAACAAGGAATGTGGGTAAGGGGGGTTTCTGTAACTGAGTGAAGTAGAAAAAGTTTTCCACTAGAAAAACAGCTTCACAACTGATGTGGCCTATGATCAAAGTCATCATCAACGGTTTGAACTATATGAAAAGTTTGATTTTAAATCTTCATATTAACATTTACATTTATGCATTTGGCAGACGCTTTTGTGCAACGCGACTTACAGAAGGGAACAGTTAATATGCAATTTGTTACACAATCAAATATATCTCAGCTTGCTCATAATAGAAGTTTTATCAACTGAATAATAAACCAGAGCGAAGAATAAAAAGAGAGGAGGAAAAAAGTTTTTTTTGATAGTAGGTGTTCCCCAAAGAGAAGATTTTTCATTTTTTTTGAAAGCTGTTAGTGTTGCTGCTTTCCTGATCAGGGAGTTGTTTCAATTCAATAAATATTCTGATTTGTTTTTATAAATATTACAAATATTATGTTAAAGTTAGCGTCACGGTGGCGCAGTGGGTAGCACGGTCGTCTCACAGCAAGAAGGTCACTGGTTCTAGGCTCGGCTGGGGCAGGTGGCATTTCTGTGTGGAGTTTGCATGTTCTCCCCGTGATCGCGTGGGTTTTCTCCGGGTGCTCCGGTTTCCCCACAAGTCCAAAGACATGCAGAATAAGTGAATTGAATAAGAACAATTGCCCATAGTGTTAAAGTGTGAATGTGTGTGTGAATGTTTCCCAGCGATGGGTTGCGGCAGGGAAGGGCATCCGCTGCGTAAAACATATGCCAGTGAGTTGGCGGTTCATTCCGCTGTGGCGACCCCGAAAGGGAATAAAGCCGACATGAAAATGGATGGATGGATGGATGGATGTTAAAGTTTTCAATCAGTTAATCTATTCTTTGTGTCAGAAAGAAAGATTCAATTTCTCTTTTTATTTAGCTGTCAATGCATTAAACGTTAAAAAACTAATTCAACAGCAAATTGTCTGTTAACAGACATATCTATTCATAATGCAGTGGAATTGTTTCATCACAATCAGTGACAGCAATGAAATGTTCCTGTGACACAATGCCAGATGTTCAGGGACTGCAGAAAGCACCTCACACACGTGCACACGCACACTCTTACACTTTAATTCCCCTCTTCATCTCAAGAGTCAATTATTCTTGTGACAAAGCGATAATTTGTGTTGTCAGGTCTTAAGTTGATAACACTTCACAATAGAATTTTTTTTAAATAGCTCCGTTATAGTGGCATCTGTTCGTAGAGTGTGCAAATGTTACCATTGAAAGAGCAGTCAGTTTGAAGTGATAAACACTTTCTACTTTTTATTCAATTAAAAAAAATGTTTTTCCCAATCACTAAGAGAAGTAAACTAATCAGTCATTGGAGAACTCTTTTTCTGATTGGCTCGTTCATTTTCCCAGCTCACATATGAAAGTATTGACTTTTCCCACAGGCTCCGGCTTTCCTCTCTTAACCTTCATGAGATAACATATATCAGCAGCTTCAATAAACCATGGATTTATTCATTTACAAAACAGGTCAACAAGCAATATATTAAACCATTATGTTATTACAAGTGGATTATATTGATCAGCATGTTTGTGGCAAGAACCACAAGCAAGTGAAGAATTTACAAGGCCCCAGGTTCAAAGAAAAACACAGATTCTTTCTCTGTACAATTCTTCATGAATATGAATATCTCATCTATGCATGCAAAGGCTTAATTTTGATGTTCGAAATAGTTTTCTCTCTTAAAATAAAAGCATTTCAATAGGTGAACAATAGCTACTCTTACGCTTTCCACAAGTTCAGCCAATAAAATATGTTCATAATTTCAACCCCTATAATACAATTAAAGAATAACAACTGTTTCTTCGTTTTAATAGGAGTTCTTTAGATTGATTTAAGCACTATATCTACTAATTCTATGCTCTCCATCCTGTAAAACAAAAACAAATTCTCAATATTTTTTTACTGGTAAATATGTCAAGGAGTAGGTCATGCTGGAAATTCCACAAGTAATGTTAATTGAATGAAAGCACCCCCAGTAATGTTACTTTCATTTTGTGGTCAAAATACTTATATTCAAAAGCTAATTTAATATCAGTCATTATTTTTCACTGCACCACATCAAAACTGCCTGTGTTTACAGTGATCTGTTCAGTTGACTTTTAATCTCTAGTAAAAAAAATTTGTTCTGCTTGATCAACACAGCATTTTTCAACAGCAAGCAAATCAAATTGTGTCAGGAAGAGGTAAAAAAAGGTTTGAGAGTGTCTGCTTTTAGTGGGTCTGGTGGATAAGAAAATCGTCTTGTGATCAGAAAGAGATCAACCACAGATCCACCGAGTTAAAGGTGGTGAGTGATGAAACACTCTCCCATCTTATAAAATTGTGTTTCTCTTTTATTCTTTGAATTTTAATCAATTCATAATGCGTTAAATGCTTTATCCTTTGCCTTTTTTTCCTCTGAATTGTTTTATTGTCTGCTTTTATTTCTCTGCACTGCACCTTGTGATTATGTCATTGTGTTTGAAAATGTGCTACACAACTCAAATTATATGGTTTAAAAAATGGCCTGAGAATCTGCAGGGGCAAAACTCTTGTGTCAGAGCTTAGGGTGCTGGTACAGGCTGTGCTGGATGTGGTCTGCTGCCTACAGTAAGAGCTGATTACTGTCCCCGTCACTAATGAGCTGCTGCAGTGCTATTGTCAGCGCTCAGACTGAGGACTCACTCAAGGCATTCTGCACCTCATTAACAGTAATAAGTGCTATCTGCCACCTTCTTTGTCAGCAGGGTAAGCAATCAATAGGGTCATTTCACATCATAACAGCTACCGGGGCACATTACTATCTTGTTCATGGCGGGAATAACAGCCATTAGGAGCTGGTGCAGATTAGATGAGAGGAGGAGACAGATGGGGAGAATTACATATGACTAAGAGACAGATCAATAAATGGATAGCTATGAAGATAATTCTGTAACCGGGAAAGACAAAGAGAATCCCTCGTTCCTCTCTTAAGGGCGTGTGGTTGTGTGTATTGGTATGCAAGATTGTGTGTGTGCCGTTCCATGCCCTGTTGCCCCTTGCTGCGAGGTGCCGGTGTGTTTGCACAGTGCTGTCATCACAAAACAACTCTGATCAGGGCTAATTACACACTGCCGGGGCTGAACAGATGCACACACTACTGTAATTACAGGAAAGCCACTCTTTAATATTTTATGGAAATGGACTTCAGCATGGAACCCTGACGAGTCAGACCCGAAGGGGAGGAGCGCAACTCTGTCCTCTAAGTCAAATGCTAATGCAGGGAAACCAGTTTTTCTCTAATAGTGTGTTTGAAGGATCGGCAGGGTCTCCACTGAGACCAACTAAACATCTGTATATCAAGACTGGAAATTAATAGGGCATGGTGAAAATATGAGGCAGAACAAAATGACCCATCAACTTATTTGGTAGGGAGGGGGTTGGGTTAGATGAATGCAGTGGGATGCTCGCAAAAAAGTAAGCAAACCCTTGTGATTAACCAGTGTGATGGGGCAGTCATTGGCATTCACTGGCATTCACTAAGTTAATGGAATACAATCTCATAAAGAATAATCAGCGTAATGTTATTAAGAACTAGGTTTTAGTACATCAGCAGTGCATGATTTTGTCATTTTGAGGCAAAAGGCAAACTAATACAAATACCATTTTTTGTCAATTATCTGATAAACTATATGTTCTTGAACCAAATTGCTTTTCAGGTGGGACATACAGAGAAAATGTTATAGCTAACAGCAGACCTTATTATAGTATTATGGAATTTCAGATTAAATGCTTAAGCACGCTTAATTATGCTAAAAATCTAATCTCTGGTTATAGTTAAAGAAAACCTCAAATGTGGTGCATTTAAAAGGTAAGAAATATAAGCTTTAAAGCCCTAAAGGTCTTAAAGGAGCAAAAACCAAGTAATATAATTCTTTAATTTAAGAAAGTCGGTATTAATAGCTCAATGAGCATAATTGTCATTACAGAGTCAGTGAGACTACAGCAACGTAACATAATTGTAATAACAATATCATTGTGGACATGTGTTAACACTCAGCTCTGGATATTAAACCCACATCAAGAGCATATGAGCTCTACACCGCTCTGCTAAGATGCCAAAATACGTAATGCTCTTTGATATGTTCTTCTCATTAAAAATAGATGGGAATAAGTCATTAAAGACATGTGAATTAATTTAATTAGCCATGTTCTGCTGCATGTATCAGCTACAGGCATGTTGCTAACACATACACGCAGAAGGAACTGCATACATTTTAGTCTATATCAGGGGTGGATCAAGCTATAGGAATTTATTTTGTGAATATGTGTTTGTAAGCGCATTACAATCCAGCTCCTGCTCATCCCTAGTCTTTTTAACAAATGAAAGCTACTTTATCAAAGCAAACCAGTGCTGGCAGCAGAAATGAATAATTAATTCTTGCATGTCACACTGATCACAGGAAACACGGCAGACTGGTCACTAAAACCAACCAGCTAAAACATCTTTGTGTTTCTGAACGGGCTCTCATAATGCACCTGCACCGACTGCCTGATCCCCTGTGCTTTTTCATGCCTCTGACAAGCTTTTTGAATAGACTCAAGCCTTTTAGAGAGTTTATGGGAAATCAAGTACTCAGTTCATGACCCTTTTGACCCCTGCCGTATTTATGGCTTCAGTAAAAAGGGTGGTGATATGTGGTGTGCTTCTCTGCTGTACAAACAGTCTCTCTGCATTACTGCTATCATGGGAAAAATGAGTGTGGAAGTCTATAAGCTTTTTCCTCTTCTTACTCCCTCTATAACAGCCCCGTCGAGTATCTACGTTCAGGTTATTTTAGGAAAATCAGGTTCAAATTCTGAAAGTCAGGTCAAGTTTCCTAAGCCGTTGAACTAGAAGGTATATTCAGGAAAGAAATAGTTGTATACATTGCACTGAGGCAGTTACAGCAAATTTTTTTTAAGTTAAGTTCCACAAGTTTAAATATTAACTACTTAATTTTTTGCATATGCATTTTGTTATCTGGACATTTCCACAGATAGTACATCTCAAAAACTTCAGTTTGATTTAACAAATTTTATAATGTCTTTCGGTCAGTTCTGGGGGAGTGTCTCTAAGTTAGAGGGTTGTCAATTTAACTTGGTGGTGGAATTTGCATTTTCTAGCAGTGTGTGTGGATTTCTGTAGGAATCTTTGGTTTCGTCACAGGGTCAAAACCAGGTTTCAGATAAATCGGTGATTCAGGAGTGAATTTGATTTAAGCTGTGATGGAGAGCAACTGAACAGCAACTTTTGAGTAAGGGCAAGGCACTAATGTAACCCCGTGACCCTAAGTAAGAAGAACCCTTTCAAACCCTGCGACCATTTAAATGGACGTCACACCAGGCAGGTTTTTTAGTTTTTTTAAGAACTTTCACTCCAATCAAAGACTATTGTCGAATAAGCTGGACACGTATCCTCCAATTAAATGACAGCAACGTATTGTACAATGCAATCTGAAGAAATTTCACACCTCTAAACAGAAGCATGGCAGCACATCAAACCCAGTGGAGAAGAAAGCAGTATTTTCAGTTTCTTATTCACATGAACTGATGTATTTGGAATTACTTTTCAGATTGTTTGTGAAATAGTTGAATCAACCTTTCAAAATAAGTTTTAAAATATAATTAAAAACATACAACAAATCATTTAAACTATTTTTTACAAATAATATGAAGTTTTGGAGATTTTTCGCAGATCTTGGAACCTTTTGTGTTTTTCTGAAAACTGGAAAGTAATTCAGGTCTGAAGGGGTAAGTGGATACAGACAATGTACAGGCAGATAAAGAGCTGAAGTAATCTCTTATTATTCTATTCTATTCTATTCTATTCTATTCTATTCTTATAATTAGTGATACATTTGGTTTAATTCAAGTAGTAAATATTTTTTTTCCCTGTTATCCTGATGCAAAGCCCAATGCTGGCCTCTGAAAAATTGTAACTATGTATCAAAGCCTTGGAGACGGCAAGCTCTGCGATTGGTTGTTAAACATCAAACTTTGCCTATAAAGTAAATATAACCTGCCCTTTGCTTTCTGTGTTGTGTCGGGCAGCAAAAGATATATGTACGTACAAGACAAAGTGGAGAAGTTTATAGTGTAGATGCTCTTTATGACCAGTGGATACGTGCGGAGCCATCGTGCTCAACTAAAAATCCAGCTTTAGTTATTGTGGAAAGGTGGATTCATGAGAAGATGAAAAGCTACTGATGTACACATATAAATGTACTAAAATAGTGTTTATATATAGTTTTTATAATAATCTTTTAATCAGAGTTCACATGTGTATGCACTGCTTTGACAGCACCTGTCAATCGTTAGTGGAGGCTGGAGCATAATAATGTACTCTACTTTTTACTTTCCATGCACACATCTAGATCCAAACACCTGCCCTTAACAGCCCTTAAAATTATATTGAATTCACAAACTGTAGGTGATTATACTAGCCATAGCTTTACTTTTAAAGGTAGATATGTTCAGATACAAACAATATTTTTGAGTGTGCTATCATAACTTCTTGCTCTTTGCTAATTAACGTACAAATATGTAAATATCTGTAACATTACAGTTGTCTCTTTTTTTATGAGGAGATATCCAAAACGATTCATTCGGAGTATCTCAGGACATTTTCTGCTCCATACACAATCATTTCAAATATAACTATTCATTTTTATACTCAAAGCATCTAAATATCTCATTGCTCAGGTAATTTCATCCCGTATCCCAGAAACATCAGCAATATAGTAAGACGCTTTACCTTGATGGACTCTTACTTCATACCCTAGGCTCATTCCCTCAAAAGCTTGAGGTTCAGATCAGGTTAGGCACTCATTCTTCTTGAAATATTTTAGAGATGTGTGGGCTCATTACCTTGATAGAGGGTCGGATGGACAGGAGATGTCAAAATTTTGAACACTAGCTGATAACTGTTCTTCAAACAAGTGACACATGAAAAGTGATTCATTATACAGGGTTCACTTGGAACTCCCTACATTTGCGTGAGAGCTTATGAACATGCGTGTGTGTGTGTGTGTGTGTGTGTGTGAGAGAGAGAGAGAGAGAGAGAGAGAGAGAGAGACTTTTATGTGCATGAGAGAAAGAGCGAGAGAGAGAGAGAGAAAGAGAGAGAAAGAGAAAGAGTTTTAGATTTGGCATGCTCCTGAGGAGGGCGGGGTGTGTATGTATGTGTTTGGGGTTGTGGTGAGGGAAGAGGTCTGTTATCTGCAAGCACTGACAGCAGGGCCATCGTTCCCCATGGTACCTTGTGTTACTGCTCGCACTCCCTCATTCCTGCAGCTGTAACCAAACCTGACTGAGCAGAGGGAGGCAGTGCTTGAGAACCAGCAGAGAACACACATAAACACTCCCGTTCATACACAGATTTTCCCTCTCTTTCTCTCCTACATGTGTTTTCTTGAGTCGCAGAGTATGTGTTCTTTCTTAAAAGTCACAGTTTAAAGAGAGTGAAATCCCTCTTAGTGACTGCCACAACCTATTAGCCTCAGCTCCCAGTTTTTGTTCAACCCCATTTGTTCAACCAAGTGTTTTCATGTCTCTCTCTCTCTCTCTCTCTCTCTCTCTCTCTCTCTCTCTCTCTCTCTCTCTCTCTCTCTCTCTCTCTCTCTCTCTCCTATTTGAAGCGGCTTCTCCAAGGCTTCCTCGGCTACTCTCTTGGGGCCCGGACAACGACCTTTGACACTCTAGTGGCAATAAAACATTCATGCGACTTGGAACCTGAACACAATGCAATTTCCCTGGTTTAACCTGAAAGGAATGCACTAGTCACAACAGACTACATCATACTGCCATTAGGCCCTGCCAAGAAACTGCTTCTCTGGCTCTGCTTGGCTGCCTTTGACGGGAAAAACACAGACAGCGAAAGAGAGGGAAAGAAGAGGGTGAAACAGAGAGACACAAAAAGCCGCCTGAAGTACATGCTGAGCTTGCAGAGGGATCGCGTCTGACTTCCTTCAGTGACTGTCTCCACCTACTGTCACACATATACTCACACAAACTCAAAACTCATGGAGCTACACACAGCAACTGCAGGACGAGTCAGAGGACAAAAAAAACTAAAAAGTGTTTTAGAAACCAAAACTCCATCTTAGACGCCTGCTATTCTGTTTACATCCCAGCATTCTCCATGCGCTTGTTTCCCAGTAGTGTGTTTCTCTATTAGTACTATCAGCCTTTAGATTGGAGCTTTATTGAGTGTTTTATGGGAGCTGAGGACGGAGAGAGCGGGCATCAACCTTTCAGCATCTAATCACACAGCACACCAGGGAAATGCTCTGGGGTGGGGAGGGGTCACACTTGCTGAAGAAAGAGAGAGCATGAAAGCAAGAGCGGAAAGTAAACGTAAAGAGGAACTGAGGGCGACTCATGTCAGCGCACAGTAGTCTTTATGTATTATCGTGTACACTATGCCTGTGTATGTGTGGAACGCGCACAAACTGGTCAGCAGATGGGGAATATTTAGACTAAGTTCACATCCTAAAACAAACAGTCTCCCTTTCACTCACTCTAACACACATGAATGCCCCCCCAACACACACATATACACACCCACATCCATATGAGTGTACACCGTCACTGTCATCCCCAGAACATCTGTCGCTCTTGAAAAACAAGAATATTGTCCTACCTGTAAAGCTTTTGATGTATTTTTTAAGAGATGCACATGGCTTCATGTTAAAAGGAAATCATCTGCACTGCAATTATTTGATTTCCAACAAAGGTTTAAAAACTATTTCAATAAGTGACAACTATTAATTAATAAGTGATTAATTAAGCAAGTTGATTTGTTAACAATTTCAAAAAATATATTTTGTGAATTTTTCTTTACTTATCTGTGTAAAAAATAGATAATCTACATAAAAAATCTATTCACAGATCGTGTAATCTTTGTGAAGATTTAAGAGTTCACTCTTGCTCATAATTGCCTAGTATCAAACATGTTTTTATATATATAATACATATATAATCATAGTAAGCATTGTATTTAAATTAAGAAAGTAAAATTTTCACAAAAAAGGCTGAAATTTACTTCAATTCCATATACTTACTAATCAGAATGAAATGCTTTTCTTAAAATAAGTCTCAATTGGGCTCTTTAAAGGAATAGTTGTTCATCCTCTGAACATATTTGAGGATATTTTTTAAAGTTTGTAAGCACCCTATTGACACCCATGATTTTAGAGCCTTAAAAAAAGCATGTATAACACTTTCATGTATCCATCTGGCATCGGGAATTAGCTACAAATGTAATACCCAGACAGTAACATTTTCAGATTGCAAAATAATGGAAATCAAGACTTAAATTCATGTTTCCTCTCTTTCTCTGTGTCGTGCTCACGCAACATTCTTCTCTGCACCACATGCTCATGTCTCTGCTTTACACATGCGCTTCAGAGAAGGAATTTGTATCAATAAAAAAATGTATACATTTCCATCTAACCTTCAGTGGCAGATATAGAGACATTTGACGATGTTGTATATGTGTTTTAAAATCAGTGTGATATTAGCCTCCAGGATTATATCTAATCTAACATATTTCAAAATGTGTTTAGAGGAAGAACAAGGTTAGGAAAAGTGATCAAGGTAAGTGATTAATATATACACAAGATTTTTTTTCTTTTGAGGGTAGAGTATATTTTTATTTCAGGTATAAACTCTAAATTCTTACAATGCATCATGTGATCTTTTTACATGTACTGCACTGATAGGCTATCAGGAAGTAAAAGCTGTGCAGCCTCTGCTTAAATAGTAAGATCCTTCCATTCCATTCCTTGGCGGTAGCTCATCAGCTAAATTCAAAACTCTGGCCTATGTACTATAAAGACAAATCACCTCTGAATGCCGTCGTGAACCGAGTTGAACTGAGCTCCTGCTAAAACTATTGCCACTGTGTGTGGCCTTACACAGTCTGGAAATGACTCAGCCACTCTCTCCAAGGGAACTTTGGGAGCTGCTTATGGAACACGTTGGCTATGTAATAAAAATGTGCACCCTCCAGCAGCCAAACTCTTATTCTGACCAAGCAGCGCTGCAGTCAATGTTTGACACAGCTGGAAGACACAAACGTTGGATCTGGGGACTACAGTCCCTGGCAAGAGCTCCCCTCCATAAGGCTTCACATTTTCACCATCTTCTTCCACTTTCACTTATCTTTCTACAGGACAAACAGAGGATTTTGCTCTCTCCCAGGGGAAAGCATTAATGCGTTTGTGTGGGCGTGTGTCCTCAAGACATGGAGAAGCTGTGCATTCTTGGGGTCACGTTTGAGGTGTCCCTTTAAAATACAGCGTAGCGCTGGATGTGTGTGTGTGTGTGTGTGTGTGTGTGTGTGTGTGTGTGTGTGTGTGCAGTAGAGAATTAAGAAGAGTGCTTGTGTGGCCCACCAGACTGAGTGAGCAAGAGAGAGAGAGAGAAAGAGAGAGAGAGAGAGAGAGAGAGAGAGAGAGAGAGAGAGAGAGCTAGCGAGAGAGCAAACGAGGGGCTGAGGGGAAATGGGAAAGAGTTGTTAAGGAGAAAATGAGCCCACGGCAGCACAACAGTGAGCGGGCGGTGGCAGCTGGCGCACTGTGCTAATTCAGCACTTTAACAAATCAATGCCACTTGACAAGTACTTTCCCAACACATCATGCTCAGAAAGCCTCTCAGGCTACATGTTTGCATGTACACGCACATTTTTTTCTGTCACAAAAGAGAAAGTGTTTTACTGGACGCTAATTCTATCATTATTCACTTGCCCTGATGTCATTCCAGAGCTGGGTTCAGTTAAACACTCCTCTTTTCTTTAATAGAATACTTGTTTAAGAGAACTTGACAATTCATTGATGTTATGGGGAATATAAGGATGTGCATTTTTCATGACGTGGAAAACATGCACTGTATGCTTTGCATAGAAGTGTGCAAAGGTATAACTTTGGTTTGACAACTGGGGATGCTGAATTATTTTTTAAATTTAAATCCCAATTCTTGCATTCATGTTATATGTATTGTTCTTAGGCCCCCTCATCTGTCTATAAAGAAAATGTATATGATACATTTGTAATTTTTATTTAACAAATAAAAAAAAAACTGTTAGTTGTATTTTACAGAAAAATTTCTCAACTGTGTTTCTTGTCTAAAATATGCTAATGACCAGTAAGACGTTTTGGTGGAGTAATTTTTTAAACATTACATATTTTTGTCTTCAGTGTTTTAAAATGTATTTTTAGCATGAGCTTCAACTCCAATGTATAATTTTTTTAATCATTTCAAAACTCAAATCCGCTGTGCTGCATGTACATAATCAAAAATGGTATTTAACCTAATTGTTGGGAAAAATAATTATGGATAAGTGTCACCCCCACTGTCCCAGGGGGATTTATGCCCCTAAAAGGGAGTACAGGTAAAAAATAATTTGGTTCGCAAAGGAATTTGGATGTTTTTTTACGGTGTTTGAAATCCACAATTTAAGAATGTGTTCCTACTACACATTTTTGTTCTTTTGTTGCTGCTGATAATAGTCAACAAATAAAGACATGACAAATTAGAGTCATATAAAAACAAAAAATCTTTTGAGATATACTGCAGGTTTATAACAGAAAATGCGATGCCATCGAATTTTATCCTACCCTTTATACATAATGGTATCAATGACAACAAAATTTTTAGTTAATAAAAAACATGGACGCATAAAAACAACGAAAATTACCTAACTGGACACAAATAAAGCAATAATGTAAAATTTTTATAAACTTTTTCGAACGTAACTAACCTAGGCGATTGCTTGCTGACTAATGAGGTGAAAGCGGCACCCAGTGGCAATTGAAGCAATTAGATTACCTTGATGTGGTGCGGTAGTCACCATGGTTACCATCTGTATATTGCTGATTAGCGATGTTGTGCCTTATTTGGTTTAACCCTTTATCAATTGTAGTATCGTCTTGATAATTTTACTAAACATTTTTCTTGTCCAGTAAATGCACTCTGGTAAGAATTTGACTCCAATCTGGTACCTTTATCTATGTTCTTATGCATTCAGATTGAAAGCAAGGTATTTTCTCTACAATATGTGTGATCAGAGAAGGTACCTCAAGCTGGCTCCTTCTAGTTATACTTGTAGCCAGAGGCCTTTTTCAGCTCCGAGGCAGGCTAGGTGGTGTGAATTAACTATGCACTAAATCTTAAGACTGTATTATCATATATTGCAAGCAACCAATAGAAGACAATGCAAACACCTGTCAACAAAACCGGTTCCTGCATCCCAATGAAGACCCAGCCACTATCTTGAAAAGCTAACAATCATAAAACAAACCCATTCACGTTTTCTCAATAATCTTAATTTAAAAAAATTAAAACAGTTGATTACTAGAATAATAATTTAATTATACATACTAGTCCTAGATTCGTTTCTGGGGTTCACCTAGAAGTGCTCTGTAAGTTGCGTGCATGTTTGATTGATGACTCTACATTGGCAGCTTGAGAGGTCTATCCTCTGAATTCACCAAGTGTGTGTATGCAATGGAAAACCTAGGGTTTTCCAAGCCTTCTCCTACCTGACAGGAGGGAAAAGCATGAGCAGATTTATGTGACTCAATAGTTGGGAGTTAGTTATATATGCTGGCTAAAAGTATTAAACCATGCATTGTTTAAAAAATCTGTTAAAAAACAGAACAAATGCAGTTTTCATTTGAAAAGAATTGGTCCATTTTCATGATTTGTAAGGGTTAAAGGTCTCTACAGACATGCAGCTCCATTGCATCACGTTTATTGAAGACAGGCTCATTTACAAGAGAAGCAAGATCTTCTTGATGCTAGATGGTGCATGAGTGAAAAGAGAAATGAATGAAAACATGAACTCACTTTTTAGTTTTTATTATATTATTAATGACAAATTGTATAATTTCTTCATTCATATTTTGAAACTTGCGTTGCATTCTGGGACAGCCTGCTGACTGAACCTGAGCCATAACCGGTCGGCTTTCATTTTTTTCTCTTTCAGTTGGTCAGCAGAGAAAAGTTTGAAATTCTCCATTTTTTTAAGAAATGTTTTTACAAAGTAGAAAAAAAGTATTTTTAAATAATGCATCTTGTTAAACTGAGCACGAGAGACCCTCAACTCAACTCAGCAGCCGTGAGGTGATTACACTCATCTTTCCCCCAAAGTAAACCGCCCGTTCTTATCGCCGCAGTACAGTTAATCCTGCCTGGCTGTCCCTGGGGGGTGTCAGAGAGGTGGGGAGGGGAAACGCTGCGAGAAGAACACATTTGCCACTTGTCCATGACACATAATACCCGAGGTCCTTCAGGCAATCAACTTTTACCTCACACGTATTTGCTCATCTGAAGACCCCTGTCGGAGCAACTGCTAGAGAAGAGGGGGGCAGGGGGGGTCACAGGAGAGACAACCTAAATTAACACTTGACATTCAATACGGTCAGAGCCTTAATTGGCCAGAGCCTTCCTTAGAAAGCAATTTTCTATTCCCCAAACTACCTCACGAGTGTCGTGCATGAAATGAGGTTCAGGGGGAAGCATCTGTGTGTGTTGGTGGATGTCTGTGTGTATGCGTGTGTGTGTGTGTGTGTGTGTGTGTGCGTGCGTGCGTGTGCGCGTGCGTGTAAGTGTGTGTGTATGCACCTGTATTCATGGCACAGTGTGTCGCCTGATGGTCGAAGGGTCTCTAACGAGAAAAGATGGTGCAGCATAAGAGTTTAACTGTATGTGTACAGATGCTCCCACCCCTCCCAAATACGTGCACCCCTCTCCCCAAACCATGTTTTTTTTATTCCTTGTGAGCCAGGACAAGTGTCCAGTGACTACACAATGCCAGAAGCAACCTCTGGGCACATTATTTTATGTTCTCTCTCTTCTCTGATCAACACACACATGCGCGCGCACCCATGCAAACACACACACCCTAGCTCAATCAGACAGACATACACGGTGTCTTCTCAGCCTGTACTTCACAGAGGATACCGTTACCGGTGATGCTATTACTGCTTTCAAGCTGAAAGGAATTACGCTTGCTTTAGCTGATCAGACAGCATTTTAAACTTTTAAACGTATCCTCTATCTGTAATCCCCTCTTTGCCACGAGTGTTATCAATTGACTTTAAGTCCAGATAATGTTCTTCTCTCATACACTCGCTCATGGAAATAGAGTTTCACTTCACATGATTATAATCCCCACTCCTTGAATCGTGTAATATTTGTTGAATGGGTGCAAATCAATAGTGCTGAAATATCAGAAGCTTCAGCTACTGCTAACTGCTCATGTACATCTCACGCAATGTGAGAAGGATTTTATCAGCGCAGATCGATGCTGCACAATCACAATGCAGTCACCGATGCCAATTCACATGCTTGACGATCGTAACATATCTCAAAACGCATTTCAAGCTGTTTAGAGAACCAGAAGACTCCACAGAATGTTTGTTCAGACAAGCTCAAGCCAATGCATCGATGAGTACAGCACAAGGGACACTTCACACATCAGTCAGCAGCTGATGATCAGGACAAGGAACTCTGACCTCTCTGGTTGCCTGGATACACTGGTCACTTCATTTGGAGTCTATCACAAGAGCAAATGAGTTTGTTTGAGCTTTAATTGACAGCATGGATTGGAGAGAGGGAAGAGGAGTCCCGCTCAATATGTGACGATAAAGCCACCCTAAATCACATGCTGTGCATCTTAGAAAGGACCACTGGTGGTTTTATGCTTTTTGATTGTTCCTGCCACATTCTTGAGTTTTTCCACAGAATGGGAGGATATTTTTGAGGCACGTGTAACAATGTATAGAAAGTAGAAGTATCTCTCGGTTTTGTCTCTGAAAAGCTTTTTAGTGCCAGTTTCCAATGACATTTCTTCACAACACATTTTCAAAGGTTCTGAAAAGAAGCACCAGAATGATATTTTAATGGACACGGGTTTGGAAAACTGGTTTTAAAGAAAACATGGGAGTTGTAGACACTGCTAAAAAATGTTTTTTATGAAAATCTAAATAATCGAATTCTCTATAAACAAAGGAAAACTCTCAATGTGTAGGAAATAATACTTCTCTTATCCGTTATGTCCTTAATTCAATACCTTTTTAAAATTTTACAGTGCCATAAATCTCAATGCTTAGTACTTTATTTATAGCATTTTCCACTCTTGTACACTGAAATTTGAACGATGAAAAAACAAGATGCTCCAAGGGCAATATGTAAAATTATTTGATACTGAAATGTTTGTATTGAAAGGGAGCAATTGTTTTTCAATCAATCAAAATGCATTTTTAGAGCTCTTTTTTTGCAGTAGCTTCACAGCAGCTTTATAAATTTTGGGGACTTTTGCAGATCATATTCAACTGTCTGATGATCAAAGTAGAATTAGTATAAACTAAATTAATTAATGAACAAACTATACAGTTCCTATTGAAGTAATTATATTAATGGTATTGTTTTTGTTATTTTGTGGGATATTTTATATATATATATATATATATATATATATATATATATATATATATATATATATATATATATATATATATATATATATATATATATATACACACACACACACACACGCACGCACACGCACGCACACACACACACACACACACACACACACACACACACACAGGTAATACACTATGGAAAACCTGGAGTACACGTTTGTAATTGTTATATATTGTGATATATCGTAATATAATTTAAACTGAGATTATATGAATATATTGTTCCTATTCTAAAAGTAATTTAATTGCTTTAAGTAAACGACAATTTGACTGCACCTCAATCAGACTAATCATGTTTCAATGATCCCTAAAGGGCCAACGGACAAAGATGTTATTACACTGTTATCTCCATCACAATGAATAGAATCAAACATGTTATAAACATATATATAACATATATATAATATATTAAAACACAAAACCAATATTGTGTCTGTTTTGTAGCAAATAAAAACATAATTTTCACTGGTTTTAAAGAGATTAAAACCCTGTTAACCATTAAAGATGGTTAATAATGGTTTTAATAAATTGCCTTTTTAAAGCATCATGTTAACAGGCTTGATTCATTTCACTTCAGAATAGGGGCAACAATTATTGGTATAATATTATTGATTTTAGGCTTTATAATTGGTTTATTCGTGTCAGTTAATCCCTCAGGAGGAGCATCAATTATAGGACACAGCGAACCTCCTATCACAGCCATACTGTAATTACATATTTGCTGTGTGTTCTTACCTAACAGATGAATCATTCTTGTGAAAACAAAACAGTTAATATTTAATTCCCCCTGTATTTTTTTGTAACTAATGTGCATTTGAGACACAGTATATCCTTAATTACTAGTGTGTTAACCATCTCTTAATTAGATCATCAACTATTGCTTGACTAATATCTAAATTTTAAGTTTAAGGAGGTGTAGTTTTTTCTCTTTCTCTTGAAGGATAAAATATCAGCTTATTTAATTTGTGGCTACTAAACACAAAGGAAGTTCAAGAGCGAAAGACTTTTGTTGTGACTGACACCTGACATTTGTCCTCAGGAACTTGGATTTAAGAGAACATTTTGCCATTTTTCTCTCACTTGGACTGAGAGCTGTAGTTGATGTTCAACAACACGACCGCAGTGACACTAATGAGCAAAAGCACTACAAGCAACTGAAATTACTGTCATTATCTACCGACATATGTACAGCAGTAATGGTGGAAGGTAGTGGTGGTCTTAATAATAATAACAATAATGAAAAATAATCCACAACATTAGATGAAATCATGGTGGCAGAGTCAAACCTCACAGCAAAATGGAAAATAAGAGCTTCTTTCCTGCACAAGGGGAGAGAGATGTTTTTTGTGTTTTGTTGATGGAAGAAATTGGCCTCTTAGCTGTTTGAGATGAGGTATACTAACAACTTAAAAATAGCAGCCTCTGAATGTGCCTATGGCTCTGGCAACAATCCAGCTATAAAAGAAGGGGTAAATACAGGAAGAAAAGAAACACGCTGTTAAGCCTTCCAATGTTCCCATTATACCAAGATACGGTGTTTCTGTTCTGTTTGTTTTTTTTCTATTACCACATAATTGCAACCTGGTTAGTTTGAATTTTAGTTAAACTCTTTAGGCAACTTTTGTTGAAATAATGATTTATTTATCTTATTTAAATGAAATCTGTTTCTATTTAACAAAAAGAAGATATTGTTGTCTTTCATTTCAAATATGTCTTTTTAGCATGAAGATTTGATTCAACGATGTAAACACCTGGATTTCACCTAGACTTATGCATTTAATTACCCATATAATTTTCACATCTTTGTAGTCTGTGTTAGCAGCTCTCTGCAGACAGGAAATGAGCTTTAATGAGATCATCAATCAGAGGGATGTGTTGACATTTGATTGGTTTTCCATCAGCACCAGGGTTTCGCACCTGTTGGAAAAGTTTGAAGTGAAAATCAGCTCATGCGAGAGCCTGAAGAGCAGAACATGTCAGGATTTCTGCCGGTGTCAAGTTAAAACGTGTGAGTGACTGCCTGCAGAAAGCCAGCAGTACAGTGAGAACGTTTGACAGCTTTGAGCTGGCCAATCTAAATGACCTTTAGTAAAAGGGCAGGTGTTTGCAGCACCGGACACATCATGGCACCGAAGCCTCAAAGGGCCTGATAAACTGACTCCAGCGACTCTGGCTGACTCTTGTTAGAGCGATTGTAAATCATAATGGAAGCTCTTAGCGGTGTTCCGGGACTAAAGCTCTCAGGCACAGACTGCAGCGGCCGCAGTGCCTTGCTTGACGGGAAATCTGAAAACTGTCTCAGTCAATCTAAGCTTCCCTTCAAGGTGAATCTCTCTAGATGCACTTTTGATTCATGCAACTGAGAAGGCTTTGCATTTCTTGGATAGTTTCAGAGTATAAAAAGAAACTCCTGCAAACTACAACATGTTTTATTCACTGCTCTGCTAATCAAAGTGAGCCCTTATGCATCGGTATGAAGCTAGAATATCAACCATCTCATCAGAGTTAGAACTGTGTCAGTCAGGCTTTAAAAACCAAGCAGGGTAAATGTTGAGTTCAGAATGTTTGTTAAGAACATTTAAATATCTATGCTGTATGTGGAAACCTCTGAAAACAAACCGTAGATCTGAGGAAGTGTAATCTTTAAGTTGAGTTACAACACCGTTTAAAAACACGAGTAACTCCACTTTTCTGCACCGCGTGCGTTCACGATGATGAACCGCAGCTCTGAACACGGTCCCTCCGGTCTCCCTCTCGCTCTCTCTCTCGCTCGCCCTCAGATCTCGGGGGTCTGAAGGGCAGCTGTTGTACAGGCTCTCAGGAAACTAACAAGACGCAGAACGATGGTAATGTCACCTCATTACTGCCATGCCGGGGGTGGTGACATCCTGACTATTGAAGCAGCAGTTCCTCTTTTAAACATGACTTTCCTTGTGGCGAGAAAAGAAACCCCTGGTCTTGATTTTTTACACACGCTTGAGAACCCTGCTGTTATTTTTACTGTATATAATATATAAAATCTGTAGTCAACAGTACACTGTTGGCTTTTCTCAAACAAAAGCATGTTAATTTTCTCAATATATCTTGAAAAACACAAGATATTTAATATAACATAAGTTTAAGACAAACAAAAAATATATTTTTTATGCTTTTTTCACTTTTTCCTCAGTGTCCGATTCAAATTTTAGATATGAAAAAGTCAGCACACACACATATATATATATATATATATATATATATATATATATATATATATATATATATATATATATATATATATATATATATATATATATATACACAAAATGGTTCTTTTGTTTGAATAATCCTCTTTGAGAAGGTTATTTTCCATTCAGTTAATGTTCAGACAAGACAACAATGAATTACTGGGGATATAAACAAAATTCAAGCAACAAAAAGCTCTAATTAAGGATGAGGCCAAATCATTGCTACCTTCATTCAGTGCATCAGAACTCATCATCAAGCTGATAAGAGCGGATCAGAGGTATGAGCATGGCATTGACCCCGGCCGTGTGTGTGTGTGTGTGTGTGTGTGTGTGTGTGTGTTTGTGTGCGTGCGTGTGTGTGTCACCACACAGTTCTTCCTTTCTGAGCGTTTCCAGAGATGATTCTACTCCTCATTCTAACACTGTACTCAGGAATAGATTCCAAGCATGAGTATGTGAGTGTCCGTGTCAGCCCCGGAGGACAGACACTGCAGTAGTATGTGAGTGATGTGCCCAGTGTCAGCTATTGATCATAGCCCACGGGAACACGCTCATCTCACACACCTACTCATATCCAGTCAGCGCTCCAGAGAACAGAGCAGAGACAGCAACCGAACCTTTAGTCAAGCTGAATGAAAATCTGAACAGCATCGATTTGAGTGCTTTGCTTTGCAATGTGGGACTCGGGGGTTTGCATGTGGGGAGGAGGGGGCTTGTTTGTCCCCGTTGTGAAATGCTGATGAATCTGCCTCCAAACTGGCTGCGAGCCAGTATCACAGAAGAGTGAATTTCTCCAGCCACTAGGGAGCACTTCCCCTTCCCCGAAAACATCGCACTCATGCCCCATGCGCTCCCATCTTAAGCATCGCTTCAAAAATACCTCACATTCACTGCAGCTTGAATTCATAAGAATCAAGTCCGAGCGTCAAAGCAAAAAAAACAAAAAAAAACAGCTTTAACAGTCTTTCAGCTTTTAAAACGGGAGGCACCCCTTTGATTAAATCGTTTGGGGCTATTTTTATGGAGGATTTAGCATAATATTCCTTAAACAGAGACCTTAAGGAACACAGATAATGGCACAGACTAGCAAAGCAGCAGACTGGTGAATATTATCAGAATAATTACACTGTAAACATTTGAGTGCTACTGTAAAACAATGTAATATTTCATCATTCTCTTTCGTTAGTAGCACAGCATGTTGAAACTTTTATATCTTCTACAATCCACAAATGTGAACGGGATGTGGGCAGAGGTGTAGGCAGCACAAAAGCTGCCTCTGATCTCACATGCACAGTATGGCCATGACAAACATCACACACACTCCAAAATACTCATATCTAGAGCCCAAAAAATGTCTCTCTCAACTCCGCCAGCACCTTTTCCTAACCCTTGACTTCCAAAATTAATACATGCCAGAACCTCTCTCTCTTTACAACAAAACAGAAGTGAGGAACTCTTTCTCTCTCTCACTCAGATCCTCTTTCTCTGCTTCCTCCACATTCCAACTTCTCCTTGAAGACATTTGTGTCTGTCGGAGAGAGCGAGAGGAATTAGGAAGCAAAGCATCCCTGAGCCTGGTGAGTTTCCACCTCTCCTCTCAGTCCATTACGGAGCAGGGTGAGTGCTTAATGGCAGGATTCAGATGCATAAGCAGCACCTCAACCCTTACAGGTGTTTCTCCAGTTCTCCTTTTTTTTCTCAGATGAACGTTATTCAAAGCGTTTTGAAATTAGTTATCGCTGCAATGCTTGTTTGCTGCACAAAATTATGAGGAGGTTATCCATCCTGAAACAGTTTTTATAGAGCTTTTGTGATTGTTTTTTCTTATAGTAATATAGTAATATTTTGAAGGGAACAAAAAAGTTGCACATTGCTAATGGCTGCTATCAATATGGATAATATTTTATAAATATATCGAATTTAAATATCATATTTAGACATCTAAAAATATATTATGAAAAATAAAGATGCCCATCAGGACTCATTCAGCCACTAACACCTGAACCCCAAGTCAATAGCAAGATGTTGGTGCATGATGAAACTTAGAGCAGTGGTTTTTAAGGAAGATGTGCAGACACTTTGTCTCAAAAGTGTATAGATCTAATAAAAAGAAAGCTCAACATTTTGCAATATATGATTATCATTTGCTACTGCTATATCCTGAAGCAAGCCAACAGAAAATATCCACAATGTCATTTTTTTAACAGCAACCATTGAAAAACAATTTACCAGAATACTGTTTTATCTCCAAAGCCATCGACCCCGCCACGACTCTGAGGAATAAAAAACTCTTTAAATTGCCAAAGATTGAAAGTGTCCTGCTTTCTGTGACTGATGGATGGACTCAGCACTGATGAGGCTGGCACTGCCCTGCTCTGCTCTATCTGCACTAAAATGGTAGTGGGTGTCTCCCTAAGCACATATCCTCTTTCACAACGCTCTCCTCCACTCCACCCTACTTTTTCTCTCAAGCAAGGCCAATTGTCGTTCATCTTGCACCCACACACATGCAGCTTTCATAGAGGAGAGGAGAGGGATGAAAAGTATTTACTAACATTTGATCAAATGTTAGAAAGAAAGAAAGAAAGAAAGAAAGAAAGAAAGAAAGAAAGAAAGAAAGAAAGAAAATGATCAGTTAGGGTCGCAACTCAAACGAAAAAAAGACAACGTTGGATAAAAGTGTAAAACTAGTTTGTTTAATATACTTTAATCATGAATTTGATAACAACAGAATAGATCTAACAGCCTACAAACATTTGTTTAAATAGGAATTAATTTCCCCTCAGCTGCGAGGGGACAGCGAGAGCGCCTATCATAAATGACGCCCTCACTTTAAGATGAAATGACATGAAATGTAATATGATTAATTTCATGAAATTACATGAAAGATGTGGACTAAAACTATTTTTTGTAAATTAATTAAGAAAACAAAAAAACAAATACATTTCGGGCCCGGAACTATGACCTCGCGTTTGTTTTTCGCGTCTTTCGATCTGCAAAGGTTTAGGAGAGCGATTATTTGACAACACAAGCAGACACACAAAAATATGATAAATTAAGTAAAACAATAATATTCCATCTATATACACTTAAGGCTCCCGTTTAAAATTTAATTTCGATAAATCATGAGGTTTCTAACTAAATCATAACACTTCGGGAAGCTTTTAGGTAATTCGATTTTATACATTATGTTATAATAATAATAATAATAATAATATAGGGATGCAAATTAAAAATGAATGTTTTCAGGTAGCCGTTTTATTATGAGTTCTATTATTTCTATATAACGCTAAATGAAAGATGCTGAAGAAATTCAAATAAAAAGTAAATCGAATAAAACCCGTTCTGTTAAATTGTCACACGTATAAACGGGAGAACTCGCGCGAGAGATGCTGAAGAGAGGATGCTGAAGAGAGGATGCTGAAGAGAGAGAGGAAGAGAGGGAGATGGAGCTGGAGTTTACCTGAGAATCTCGCGCTGCAGTAGCGGAGATCTCGGCGCTCTCTCGTCAGTTTGAGAGAAGAAAAAAAGCTCCACGATCGTTAAGTTTCGCGCGTGGAACGAATCCGTTCACACGAAGAAGCGAGAATCGCTCGCTCGATCTCCTGCTTGCTGTCTGTCGGGATTAAACCTTTAGAGCTCAAGAAACAACCCGTTTAAACAAACACCGGCTAATGAACTCCAGAGTTTGCTCTAGTCAGTCTCTTTCCTGCGCTGCTCAGATGAACCGCGATCATTTAACGGAGCAGGTGCGCTTTTAATTGAAGTAAAACCTGCAGGAGGCTAAATGATACCGGAAGGGCTTTCACAGTGTTTCCTAAAGTTAAATAAAGCAAAGACATATTCGCATCATTTCGAAAAGTCACGGACACAGCAATATGGACAAACATCCTTTAAACGCTTTCAAAAATCATATAAAAAACATGTCGAAAAAGAGAATTATTGTAGAAAATGCACAGCTATAAAACGAAATAAAAATAAGCGAAGGAATTTCAGTTTCCACCTGCGACAAATAAAGCGCGATTATTAGCAAGAGTGTCCGTTTATTTTATGTGTTGCATCAATTTATGAAATGCATCAAAACATTTATTTTTCGTTTATTTGAAATAACCTGAATCCGGATCAGATATTTCTGTTTACAAACCGCGCCGTAAATCAAATCAATTAAGCGGTCAAATTCCTCTGCATGCCTCTCGTGCTCCTCGGGATTAAAGTCCTTTTGGGTGACTTTCAGTCGGGTTAAAAACCGGCAAACTATTTTAATCACGTACATTTTTATCAAAAGCATGCACATACAGATATAAAAAACGACTGTGAAATGATGGCTTTATAAATGCTGTGGGTGGAAGTTAAATGAGCCTGCGGAGCAAGCCGGCGCTGGATGAGTTTAGGATGGGTTTAAATCTGAGGCGCGGCGCGGAATTCACCTGCGCGGAAGCGACGCGTCAAACCTGCAGCCGCTCTCAGAGCCTCCATCTAGAGCTCTTCACAGAGTTTAAAAGAAATCGAATAACTATATTAACGGTCTCCTAAATGTACTTTAAATAACTTTCCCAATATGCTTGATGATTTAATTAAGAGGCATCATCATGTGTATAGAAAAAAGGAAGCTGATAGAGGGAGTAAAAAAAGAAGAAAAAAAAACGTGAGGAATCTGGGAAGATATGTGGATGGACCCCCGGTGCTGGCCAGAGGGAGTCCAGGGGCCTGTGCTGGTAACAGCCTGTGCATGGCACGGTGAAGGCAGCCCTGATGATTAATGTTCTCCTCACCAGCTCTCCCTGCACAGACCCTGACCCCCCTCCTTTAAACACACTGTCCTGATAAAACCATTCAGCTGAGGAACTTTAGAGGAACTCCAGGCAGAGTTACAGAGCGCTATATTTCACCCAATCCCATGCCTTCATCCGCAGCTCTACCAGAGACTGAAGATGAGAATAACTCCAGCAATCATCAGATCAAATCAATTAGTTTCATCCAGCAATGGTCACCAGAAACAAACCCAAATGAACAATGAACACATATACGGAAACACAGAAAATAAAAGACTTAACAAAATGTGACAATACGGAAACACTCGATGAAGTTAAAACAAACAGAGAAGAGGGGGTCATCGAGCGAACGGAAACATTTCAATACACCCCCCCCAAACCCCCCCTCCCTCATAGGCGCAACACATGCACACTAACACAAGGGGCCTCCAGGGGCCGTGCGGGACTGACCTGCTGGGACATTCTGAAGAGGAGGTTGCTGTCAGTGCTCTGTTGTGTCCATGTCCCCATGAAGCCTGGCTCAGCGCTGGCCGGTCTGCTGCTGAACTGCATGGAGCTTCCTCCTGCGTCTCCTGCGCGGCTGCGGCTGCTGCTGCTGCTGCTGCTGGCCGTGGACTGGCTTGCCCTCTCTCGTTCCTCTTCTCTCCTCTGCACACCAGAGGCTCTCACATCCAGCTCCGGCTCCTCAGACTGCCGGCACACAACAGGGGGAAGGGGGAGCAGGGGAGCAAAGAGAAAAGTGTGTCAAGGTAGAGGTTCAAAGAGCCACGGGGTGACTGCACTGATCAACTCTTTTTCTTCTACTGTCCTATTCTCACTCTCTTTTCTGTCTTTTCTCCCCTCTCTAGTTCTTTCTTTCTTTCCTTGCTATCAGGGGCTCTTGCTTCCAGTAGCAGGAGGAGTGAGTTAATTCAGGAGCAGGACTGCACAATGCAGATTTCCTCAGGGGCATGTGGTGGAAGAGGGCAGGATGAGCCGAGTGGCGGAGGTGAGGAGGGAAGCAGAGAGGGATGGGGGTGTGAGCTAAACTAAAGTCAAGGAGCGAGAGAAAAAAGGGGGATGGCAGAATGGAGGAGGTGGTGGAGATTTTTTTGTGACTCTCCTCATAAAAAAACAGATACATGCACTCACTTTTGGAAAATGTCAGGAAAGCTTTGCATGGCCTATCCTTAAAACAGCAGCGGACACACATGTAAGCGCACATTCCAAACAGAAATCAATGGTCAAGCAAACTCAGTCACCCCTGACCTGCCCTTTGAACCCTTCACACACCTCGACAGAGACAACACCAGCCAGCAGTGAACACTTTTACCCTCCTCGCATCCCAAGCACACTCGATATCCCAGAAAGTCTAGATACGAGCTCCTTTATAAAGTTTCTTTCCAAAGCAAGCAAACAAAATGAGTGGAAACCAAGAAGAGAAAACAGCGTGTCCCTCCCTTCTCCCCAAACAGTGTTCCTTCTCACCCGAGCGTCCAGCGTGCTTTTCCTCCAGCTGTGTGCAGATCAGGTGTTGGAGTGTGTCAGTTCAAAAGCAGCCCCTCCTCTCTTTCTCTCTCTCTCTCCCTCTCTTTTGGGCCCCCTCTCGGCCTCAGATGCCTGTCCACTGTTCTCCAGACTAACTCTAGCTGGAGCGGTGTCAGTGAGCGAGAGAGTGTGTATGAACGCGCTTCGTGCAGTGTGTTGATGTGAGGTAGAGCGTGTGTGTGTCGGGCCGCAGCGCGTCTGAGTTAACTGCTCCTCTCTTCTTACTGGCACTCAATGACACGGCTCTCTCTCTCCTCCACTGATCTGCTTTCCCACTGAGAGAGAGAGGAAGAGAGAGAGAGAGAGAGAGAGAGAGAGAGAGAGAGAGAGAGAGAGAGAGAGAGAGAGCAGGAGGGGAAAGGGCTGTCCCTGTCTTATTACCAGCTCTCCATGCCTGATGCTTCTCCACTCCAGACCTCAGTGGGATTGAGCCACTCTCTAAGACATGCACTTACACACACACACACACACACACACACACACATATGTGTGTGCACACTCCAGGCACAAATGTTCCTAGCAAATAATGCATTTGTCAATACAACTGGACACACTCCTATCTATAAAAGCCATAACGCTAAAACCAAACGAGTTGTTTCACTTTTGACCAACAGACAAAAAAAACAAACAAACAGTGAGTGAACGTATGCAACAAAGAATGAAACGAAAACTGATTAAAAAAAAAACTAAGATTGAAAGGAGTCCCCTGTATTGACACAAAACCCTCGTTTTCAAATGTGTATAACATTTGTTTGAATGTTTAATTAAAATAAAAGTCTTTTTTTTTTACTAATGTTGGGGACATTTTTCATAAATATGTATTTTTTTTCAAAGAGGGAAAATGAATTTATGAATCATAAATGCAAAGTAAACTATATGTTAATCTGAAATCTGTTTTGTTTTCATATAAGTTAAGTTTGAAATCTGAAATGACCCAAAGACACAACATTCTGAGTAATCACAGCAGGTTAAAATGACGCTAGAGCCAATACAAATTCTGATTCCTTTGTCGGAATTTTCTTCTCTTGTATTAAACAGCTCTAGCTAATGGTCGCGTGTAATCAGTCCATAGCCCCCACAGCCCCCTCTCGAGCGAGTACATGCACACACCCGCACACAGCGGACGCAACCACTGTCTTGTGTAGAACTGCAAATCACACACACTCTCAGCCACTCGCACACACACCCCCACGCGCACAGGCACAGAGAAACCTCCAGTGGATGCTTTCAGATTTTAATTAAGAAAAAAATGAGGAAGAGGCTCCATTTTTGCCAAATTGGTCCCCGCAGCAGACAGAGTTGGAGAAGAGAAAGGAAGCCTGAACATATGCACTTACAATAAGTGGCAGCATCTCTCACTCGATGTAGATGCCAAAACATTTTACATGAGAAACGTATCGTGTATTGAAGCTATTTTTATATTATTACTATAGCGTGTCTTTTCCTCCAGCACTTTCCTTCAGTCAGCTGTTCAAATTACAGACTTTGACAATGCAAGTGTGTCTGAGGAAGATGTCACCGTGATCTCTCGTCAATGAGACAGAAAAAAAGGGAATTAACTTTTCTGCCATGTGCTGCATTAAATGACTGCTCGTATGCAGAGAGCCACTGGAAATTTTGTGGCAATTTGAAGGAGACAGCTGTTAAAAGCCTTTGTACAGCACTAATGACAGCTCTGGCTAACCTTTACCTGAGTAATCTGCAGAGCATTTTGTCTGATCAAATCCGCTGTCTTCTTCTTTTCTTTTTTACATTGAATGAAAGAGCCAGGAGGAATGGTGGCAGCCACAATGAGACCTTAATATGCTGGCTCGTTCTTTCTCTCGCTCTTTCCTTCTGTGTGTGGAGTGCCTTTCAAAGTAACCAAAGACTTGAAAACTGCACTTCTATATAATCAAATGGACACTAATTTGAGAGCTGTTTAGGGTTCATTGTCATGCACTTGTCCCCTCTGTTTCCCCACCTACTGTACTTACATTCCCTATTGCATGCTTTAAAAACAACCATCCACACAAAAGATGAACTCAATCAATTTTATTTTACTCTACAGTATTAAAATAGTTTGTTTCACATGTATTAAACCTTTCAAAATTCCCATCAGCTCAGTATAAACTTTACCAGTGTCGTAGAATATTAAACTCTCTCTCGTAGAAATCACTCCGGAGGCAGGGTACAGAACAGCAGCACGACAACAACTTTATTTTGCACTTCTCATTTAAATAAACACTGAAATTATACTCTGTTGAAGCTAAAAGGAGCTACTCGTAAAGTGGAGAAGGAAGAAAGCCGTAAAAGAGGAGAGAAAGTCTCCGTGCACCCGAATTTATGCCCTCTCAAGGGACAGTCCCGTCGCTGCCCGGAGACTCCGCCTACTCCACCAGTCACCTCCCTCTCAGGCTGACAAAAACGTTAACACACATTCAATATGATACTATAATATCAAAATAGATATTTTCTACTCATAATTACTAATACCCATTAAAATGACTTAACATTTCTATTACACCAGATTTGATCTATCTCCTTCTCTCATGGGAGGCACAATTCAGAGGACTCTGCCAACAGCTCCTTGCTTTCTGATTGTGGTCTTCATGGTCTTTCTCCACCTAGCTTGTTCCTCTTGAGCTCAGATCACATCAGTGGCACACACAATAGCACAAGCAGAGAGTCGCTGTAATGGACTCCTTCATTAAAACTATTATTCTGCAAGACTTCAAATTCCCTCCAGACTAGGACCATGTCGAAGCTGATATAATTAACTAGAGGCTCAGCTACGGATCAATTACCAGACAAGCAAGTGATAGCCAAATCAATGAAAGATCATCAGCCACATTATCTGTGTTGCAACTCATTAGAGTAAAAGAGAAGAGAGCATGCTGGGAGTCCTGGGGCTGTGGCACTGCGGCAGCAAACGCGACACACTCTTCTGCTTACTGACCCACATCATCAGCTTTAGAGTTGGTGGAATTTGTGCAAGGTGTCTTTATTTCTCCTGAACTCTCAGCAGGGTTTTAATGAACTGAGGAGCGTTGGAAAAGTGGATTTCATGTCTGTTTGCAAATGACTTGACATTGATAATAAACTTTGCCTGCACTGAGGGAAGGCTGGTAAACAACTGAGAGGGGAAAAATCGTTATCTGACAAGTGAATGGCAGAGTAAAACCCTGATTAATAATTCATGAGGTGACATGATGATTTCTGTTCCTGTAGAGGATGGTACTGGCAACATCAAGGTCATGGGTTTGACACTCAGGGAATTGTATGAACTGACAAAATCTATAGAGCGCTGAAAAAGTCACTTGATAGTGAATTACTATAACATCGAAACAATGGTATGATAATGATGAAAATGATCATATATATCAGAAAATATATATAGTAGTTTTTTGTTGTTATTGTTATTATTACAAAACTATGATGATGATAATTAGAATTAATATTTCAACAGAAGAAAGAGCAGGAAACAAACATTAGTATTATTAATAATATGATTAATACCCACTTTAATAAATCTAATCATTCAAACACGTTTGTGATGATCAGACAGCTCTATTAATTAATTCAAACAAATAAGTGAAAAAATAAATACATTCAGAAGAGAGATAAGACAGACTGAGAGGAAGTGAGTCTGCTTCCAAGACAAGTGCTTCTAATCTCTTCTCTTCACACTGATGCTCATCTAATGGTGTAGATAAGCTTTGCTCTAGTCCTTGCCTCCCTGAGAGCCTATGGAAAAACGTCTTCCCCTTTTACACTGAAAATCACTGCTCACTGGGTGCTTTTCTCATCTAGGGAACCAGCAGAGGAAATGCATGCAACTCTTTTATGATGGTAAGGGTCCTGGAATTAACTTTTGCAGTTTAGTAATGATCCTTCAATTCTGCCTCTCACAGACCCATCCACACAAACCGAAAAGAATAAAACCGAGGGTTACTGGAGTGCTCTTCATGTGACTGGAAGACAGTGTGTCGATCAGATGGCAGCAAATAGAACTGTCACTGTTCTGTTCTGCTGTAATTAAGATGCAAAGGGCCACAAGACATCATATGACAGTATGTGAAAACAGCCTTTCACTTGTGCATGTGCAGAGAAAGAGATGCAAAGCCAAGGTCCCCTGAACTCAAGAGCTACACATGATCCAGATGTCATCGATAGTGCAATCATCCAGTGTTCCAGCAATCAGCAGCGGCCCCGGATACACACTTTCCCATGCTTGCTTGTTTCAAAGTTACCGTGAAAGTAAAATGCTACTATTTGTTCACAGACTCTAAAGATGGATGGATATATTTATAAAGCATGTAGGGAATGTATCTCATGAATCTCAAATAATTACAGACATTTATTTTAATATAGTAAAGTCAAAGTATATAAAAAAGTATATGAGTGTGAATTTCTATTCATATAAATATTAACAAGTGGGCAATATATGTGTAATACCTATCTTTTCCCCAAAAAGGAAAGCTTGAACTTTACAATAATACATGATCAAATAAAATGCTTCTGTCTCTTTAGAGGTAACAAACCAGCTTGCACTAGTCTGACTTCCCATACTTTTTGTCTTGAATTTAAGTGAAAACCTAATGTGAAGCAACTAGTTCCCTGTGGTAGATTCCATAAAACTTTTTTATTTGCAGGATTTGAGGAAGCACCAGTTCTAAAGAAAAGAAAAAAAAATCATGTACTGTACTATATAAATATATATATACACATACATATACACACAGGTAATACACTTTGGAAAACCTGGAGTAAACATTTGTAATTGTTATATATCGCAATATAGTTTCAACTGAGAATATATGAATATATTTTTCCTATTCTAACAGTAATTTAATTGCTTTAAGTAAACGACAATTTGACTGCACCTCAAGCAGACTAATCATGCTTCAATGATCCCTAAAGGGCCAACAGACAAAGATGTTATAACACTGTTATCTCCATCACAATGAATAGAATTAAACATGTTATAAATAACATACCGGAACTTCTTGCTTTCACTGGTAAGAAAGATTTGCCTAAAAGTTTTAATGCGTGTAAATAAAAAATGCTTGAGTATTTTGTGCACTTTTTTTCTGGATAAATATGTAAACTTAATAGTATAATTGAATTCGAAAATGACCAAAAAACCTTAAAATTCTTGACATCTTTTTTATTGTTTGATTAACATTGTGATGAGAAATAAGCCCACAAAGATCAGAAATGGTCCAAGAATTCTCCTCATTAGCTCTATATTCAGAAGTCAAGTAGGAGAATGAGAGAGAGAGAGAAAGAGAGAGAGAGAGAGAAAGAGAGGGTCAAACATTTTGAAGCTTTTCTGTTCTGCATATAGGAAGCAGTGGTGCATGTCCCCAGAGCTCCTGATTAGGTTTACTCACTCACACTCCTGTCATCAATTACTCCTCTTTGACACATGGACTGGTTCACTTAATAGTGCGTGTATAGGGGGGTTTTGCCCAAAATGGTTTGACCCAAATTGACTAACTTGAAGCAGGAAATGTACCCCTAAGAGTTCAAACGCTCTCCTTATTCATCCCTCTGCACTGCAATGAGCTCATGAGGGAAGATGCAGAGAGCTGCCTGCCATCTGACTCCACTGTCTGGGCTCAAGGAGGAAGCTAAAACATGTGTGTCCTATTAGTCAGGGGACATTTATTGATAGTGCAAGCTGTCGTAGAACATGAATGTTAACAATCAGGAAACAAGGGTTTGCATGTGGTACAGTACTGATGAGCACCAGTCTGTAATGAATCACACTCCAACAAGAGGCCAAGGTGTTATGTTTTCCTTCCTGAAAGAAAGAAAAGAAGAATGAAAGGACGGAAATAAAGAGGGGAGGAAGCAAAGGAAAGAAATAGGTTAGGGAACATGGAAGGAAGGAAAGAAGGAATGAAGTGAGGAACAACATAGAGGAAGGAATAATGTTCGTTCATTCATTCATCTTCATGTCGGCTTTCTTCCCTTTCGGGGTTGCCACAGCGGAATGAACCGCCAACTCTCTGGCATATGTTTTACACAGCGGATGCCCTTCCAGCCGCAACCCATTGCTGGGAAACATTCACACTATGGGCAATCGTTCTTACTCAATTCACTTATACCGCATGTCTTTGGACTTGTGGGGAAACCGGAGCACCCGGCGAAAACCCACGCGATCACGGAGAAACTCCACACAGAAATGCCACCTGCCCCAGCCGAGGCTAGAACCAGCGACCTTCTTGCTGTGAGACGACCGTGCTACCCACTGCGCCACCGTGGAAGGAAGGAAAGAGTGAAGGATCGAAGTAGTAATTAGATACGTTCAATTTGATATATACAGTATAAGACAGCAAGAGAGGAAAAGGTTAGTAAAGAATAAAGGAAGGAAAGAAGAAAATGAGATAGGAAGGAAGGAAAGTGAAAAGGAAGGAATGACAGAACAAAGCAAAGATAGAACTGAAAGAAAGAAAGAATATTAAGATATGAATATTAAGTGTTAATTATGTGCTTATATATATATATATATATATATATATATATATATATATATATATAATTTGTTTTTCAGCAGCACTTTATAATAACTACATAAGCATTAACATATAGTTAACAAGTCATTTATAAACCAATATTTCTATGTTGTTACACATTTCTAAGGAGTTTATAACTATAATGTTAAAATTTATTCCTGGTTTATAAGCATTTATATAATATCAATAATAACATTAATTAGCTTTTTGAGGATCAGTTATATCATTATAATTAAACTTTTCACTGTTTAAAACCCAGTTAGTTACTAGCTGTAAGTGATTCATGAGATCATTTAGAACATGTTAACAAAACAAATGATTATTAAACTATTTGAAAGCATATTCATACATATTATTATTCAGAGATATAGTAAATGTTACTCAGTGTGATAATAAAAGCTTTATTAACACATATTCCTTCTGTATTAGCAGCTGTTTTTGTGAGCTAAAGTGAGGACTATATATGCCTTGTGAAGCATTAACGAATGAGACTAATTATTTAAATGGTCTCGTTCCCTCTATACTGTTCCTGTTAATGCTTTAAACTAATAAATAAAATCCAAGAGACATTTTCATTGGTATGTATTTTATTTAGCCGGGTTTAAAAGGTCTAGACTAAAATGCTGAATTTAAAGTTTGTGCATTGTAGTGGTAATAGGAAACTATTTTATTGAGTTATCCTTAATTAGACTTCTTGTTACAGTTCAAATGTATTCAAGCTGTTTTTAATTGAACAGCTGAGGGTTGTATTTTGCTATTTTTCCTCCTAATCTTCAATGTCACTTTTCATAGATTTGTACATCTTTCACATCCTGTATCCCTTCTTGTCACAGAAACACTGGGTCTGTAGAGCTGCATGACAGACCCGCGTCCCTTTCACCCAGAGACATGACTGAATAATTCAGCCCTTCTTTACTCTCTCCTGCCTGGCACCCATTAAAACTGTTAGCCTCTTGAATGCACCTGCCACCCCGTTCTTCATCCGGCAGCGCTGTAAGACCTTCTCGCTTTGCTCCAGCCTTTTAAAACACTGTGATGAGTGTGTATGTGTGCACAGTAGCTGCTTGAGTGGCTCTCTGTCATGGCAGTAAATAAATAAATAAGCAGCTGTGTATAAATGTGTAAATAGGCCTAGCCACAGGGCTGACAACTGAAAGAGAGCCACCATGCAGCATTATGACAAGAAGAGACAGAAGTGTCTCTCTGGGGTCCTGTCCACTCCATCTCTTTCACGATCTGCTCTTCCTCGCTCTCCTTCTCAGCCGTGCCATGCCCAGACTGCTGCTCACTTACGAAAGCTCCAGACTCTGATTAGACTCAGAGCAAGCCTGGTCACACTGCCACTTTTGAGAGTTAATTCAGAGTGTGCAGTGAAATGGGCGATTAGAGACATTTTCAGAGTGCTTCTGCTTTTTGAAACCTGTAAATTTGTTTCCTCTCCACAATCTCTCTACTTTTATTTATGTTTGTATTTATCTACACAAGCATGCCAAAAAAATATATGACTTCTACATAACAAATGTTTCTACAAATGAGTTTTTAGTGAAAAATAAAAATAATTCATGTTCTAATTAGTTCAGGTGTGAGCAAAGATGTATTCTAGCAATTATTCTGTTTAATAATTATTAAAATTTTTAAAACCAATAATCAGTAATTTGTTGGTTTTATCAATTCCATAGTATAGCAGGGGATTTTTTAGCATTTCATGCTTAGTGCTATGACAAGCTTTTTGGAGATTATTATTTTATTTTCTGCTAGGATGTGAAACCTGCCGACAAAAGAAAAACAAAACCTCAAAATTCTCGATGATTGTGACAGAATAAAAACCATTTGTTCATTTAACTATTTACAGACTTAATTTCTCAATCACAATATTCTCAAACACATTCAGAACAAGTACACTATACAGAAAGGACATAACTATTTAAAACCGAGAAAAATAAATCTCCATAATGCACCGGGACTGACTATCTTGCTCATTGCCCAAGCTAAAAAAATACATCATTATTCAGAAAAATTCAAAAAATGAAAAATTGAGAAAATGAACGTTGTCATGGCCCTACTTGTTAACGTAGCAACTGAATGGGTGTCTCTAACTAATATGCAAAGACACATTTTTATGAGCGAGATGTTGATTCAAACATGAACATATTTTTTCATGTGTAACAAAATGTGTCACTGTTAATGGGGAGGGCTTGAGGGCTGGGCATTGTTGTACTAATGAGGGGACAATCTTAAACCATATTTTAAATAACCTCAAAAACCGCTGACCTGCTTCCTTTTATACATAAACTTTGGTAACAAGGCAAACCCAGCTCTAACTTCCATGTAGTCACGTAGATCAGCAGGGAAGGTTAAATTAGGTCACAATCAAATCTGAAGACTGCATGCTTTCACTTTAATAATAATATTAAATTGTGTTGATTTACTGTTACTTGCCAACCGCCAGCCTGCTGAAAGTTAATGATCTTCTGACATGTAAGAACTGATGGAACAATAAAACAACCCTAGAAGTTTGAGAGCTCAAATTGTCATTGTTTTAAAAAAATATCTTCTATGTATCTATGTATCTTCTATATCTTCTAAGTGACGAAGTTACCTGAAAAGCAATGCTGAAGCACATAGGTGAAGACAAGATGTGAGCATCCATAACTAAGTTTTAATGCCAAGCTTCTCCTCCTAAGTTTGCTTACAAAAAATGAATTTAAATTATAATGGTGAACAGTTAATAAGTAAACTTCAAGTTTAAAACAGGAGAAAGAAAATACCAGTACATACATTTAATGTTGGGTTTATTTTAGTTGAAAAATGTAGCTTTAAGCCAAACTCATTTTAATTTGGGGTTCACATGGTGCACAATTTGAGCTTGTGTGTGCTGGACACGATAAATCATGGATTAAAACCGTCATTAATTCATGGATTCATTCATAGAACCACATTCAGACAGTCAACATTTTGATTACTAATAATTTAACATGTTTTAATTATTTATACTATTCACCTGTTATCTGTTTGAAAAAAACCTCTATGATAAAATCTATTGATATTTAACTGCACATTTTGCACTGCTCACTTTCCCACCTTGTCTTTTTCTCCAAATAATACTGATATGCACTCCCCTTTCCCTCCTGTGAGTTTTACTTTTGAGTCAGGCCTGTTTTGTTTCGCTCTGCCTGTGAACCCCATCCCTCCCACTTGCAATTAAGACTTAACATCTTTATATTATACATATTTGACCAATAACCTGAGTCTGAGAGAGAGAGAGAGAGAGAGAGAGAGAGACAGAGAAAGAGAGAAAGAGAGAAAGAGAGAAAGAGAGCGAGAATCAGTGAGCGTAATCCTGAAACTTATATATAGTCTTGAATCTTGATATAATAAACTAGCGGTGCTAACCACAGACTGCTTAGTTCTCGTTCTTCATTCAGTGCCAGCAACATGCAGCTGAATGAGTGAATGCAGAGGCTGTTCCTGTCTTCCAGCATCAAATGCTTTTATCTAAGGCCATAATTTATTTGCCAGATAAAACCTATTGACCACTAGGCATTAAAGATTGGCATACTATAGAATACAGTATCAGCTTTATCCCCCTCCTTTTCAGTTTTTCACCTTTCTGAGGACGCTCGTCTGGCTCTGGCCAATTTGGATGGTTCCCAGCTAGAGACAGATTACACGAAATAGCATATCTAGCATAATCAATCTTTAAACCCTGGAAGCCATCACTCTCACTATGAATAATGACTGTTGTGTTGCCAGGTTCAAAGTGTTACCACTACTGTATTTAGTCCACAGTAAACCTGAATGAACATTAGGAAAGTGTATTAATTTTTTTACATTTAAAATCTCTTTCTCTCTCTTCCCCTCTCTCTCTTTCTCTCTCTCTCTCTCTCTCTCTCTCTCACACACACTCTCTGTCTCTCTTGTCAGGGTGGGGATGGGATAGAGGACAGTGTCTTCTTCCAGCTTTTAACTTCTCTCTCTGCAGGCTTCTACCTCATTCGGACAGCAAGACTGCACAAGTCATCATTAGCCCCAAGTGGTCTTATTTGTGCTTCAGCCAACACATTTTCAGCCCTCTAGAATGTGTGGCAAAGCAGCCAAAACCTTTTTGCCTCTAGACTTCTCTGTCAAGCAGTCCAAATGAAACATGTAGCATTGTGTCTGGATAGGATGCTAAAAGAGACAGAGCATAGAGGACGAAAAGAATGGAGTCAAGTGAAAGCGTAGGAGGCGAATAAATGGTAGGACGAGCGATTGGCCTGCAATAGAAAAAAGAATGCTCCAGCAGGCGGCTCCAGGAACGGATGGCTGTCTTATCTGCAGGCAGTTGACTGATACGCAGCTACAGTCAGAGACTCTTCACACTTCAACATTCTGCTCGATGCTGGAGATAGGCCCACTAAATTAAATCACTTCTGATGCTGAGGGAGAACGCCTGCAGGTCTAAGATTTCAACAAAAAAAGAGTCTCTGTAATTTCTCAAATTCTGTCTTGTTTTTCAAATCTGTGTCCCTAGTTGTGTCAAGTCAAGGAGTCCATATATTTTAGGAATCTATTTTATTTTATAAGGAATAATGTTGCAACTATACCAGCAGACGGTTTCAGGTAAATGTCTCTAAAATCACACAACGAGACGAACCTGATGCAAATCTGCTGCAATCTCCTCTTCCACATAATCCAACACTATCTGATGCTCTTTAATCTGATTTGCATAAAAAATATAATTTTGAAGAATCCTGAAAATGAGCAGGCATCCAAATCCAGAGCAAGGAAGGAAATCACATGCAAGCAAATGCTGAGTTGCCCTGTTAACTTCCCTGTAATTGAATTCACATTTGTTTTACAACTTATGAGAGGAAACAGAACTAACATTCCTTAATTTTTAAGTCTTGCTTCTCCCTCACACACAGCACAAATCATTATAACAGTAATATACTGATATCACTATCAAATGATGTATATAATTAAATTTAGTTATACATTTAACGATGAGCAGCTATTTCTGGAACAAACTCCCGGATGTTGTCTGGAGCACAGCTACGCTCACAGAGTTCAAAACTAAATTAAAAATGTATCTGTTTAATCTAACATTTGAATAATTGGCTCTTGGTATTCATCTAAACGGATATGGTGCCTGAGCAAACTGTTGAAAAAACTATGTGGTTCAATGTTCCTCTCTGCTGATACTGATCACCTGTTTGTTGTCTGTGTTACAGTTTTCTAACCGTTATTTCTTCATTTGTTAGTTTCTGTTTTGTCTTTGTTTGTTTTGTTTTTTCAGGTGCTGTCGGGTGAACCATTCGTCGATGGATAATAAGTTTCCATATTCTTTATGCTGGGGAGGTGACTAGCACCTGCCTCAGTCAGCGAGGCTCCCAGGGGCCTCAAAAAAGGAACTCCTATTTCCTCTACCTGATCCTCACTAGGACTTTGTGACGCTGCTTTGAAAGCAACTGCCATATAACTGCCATATAAACACTTGATTGATTGATTGATTGATTGATTAATACTGTTTTAGCTGACAATAACTCGCTGTAGAGTAGCTACATCATGCGTGAATGTGAAAGGCCAAAACCCTTTGTGTTTCTTTCTAAAAGAGTCTCGTTGCAACTCACAATTGATGTTTGAATTCTCTATCCGACATAAGCTGTCAGGTGTACAAGCATTTTCATATGAGTTGGTTGTCAAAGTAAAAAGAAATGATTGTTTTCAACAACAACAAAAATCTAACCCTAACCCATAAGTATTCATTGTTCCCTAAAACCAACTCAAAAATAATAAACAATTGTAGTTAAAATTTTATTTATACAAATGTACAATTGCCACTCAATTTCAATGGTGGTGCTACTGCAACTGAATCTGGTTCTCCAACCTCCATAAAAAACTAAGTGAAGAAGAAGACATTATACCTGCGTCGTTATTATCGTGATGTAGCCAGGCTTCAGTCTGCAGCCAGAGGAACTTGACAATCAGATCTACATTTCCCAACAGGCCAATCTAACGACCTAAACAGGGCAGAAATTTGCCAGCTGTATAGTGTAAACATTGTTTCAACCTCTTGTAGTTCAGAGTAAAGAGGTGATGTGTTTCTTTGTCTGGATCTCTTTTATTGTAAAGGGCAGTATTCAAAATTCAGAATTCAAGTAGTTAATTACTCAAAACAAAGCAAAAGTACTGCTTGTCATAGATTCGTGTTCACCAGGTATTTGATTCTGAAATAAAAATTTTGCACAATATTCAGTTTTTTTTGTGTTACTGAGGGTTTGTGGTTTGCAGTGAGTTCAAAGGCATTTTTTTCCAAAATTGATGTGATTGTGGATTGCAGTGAGATCTGAGCTATCCATTTTTAACAATATTAACCTATTAACCATATTGTTAATATTAATTAACTATTATGCAGTGTTTATGATTTTTAATGAAAAATCCCACTTAAAACATTTAGCTTTTGTATTTTACTTGTGTAGCATCCTTATGGAGTGTGTGTAGACCTCTTGGCCAGGTCGCCTTTGAACAGGAGATCTAGATTTTGATGGCAGTCTATCTGGTTAAGAAAAGGTCAATGAAAATATTTATACATGTTCCTCTGCTAATACAGCATGTGTAGATTCTCACGCTCACATAATCTCCCAGCGCTGAGGATTTGGGGATCCAGGGATCACTATTTTAATGTTCAGGCTTCTCAAGCAAGAAGAGCGGTGAGTCTGCTTTGCCTCAAAGGCAGCTAGCCATTTCTCTTGTCCTGATCAGCTCAGCATGTTCACCCCCAGTAGCATTACTCTAATTAGCACTGATATTTTTGCAGCTTGTTTTCTTAAATTTGAAAAGTGTGATCTGAATTGAATATGTTCAACTGTTAACTCTGTGTAAGAAAAGAAAAAAGAGAGGAAACACATTGAGGAAGAGAAACACTAACCTTCCTCTCTTAGTCCTCATACGAAAGTAATTTATCCTTCCAGAGAACTGTGTGCATTCTTTTCTGGGACCACTTCTCTCAGTGGGTGTCTGGGCCCTCAGAGCCAGTAATTGCTTCCATACCTCCGGAGAGAGTGCTGCGCTAGCTGTGGCCCTACCCTGAGCTCCAACCCGCGGGATGCTTTCATCACACGTCCCAGCTCAGACTCCCACTAACGCACACACACACACACACACACACACACACACGCACACACGCACACACACACGCACACACACACACACGCGCGCGCACACTGAGCCAGAGAGAGAGACACTACTCCACCTCCACTCTGGCTCAATTTCACTACACTTACACCCTGTTTGATCCTTGCAGCAGCAGCTTCCCAATCGTCAGTCTCCACAAGACACTAGACACTATTCGATATGCCCTGAAGTCATATAAGCAGGAAGCTCTTCTCCATCTGACAGATTGCACAACATAGACCCCGGAGCTCTGAGAATATACCCGGCGATTGGTTGGTGGTCCTGGGGCTGTAATGTCAAACCTAACTGCTACCTCAAAGACAGTTTTTATTAAAATGATGTTTACAATATGCTGTTTTATGAGTCTCAGTCGTAGTAAAACAGCTCTTGTAAAGCGAGTTATATCAGCAGCACTCAGTGATGCTGATGTAAGAATAAGAATCTTTGAGAAACTTCATGAGAACGATTGCAGAATTTGGCCGAGGTTCCTGATTGGCAGAAATAGCAAACCAAAAGCACACACAAAACTAGCCACTGACGGTCCCGCATGAATGAAAAAACACAGCCCCAAACACATAAACCCTGACACAGTTGGTTACAATAACGAAGTGCTGTCAGGATGTGCTTGTGGCAGAGGTGTGGTCTGCCAAACCCAGAATAATGAAGAGATGCTAGACACACAGATGCACCCACATTTATCCCAAAGATACTCAGGAGTTGACTGCAGTGATTCTAACAGCTCTTGAGCAGGCTGATTGAGTAGAGCAGATAGCAGAGCCTCACTTAACTTAGCCCCTTTTTGAAGAGAAGAACACTTCCATCAGGCAAAGACAAATAGAATAATTTTAGCTTACTTAAGATAACTGATTGGCTTTTGCATTTTCTAAAGAAAAGTTAAAATAAATAATAAAATATATAAAAATATAAAAAGTAAAAAATAATATATATAAAGAACTCTACTCTGTGTAAAAAGCTATTATTTAAAGCTTGTTATCTAAGCAGTGCATGGCTGTTTAGGGAAGTTAGCATCATCCCCTGCAGAGGATAACGTCCCCATGACTTTTGCAACGTCCCCTAAAAGTGGGAAAATTTACATAAACTCGGGACTTTATGCAAAGTTGCCTTTTGTTTGTTATAGTAGCACTGCTTAATTTTTCTAAAATGACTTTAGGGAAATGTCCTATTAGACATTTTGTGATAAAAACAAAAATGTACATTTTTAGTTAAAAACATTGAAAGTAAAATATTTGGTCCTCTGTTATATAATCATATAATTAATGTCTCTCGTTTCTATCAAAGTACTCACCGTTGACTTTCCCAGACCGTCCTGAGAACTTTCTAGAAAACATTCTTGACACCAATAAGAGCAAGGACTTCTAGCAAGGGTATATCTCCCAATCTGCTATTTTAAAGTGCATTTAATAAAGTAATTTTATAATGTTTATAAAGTAATTTTAAAAATAATATTAGTAGTTACGCTTTGACCTAAGTTGCTGGCAGAGCGTTCTTTTAAGTCACAAAACATTAACAATTAAGCAGACAGACCCTCACTGGCAGCTGGTGATTTCTTCACTAATTATGTGCCCATTTCTTCTTTGGTTTCCTTTGCCTACCAATTTTGCTAAACTAAGTGAAATTCGATGTAAGTTTTATTAATTAAGTTTGGGAGAAGCATTGTCAGATAAATATCCAAAAAATGAGAGTACATAGGCACAACCTCAATCCATCATATAGTAACAAAGTAACAATTAATCAGCAATTCATCACCAACTAATCTTCCAACACTTCATTCCTAAAGCTAAAATATTTATTGAGATAGATAAGTGTCAATCAAGACTGGCATGAAATCTGCTTATTTTCAACATCTCATTCAATTGACCACCTGGTTCTTGACAAAATACTTTGATGTGCAATGGGCTGAGTTAACATAAATTAGAAATGAATAAGGGATTAACCTAATAAAAAAATAATGACCCTATATTTAACACCATATATTTATTTAAAATCAAGATATGTGAATGTGATCAAATAAATGACAACAATAAATGTATTTTAATTGTAGAAAAATGCTGTAATATAGAACAAATGTGCAGTTAAGGAAACAAAGTTCGTTTTTGTTTTGTTTTTTGTTGTTGAGAAAATCAGTTGTGATGTGAACAGAAATGCAGAGGAGATAAAAGGACAAACTTATTGTAGAAGAAAGGTTTTATAATGTTCTATATTCTATTCATTAGTTAATATGACCCTTAAAGGACCTGGAAGCCAGCTCAGGATATACGCTTGGCTCGCACTAGAATTCATTTCATGAGCAGGATCATTTAATCAACTATCAATAGTCTTTTAAGTGATATACATGAATGAACAGTTCAGCTAAAATGTCTAGTTTATATTTTGTGAATTTCATCTGCGATTTTCAGACTCTTTCATTGAATAAAAATTATAACTAAATGAAGAAAAAAAACCCACTGCGTGTTAAACAGCTACCAACTTAATCAAAAGATGCGCAAATGTCTCATTGAAATGAGCAAAAAAGCACCCATCGCAGAACGTTGATGTCAGCAGGCATGCAGGAGCGTATGTGTGGCCATATGTATGTTGCCATAGCTCTGTGTACAGTTGTAACTGTGCAGATGTTTCAGAGCAGCTTTTATTCCAATCACGAGGACTTGAAATGTCCACAGGGAGAATGTGAAACGACACTGAGCTCTTCATGATGTTGAAGTGTAACGAAGGTTGGTTCTGTGAGCGTTTGAGGACACCGCATGTCAGAATGTGTTTAGAACACACACACACACACAAACACAGGCACACACACCCATGCTGCTAGTTTTATAGCAAGGTGACAGGGCGCTATTAGCTTCCTGTGCACCTCATCACAGGCTATCAACAGCAGTCAGGGGAAGCAGCACTCCTCTTTAACACTCTGTGACAATGACAGGAGGACAGAACGATTCCATAAAAAGGGCAAGCCATCATCATGTTCATCATCATCACCACCTCACCTTCAATGAAAGATTTTAACATGAACTGTCTGAGAACTGTGGGAGTGTTGTGATTGAGATCTATCTTTTATGCTTGCTAACAACTCTTATTTTCCCAGAGATTAAGGACAAAGGGATACTTTATTTGGAGGAATAATATTTTTAGTGAGGGTGAGGATGAACCCAGTGACTCTCACTCAATAGTCCCAATCTTATTTATGAGAAACTTTAAATCTTAACCACCCTCAGCGTAGTAATGAACGCTAAAATTACCAATGTGAATAAACAAACTGTTCTGACCAGCCCCATTGGGTGAGTTTATTTCTAATATATATATATATATATATATATATAAAAATTTTTTTTTTACATTTTACACTTCTGGGGCCAGCCTCAAGTGGACAATAGAGGAATTACAACTTCAGTCACCTCTTATTATGTGCCCATAGTGAAGGTGGGGGTTTGCTGCTTGGTTACAACAGCACACATTTCCTTAACGCAACCACAGGCTAAACCTCTTTAACAACAGCCCCTTGCTAACCCCAACTCATCTATCAGCATAATATCTGCTTACTTCCTTCCCTTACCAACGTGTTGACCCACCTCTTTGCAGGGCTACAGCTGGTACTAATGCTTTATTTTCCAACCATAATTTTTCAGGCAATAGCAGGCCTAAAAACTTGTCATGTTACCATTCACATACTACAATTTATTTCTTTCCTTTTGCAATTTTCGATGGAAAATACACATAGTTGTAAGAGGTGCTTTCTCAAACTGAAACAAATGTTGACCTATGTGATTGAATTGCATTTTTTTAAACCAGTGCAACATTCTGTAATAGCTCAAAAACATATCTAGAGTTGAGTGTCATTTATCACCAAGCAAAATCAGAAAGAGTACACATACAGTAGATGGTTGGCAAAAAAATCCCATAAATGTATACCTTTTAGTTACTTAGCTAACTTGGTTATCTAAGTGCTTCATATGCGTTTATAAATTGCCACCAGATAGGAATTGCATTTATTCCCAATGGGTTCTGAGAAGGCTTGAGAAGCTAGCATTTAATTGGCCACTAGAATCTGTCATGTATTTTGATGGATTCTTCTGCTTCTAAAGCAGTAAAATGCTTGTGACACAGACTCAACGTAAAACACTGAGAGAAATGCAGATGAATTGATGTCGATGTATTTATAAAAAAATTATTTATGTAAATGTTGGTTTAAACATAAGCAGATCAATACGCAATTGTTTGTCTGTTGAGAGTTAGTTGCCTTTACACTTCAAAATGAAAAAAAGTAGTTTTCTTTACATTTATATATCTGTTTATGTATTGATTCATGCTCTTAATGTGGTTCAGCAGGCTCCAGTGTTTTTGAGTTCTATATCTCCATTGAGAGAATGAAAATGCTTCATTAGTTTTAGAACACAAACAGAACAACAAAACTCTGTTAACAAAGAAGACAAAACAATGACATAATGCCAATTCAAATAAGAGATTAATATCTTTCCTATCAAGTCTTTTTTCTCCAGGTTGTGATATGGGATTAGTAAATGAAGAAGACAATTTTTCTTTATAAAATATTCACTGTTATAATGCACACCTGCATCCTTTTCTTGAATTTAGTACCTCGAAACTTTGTTATGAAAAACAGCAGTTTTTTTACCTACATACATATATATATATCGTTTTTAACTATAGTAATTATTAGATATTCATAAAGGTGTGTACACACCAAAAAGCAGATACACTGCAAGTGCCATGAGAAGGTGGATGCATAAATCATCTGCTCTCAACAATCTGCTCAGACCACAAGGATGTCATGGAGGAGGGGCTTCATTCTCCTCTCGTTCAAATAAGACTCCCTCAGTATCTTCCCCCTCTTCCAGAACCCACTTCAACTACAAATACACCAACTTGTCAATAACACTAATAGATTGACGTTTAAAGCTAACAAAGTGTCATCAAACTTGAAACTCAGCAGATTCTCCTCCACTTCACAGACTCTCCTTCGAACAAGGTCTGTTTGAGTCTTGTGCTTGTAAAAGGCATGTGTAAAAGTGACTTTTTAGTATACTAAAGTAGAGCGACTGGTCTACTATTTTTCTGTTGAGACTCCCCTCTGGACGAATCGCCACAAATCTGGAGTAAGCTGATAATTTGGGAAACATAATTCTGCCAAAACTTCAGATTTTTGATCTTCTAAAATTCCTGCTTTTCTTCTGATCGCAACTTTGCATCATCTGCTTTTGACTGCTCCTCTGTTGCAGCTTTAACTACGTACAGTTGCATCTTCTCATTGACTTCTCTGTTTGTTGGTGTGTACACACATTTAAATTGTAAAATGGTGAATTTTTGTCAGCTCATCGTTCTGTGCTCTATGTTTCACAGCACTCCATGGTAAAAATAGCCCCGCATAAAATATAATATATTCGTAATATATTACGAATACAGGAGAGGTGGAGGGCCTTTATTTTCTACCTTAACCTATCATATATGATTCAACTTTTTTTCAGCTACATATCAGTGCATTAGAGCAGGCTTGTTTAGCTCTCCAAGATGTAAGACCCTTATGCTAACAAAGATTTAAAAATGGTATGTGAACTCTTTTTTTTTTGTTGTAGATTTCCTAAAAAATCTGCGCACGTTAAACTGAACTGCAATGTATAAACACAGTGAAAGTAGACTATTAAAACAACAACAATTGAATTCTGATCCCTGTCCTCTCTCAGAAGGAACACAGGGTTTAAAAAAACATCTGGATATCTTGTGTGTTTTGCATGAAAATAACAGGTTTATCTCATAGTTGATGTTTGTCATGTGCTGATATGTACTTTATTATAATTCAGTGTTTTACATTTCTCAGAATGAACAAAAAATTCTTAAAAACTTTAACTGTTATTAAATAGGAGGAAAAAAAATTGCACTGAAATTCTGGTGAAGGAAAAGAAATTGTAATAGAACAATTGTTGAATTTTAAAAGCGTAATTTTAGTTGATGAATCTTTATCACAGCCTCTAGCATTAGAGGCAATCTGTTCATGCAGTGCATTTCTAAAAATCATTATGGAGGTAAAAATGCTCAAAATATACAGTAGAAGTTTCTTGGTTAGCGTCAGAGACAGCACTCAACTGCCAGTAGGCATGTGTGCTGTTGTAGTGCATCACCTGTTCAATAATGCAACTCTCTTCAACAGCCGGACCAAGAGAACCAGTCTAAAAGAGGCAATTCAGAGAACAATAAAAAGACAAAGGATCTGCACTACACTCTCAGAATCTAACAACTCCTTACAACTTATTTGTTTTTAAAAGCCTTTTAAAAGTGGTTGGCCGGGGCAACATTGAGCATTGCTGATTTATTTATTTATTTTTTTTTTGCATGACATCATGTCCGTCTGTGATCTATCTTTTGAAATTGAAGCACAAAGGCATATACCAGGATGCAAAGTGTGCTAAAATGACAAGACAAATGCTACCACAAGTTGAATAGTAGCAGCAGGTGAGCAGAGTAAACTAAAGCAGATTCACTTTAAACAGGTGAAATTGTGTGGATTGCAGGTAAACAACCTTTCCAATGTTCTGATTGTTACTATGAAATCATCTCTGCACATGTAAAAATAGTTTCATGCACTCGCATAAATTAGGCCTTGGTTGTACAAGCAGAACAGGTGTGTTTAAATGCATACCAGGTGAGCTATCTGAAGGAAGGCACTGGTGTTGGAGCGTTTTTGCTATTGATCGTCAGAGAAACTGAGCTATCACTTATTCACTTCATCTAAATATAGATTATGTATTTAAATATTACACTTCTTACACAGCACATCAGGTAGTAACTTGCTTGATTTAAAAAAAAAGTGTATTCACAACTATGAAGATCACTTTGCTATATTTGGATGGCCACACATATTTTTGCATATTTCTGATGAATCTCAAAATGTAATAAAAGTAAATTGTATGGGTTTTTGGATATCCTTAGTAACTGATTTATAACTATTAGCTGCAAGGTGTTTTTTGAATGTGCCAACAGCCTAAAAATATTCAAGAGATAAAGTTAAATGAATGGTTGGGGGTCATAAATATTATGCCTCGTGCTGTTAATTGGATTTAGGCAATACATTTTGACATCCCTTTTCCTGTAGCTCCATGAGGGTGTGGATATATTGCTCTATAAAGTGTTTCACTTTGATTAAAAAATTCCAATGAATGGAAAAAGTTCTGACTATTATATAGTTGGAGGACAGATTGATTTTAGGAAAAACAAAAGCAAACTACTTTAGAATACAATATTAGAAAATATCTTCCAATGGTTTTCATCGAATCTGCATTAATATTATCCCCTGAAGTTATTATTTCAGAAGGCTGTTATTGTGCAAAGAAGTTTTAAGAAAATCTGTTCATAAACAGTGTGAACGTTCTCATGTAAAAAAAAAAAATAAAACTTGGTCTAAATTCCCAAACGCTTTTTGCGATCAGGCAGCTTATGACTTAACAAATCCACTGCACTACACCTTTCAAAAGTCAAAAGTTAATTAAAGCCCATCTCGTGTATAAAATAAACACAATGTAATGCATAGTCTCTTTCTAATTAATCAATCTATTCATTTGTGCAAACAGCTTATTTCATTTAGTTCTGATAGCATAAAACATTGGTCAACAAATAGTATTTTGCAACGAGCCAGTCCTTATTTATCTGACTTTTATATGTATTTTATATTTGTTTTTTATTAGACTCATGCCTTTGTATAGGGATAGACGTCATTTTTCTGGGCAAGGGCAAATTTACAATCCCGGCTGAGGACGGAGCTGAAAGCAGTCAGTGAAAATATTTAAAAATATTTTAAAAAATGTACATGAACGTGTAGACCACAACAATTGGCCAGTATAAAAAGTATTATACATATGTTGTGAAACCAGGAAACCAATGCTAATTGCTTGTAAAAGTAAATGATAGAACTATGATTTTAAAGATAGGTCATTTGAACTTTATATAAAAAAATTATTGTTATTCAGCTGTTGATTTCATTGCTTCTATTACTAACCCTAACCCTGCAAACAAGACCAAAGAAATTCACCCTCCAACCTCTGACAATTGTATGGTTAGATCTTTATTAAATGAGAAAAACAAGCTGTTTTGGACCCCTGACTGTGATTTTACATTCAGACCACACAGATTTTATGAAGCATAGCTTCCTTTGATGTATTGTGAAAAGGTTTGGCTTTCACCTTTTATTGTAGTATATTTGGCACAAATGGGAAAGCTAAATGAGTTTCATTTTATAGCAGTAAAAGTCCACTAAAGGCATTCTCCCAAAAGAGAAGTTAGCACAATGGTTACTGACTGCTCTCAGTCACTTTCGCACCCCAGTGTAGTCTGGGCCGATTGTGATCCATCATCTTTTTTCTTAACAAGAAATCAAAGTCAGTCATTAAACATGTCTTATTCTGTCAAAGCACTCTTCCTGGATTAATCCTTTAAAAAATGTTCTTCATCTGATGCTAAACTCAGAGGGGAATCCCTCTAATTATTCACTTTGACTGAGGGCTTTAGACAAAGTAGCAGTTCTAACAGCATTTTAAAAGAGTTTTAAAAAGTCCGAGCATGTTATTAGGAGAGTGGATAAAGACACAATTTCAGTGCATTGTTGACTTTGTGATTCTGTTATTCGCCTATTTTGGATTTTTGTTTGTTTTGTCAAATGCGGCAAAAAATTGCTTCGTTTAAGTATGTTAAAAATGGTCTACACAAGTATTCTACAAATTATTTACAATTACTTTAGCTGCAAACACTGTTTGTGTAAGTATTTGAAGCATTGCAGATAATAAAGTGTTTAAAAAAGAATAGAAAGCTATCTTCATACTGTACTCAAGTGAAGAGGAAAATGAGTGTGGGTGTATGTTTGAGAATCTATTCATGTGAAAAAAGTAAAGCAAAGACAGACAGAGGAGTGGAGAAAGAAAATAAACTGTGCTTAGGACAGATGTTTGAGGCGTGTAGACTTTAGCATATAATGTTTTTACACACTTGTACATTTATACATTGACAAAAAGTAATCAGCACCAGAGGCTGAAAATGCTAAATTGGGGGATTTCAGATGGCAGAATTCAGCTAAGAATCTAAAACAAAATTCAATATATTCAAAGAAAATTTATTGCAGATTAAGTTTGTCAGTGGCAGAAACAAGAAATTAAACATCTTTATCGAATAGTAAAAAATTATGTTAAAAAGTGATCGTTGGAAACTTGATGCATGTAAAACAATATTTAAAGAAAAACTGAAATATAGAGGTTCCATCTTTACAAAGTGAATAATTCATTAAAAGTTATAATTGAGCTATAAAATTGGAATTGAAATGTAAGAATTCAACTGTGCAAATCTCTCTCCCTCTCTCTACTATATATATACACCAAAATATAGAACACCAAAAAACACTGAAAAACCAGTAAGCCCAGGCACTAAAAAAATTGTTTAGTAATTGAATGTTCAAAAGTGTGGATATAAGATGATAGTGGGATTTCTGTGACAAGTTTCTGTGCCCTGACACCAACCAGGTTGGGTAAAAACAGTTTGACATAAAATTGAGAGTTCTGGCATTGAAATGTCCATTAGCAGTTTTACATGATGTCAATGAATCAATGAAAAGAACAAACACCCTATCCAATTAGCTAAAGACTTTTTCTTCCTTTCCTTCACCTTTCATCCTCTTAGGGTCATGGGTATGTTGTCTCCAGCACTAAACAGCCAAACAGCCAGACTACCATCTAGACAAATGATCGGCCCATTCCATCTCAGAGCTATGTTCTTTTTATGTTAGTTAAAACAATAGGTTAAGGTTAAAAAAATTTAGTTGCAACACACAAAGCTATAAAACTAGCTATATAAAAAAAATCGTTTGGTTGCGAGGTACTTTATGTTGTAAAGTCTATCTCTCTATCCAAACACTATGAACAAATTAAAAAGTATGTTTTATGACTGATCACCGCATCACCACATCACACCACCCTTACACTTTGTCTACAATAAGCCCCCGACCGACCCCCATTTGCAAAAACTTCTTTAGCACACAGAGACCGAATTAATACTTGGAAGATGATGATAAACCTGAGGAATTGAGTGTTCTGTACATCTACACACAATAATCTTCAATGTTTCCCTCTGCTTCAATGGGCCTGATGGAGGCCACTAATACATAGACGACAAACAAACGCGTTCTCACATTATAGACCAAATGGGCAGAGCCACAAATGTGTAACCTCTAATTTTTCTTTTTGTCCTTAAGTAGATGGATCCGAGTAAATGGAAGAAGAGAAAGAGACTGAAAGAAAACCTGAAAAATATAAGCAAACCAAAAGATAAGAAGCAGAAAGAATCACAACAAGCCAGCATCAAGCCATGTGTGAACTTAGGCCATCCAAGGATGCCTGATGTTTATCGGTTGCAAGAGTACAATTGTTCCCTCTGAATCTGGAGAGGACAAATAGATAGCAATTATTGCTGAGGAGCCATTAGGGCCACTTCTTTGCCCCACTGCACTGCCATTGCTAACTAATGGACTGACAAGAGCAGCCACCGCTGAGCAGGCTTGTGCTCTTCCACTCAATCCCTAGTTGGTTTGTGTGTACGTGTGTGTTCATCTGTGGCTCTGTAAAAGGGGTAGTAAGTGATTGTTGCAGTGCGGTCCTGTTTGTTGGTCAGCACTAATTCAGTTTTTCTTGCTATTTGTTATTGTAATTTATTATTTCCTAATTTTGAAATGGGATTCAGTCAGAGATACGCTGTCAGCAAACGTTCCTCATCTTTTCAAACAATGTGTACACTTTTTCCTCTCTACTTATCTGGGTGCTGAAGGTAGATGTTTGTCTCTGTTGTTTGGTTGTTTAAGCTCACAGAACTGTAGGCTCTGCATTGAGGTTGAACAATCATACACTTTGTAAGCACCCTCTTTGTTAGGGAATATACTAATTTATCTACGAGAGAAGTTATGAAAATTTAAGAGCTATGACACACTGAAAAAAATTAGGTAAGATTTAACAAATAATTCTCATTGAATTACTTCATTGAATTATATCGACACATTTTAAGTATGTTAGAGTTAATCTACTAGATATATAGTAATAATTACCTATATTTTCCAATAGTAAAAAACACACATTATTTATTTGGGAAAGAACAAGAAATACCAGTTAATGGTTTTATTTTAATTTTGTTTATGTGGTCTTCAACTTCAAACATAAATATATAAGGTATTTCAAGTACACTAGCATGCTGTTCAAATACAGTGGTGTTTCTTCAAGTCATTGACGATCTAAATACACTAAAGCTGCATTTGAAGTAAAGCTGTTAAAGCTATTAAAGAACCATAAAAAATTAAAGCATTTTACTATACTAGGACATATTTTTAACATTTCAATACATAATGTAACATTAGAAGCTGTAGTAACTCAGTGTCCATCTACTAAGGAATTGTTATTTCCTCTGCATCATAAATGAAATAAAATAGATCATAGAATATGTAACTTATGTGAATGTAATTCTTATACTGATTCAACAACAGCATTGTCACATTCTTTTACCTCAAACTTAAAGGAACAAAATTATTGGAGCATAATAAGAGGTGATATTGATCTTCTGACTCTCCTGAACATAGATAGCTATTTTTTAATTTAAAAATGATCATGATGCATTATAATAATGTTATAATTATGAGATAAAATCTCATAAATGCTGTATAACTACCTGTATTAATGGTAAGTTACAGAATGAATATGTGTTAATAAAGCATTTATTATCACACTGATCTCATGAATTACTAATAATTGATAACTAACTGGTTTTTAAATAGTGAAAAGATTCATTTGAAAGCGATTAACTGATCCTCAGTAAAGCATGAAATTTGTATTATTATGAATATTTTATAAATGCTTTTGAAGCAGGAAAAAAGTCTTTAAAGTTATTTGTTATTTGATATATTATAAAAGAGAACAGATCAGTAAACTGTAATGTCCACGGGAGGTATTAAACAGTCTCCTGAGTAATTTTTTTATAGTGCACTTTCCAAGTCTATGTTCTTCAGAAGGAACCAGCTCATTTAGTGCAGTCATTTAGTCACACACACTACAGTAAGCAGTTAAAGGACAGAAATAAATAAGTCTTGCAGATGAAAATGTTGATGGTAGCTTATGTGGCAAACGACTAGAAACATATTGAGCGTCAGCATGCCATCCTCAAGCAAGAGGTGATGTCCCTCAATGTGTCTGACATCTCTGTGATACTGTGCAAGAGTGGAACTGGATCCCAGAATCATCAGCAGCTCTGGGCAATTCCATGCCCACGATAACTCCATCCCCAAGTACTCTGTGTATATTATTAACTTTAACAACAATGGCTGTGATTTGAGTTGTGTTCAGTAGAAGTTTTTTAAACTCTTGTTTGAAACTGAAAATAAAAATTTTCAAGGTCATTGAATTGTAATTTGAGAATGACAAAGTGTTGCATAGGTTTATGACTCAAATTAAAAGAACCAAGCCCAGGAGCACTGTGGGTGAGTCAAGGTGTCAGAGAAAATGGGAGACAAGAGTGCACAGCTCTCCTCTGGGACTCATTGAAACATTACATAACTAGGGGTCCATTCACACTTGACCCTTATTAAACTTGCCTCAGTTACTGTCAATTACAACAAACACTGATCATATTCCTTCAAACACAGACACCCAAACACAAGCAGGGAAAAAACAGAGGGAGAGGGAGCGATAAAGAGAGAGAGAGAGAGAGAGAGAGAGAGAAGGAGAGAGAGAGAGAGAGAGAGAGCGAAAACTGACTGTGGCATGTGCAGCTGAATTGACTCGTGTTCCACAAGCGTTTAATTGCCCCGAGTGTAGCACCTGCTCGCCCAGGGCACTGCTGCTGGCACAATCCCACATCACAAACTTCCTCACACACTTCTTCACATTTCTGTCACTTACCTGCCTACAGGGAAACAAAAAAGACACTTACCTGAAAGAGTGTGACAGCGCAGGGAAGAACAGCGGATCAGGAGTGCATGGCAGGAGAGAGGACAAGAAACAACTTGGTGAATATCAAACACTAACAGATCCTTGTGAATTCATGTCACTAAAACCTCCAAGAGGGGGGTTGCTAAAATGCTTGGCTATAAAGGGCTAAACTCTACTCCTTAATGATTAGACAATTCTGAGACATGCAGCTGCAGGTACATGAGTCAGTTTTATCTTATGTAATCTAATTTCAAAATGACAAAATTTATTTTAATGCATGTTACTTGAACATTTTTGGAGCTTCCAGTCTAGCTTTTGAACAAAACAAAAAAAAACTCAATATTTTTATATTTTATTGTCTTAACTACCCCAAACTATAAAATCTGCCATACCATACCATAATCTACCATAAGATTTGTTTAACTTGTCTCCTTGAAATTTGTTGAATTAATTTCACGGATTACATCTCAGTCAACACTACCAAACCCTAACACTTAGTATTACACTAGCAAATCAGTAACTGATTTGAAATAACTGATTTAACTTGAAGAGTTGGGTATCAATAAAAAATTGCCATTAAAAAAACAGCCACATGTCTTGTATATTTGGGTATATTTTGTTCAAATTTTGATAATCGATTTTCCAAAACACACTATATCTTCAGAGTTGTCCAGTCCTGCTCTGTCTCTTTTCTTCCTCAAATCATGATATAGGGCAGTTCATGTTTTCCACAAAATGTCAGTGTCATAAAAATCATAAAAACATGAATAGCTGTCATGATGGCTCCAGCTTCCGTAATACCAGAATAGTTCATGCAAGAAAATCTCTCTACGAATCGAAACAGCTAACCAATGGCTCAATAGATCGATGACGAACTTGCTAAATCATCTAAATATAGTTTTTTATTGCACATCTTAATTGCTCTTGCTATATTTGTAGTTTTTAGAATAAAATCAGGCTAAAACTACTAAGATTGTTGAATTATTGATGTTTTAAGTGGAATGCTATGTTGTTCAAAAAGAAAGAATTTATATCATGTAGAAGTCAATGCATCACTTCTCATCATATCACAGCAGCTGCTATTTATAATGAAAAATGTAAGACCCATCAAATGAATTACCAAGTTTGCAGTCTTCAGCACCGAACACAAAGACTTGATCCAGGTAAATGATTTAAGTTAATATAAAGTTATCTTGGTGCTCTAGTCTGTCAGTCTCTGAATCTCCTGCTATTGAGGATTCTACATGTTAGAAGTCCAGAGATTGAGATTGGTGCTTAGTTCTTTGTAAATGTGTTTCACATCTCGAGTTAGTCTTCACTCAAATGCACTTGTCCAACCAGTGTTAGGAGGCTGGTGTAACTACCTCAGGGGGAGGTCTTAATAAATCATCGGATGTAACAAAACCCTGTCTTCGAGCTTGTAACTCGTCACTGACTGTAAAAACATTTTATTTTATTTAGAAACCAAATCATTTTGAGCTCGACAACACTCATTTATCTCTTGTATTTCAAAAGTCAGACCCTTTTTGGTTCCTTACAGACCCCCATTTAACTTATATGTTGAAAGCCAATCAGAGACGAATGATTGATCAAAGCATTGCATTTAATTTCATGATTGGGAGACTAGTAAGCGCCATTAGAGCTAACTGATGGCTAAAAATATTAAACCTGAAGCCAGGAGTGACTTACTGTTACAAAAATGTATAGTTAGCAGCATTTAATTCATAACAATATCCCCCTTCTACTTCAATTCAGGAGCTCAAGTAAAATGTACAGGGTATGAAAACACCTTGTACTTTTATTCTTCCAATCATGAACATCAGCACAATATTGTTTATAGCAAACATATGACAGTCAAGGGAGAATCAAAAGATGCATCCTGAGATAATATGTGTATGCAGTATTTTTCAGTGGATTATTTTGGGATCTGTTTCTATAATACTATTAAATACATTTTTATTACAATCAAATCGTTGGTTATCTTTTAAATGCTACCAAAAATGTATATGTGAGGGGTGTGAGCCATAATTATATATTTAGATTCTCACTTCTATTTGACAATATAATAGAGATACTGTCAACTAAAGCTGTTCTAAAAGCCATGGGAATGTTCTGTTGAATGAATAACATTTAAAAAACTTTCAACACAATATACAACTGCCTGCCAAAATTAACACATTGTAAAGATTCATTATAAGACCAACATTTAGAAATGTACAAATTCATACATTCCATAAAGAATTTAAAAAATATGTGACAATATTCTTTCAAAATTACAGATATGAGGTTTTAATCATATGGTCAGCACAGTCAGTAAATCTGACTTATTGTTCCATGTAAGCATGTACTGCTTTTTGGGACAGATATCTTTAGATAGAACAAGCTTGCTGAAGAATAGAAAAAAAACATATTTGGGTTAGGGAACTAACCCTTGTCAATAGTATTTTTACCAGCAGTCCAAAACCAGCAAAATCAACGTTAAAAGATTGTTTCTGCTTTGATAAAAATGTGTTTAAAGTGTATTAGCATAGATAACTAAGTTCAGTCTTGGAGAGTAATGCTGCCTTATTCTCTACACTAATAAAGCCCACCTGAAGAAGCAGTGGAAGGTCTGTGGGTCATCAGAAAGCTACAGGCATGTGCAGCTTTCTCAAGGCTGGGGCAATACTCTATAGGGCCACTGCTCTCCAGGAACAGTGTTGTGTCATAAAATCTGATTTGTAAACTAATCCATTTTTAATGTTTGCATCTCATTTACTTCTATATGCACATAGAGTTCCCTAGGCTTCTGCTCATGCAGAGCAGATAACTGTAAAATGCACTCCAAAAATATACTGGTCTAACTACATTTTAATTTGTGGCAGATAATTGTTCTGTTTTGGCAAAATAATATTTATTTTATATCAAAGTAACGTTAACAGGAAGGTTTACATTTGATTTTCAAATCTTATATGGATTTAAAACGGCATCCCTCTTTTTCAGCATGTTGATTAACAAATTCCAGTATTGCAAGCATCAACCAGCATTTTCAAGCACTGACAAAGCAAAAACTGCACAAGAACATGAGGACCTTAGCCTATAAATGAAACCTGTTTAAGCATGTAACTTTTTAATCTCTTTGCAGAACGCCGTCAACTTTCTTAAATGGTGGTGTCGGAATCCATTCATAAAACCTTAATTGCATTTCTTTTGCACAACAGTGATATTAAGGGGGCATAAATAGAGTTTCAAAAAGTTTTCAACCGGAATGTGTTCCCGTCACAGAAACAATTTGGTATATAGCTCAGACGGAGACATTTGATTGTGTTTTAAATGCTATTTTAAGGCGTTTGATTTCATGTGGTAATTATACAAAACTTTATGGTCTGTGTAAATCAGCTAATGTTCTAACCCCTCTTTGCTGTCTTAGTGAATTTTCAGGCGTTGTCTGGTAATGTTTTTGTCAATAAAAAAAAACTACTAATCATTACACTTTAAGCTTGCCCAAAATTGACTAAATGATATCAAAAGATTATTTCAAAAGGAACTCTATAGTTCCTAAGTTAACAGTAAATTATAGTTATTTTTTTGTTAAACTATGTTAATCCACATTAGGCCTTTGTAAAGCTGCTTATAAGCAATGAAATAAAAACATTTTGATTTATTGATTGATTGAATCTTGAAAGAAAAATAATTTGAAACTATTTTAAACTATTAGTTTGGTCTATCTATTTACATTCTTGTGTGGATACTACATTTGATATAAACAAACATTCTCCTATAAGTTACTATCCAGTTTTTCTTGTTTAATTAATTCTCCCTTTCCCCAAAACTTTGAAATATTTTGCAGGTCAAGCAAAAGATCAAATCTTGATCTTCCTCCACTCTGTTGTATATTTACTCTTTACCCTTTTCCTTTTGATTCAGCTGTTTAAAAGGATTTTAATAGAAACACCCCTTGAGGCAAAATCAATTCAAAATGTGTCTCATGTTTAGACTTTTTTCATTTTTAAGGGACAGCCTGCTTTTCAATAGAAAGCCTGGACATGCAATAATAGAGAACATCTACTGAGGAGAAGGACAAGCAATTATAATCTGCTAGAAGCCCCACTGGACAAAAAGTGATTTACTTGGAAAGCCACCTCTTTCTGTGCTCAAGTAACTGCTTGCCAGTCTATTCGGGTCTGTGACAGGCTTCCAGATGTCAATCAAATTAACTACCATTTACTGCTGATTTGCTGGTGTCATTGTCAATATTCTTCCGTTCCTCTGATGACTGGGGAGGGGAAGTGGGACAGCAGTGGAGCAAAGAAAATCAGATCCTTTGCAAAATGTCATATGTCCACCCTTTGTCCCAGAAGAAGCAGAGGGAGGAGGGAAGAGGAAGGACATCTTCCATTTGAGGTGCATTGCTGTGCTGCATGCAAATCTGACTCAGGGGAACAACATGCACTGCTTTTAATGGAGTTCAGGAAAACTCATTTACAGAGCCGAGACTCAGCAGATAATAATGATAATAATGCATTACGAGCGGAGTGACTCTGTCTGTTGGTGTGGTCTTCTGTGATACCGTACAAAGCTTGAAATCAGTGGGGGGTCAGGGTTTGTAAGACATGTGAAAAGCATTCAAAGCAATTTTTAATGGATCGCGTATACGTGTGGTAAACATTCAGAGATTTTAAGAAAACTATCAAAATCATTTAGGATAGTTTCAGTGTATTTTAGTTTTAATTGAGGTAATGCCCTGCTTTATGTTAATCTCTTCACTTTCCTTTGCTGGAGGGCATTCAAATCTGCATACTCTGTAAGTAGGTACTTCATTTGATAAAGTAAATCACTCCTGACGGTTCCTGTAGTACCTACTACATATTGAAGGTTGGATGGTGGGATTAAGAAATGTGGACCTTTCACGCACTCGGGATTATCACCGGATGTAGAAAAACCATTCAGGCTTTAAATGTCACAATCAGCTCACTTCCAAGATTTTGCATGCTGATTAGTATGCAAGTAAATAAATTCAGAGTTCTGAATTAAATATGAGAGCATGTGACTCTTTCAAAGGCAGGACAGTCAAGTTATGCTGCAGGGACATCACGTGATGGTCAGGATGGACAACACGGCGCCGATGAGGTATATCTACCGACCAGGAGAGATATGCTTACCCCGTTTGTCGGTTTTCGCTCACAGACTTCTCCTCTGGAGTCAGCATTGGGGTTTGTCCCTAGTTGCAGTCCTTATCCGGCAAGTTGAATCAGACAGCGGATGCACTGTCTCGGTGGAAACCCCACTCCAGCAAATCTGGGAACGCTTTTGTATAGCAGAGGTAAACCTGTTCGCCACCGTAGAAAATGCTCAATGCCGACTGTTCTACGCTCTGTCCCTGGCTCCTCTCTGGATAGATGCGCTGGCGCATTGCTGGCCCAGGAAGAAACACATATTTGCATTTTCTCCAGTGAGGCTCCTTGCACCCCTCTTGTGCAAGATCAAGAAGGCCGAGGCAGAGGTCCTAGTGGTGGCACTTTATTGACCCAACCGACCTTGGTTCGTAGAACTCTTCTCCCTCGTGACAGTCCCTCCCTGGCCTGTTCCCCTCCTGTCGGACCTTCTGACCCAGGGATGTAGGCACAAGCACCTGCACCTAGACCTGTGGAATCTCCATGTCTGGCACATCAAGCCGCAGAGGACCCCCGGTTAATGCCATGCTGGTTCAAACACTGTGTCTTGCCAGAGCTCCCTCTACTAGGGTCTGTTATGCCGGAAAGTGGTGTCGTTTTGTCGACTGGTGTACTCCATTCGATCCAATCAGCAGAGCTTTAAATTCTGTCAATTACGACAGGGCTCTTGTTTGCGTTAGCCTCGATTAAGAGGGGGGGGGGTCTGCAGGCACTCTCTGTCGACAAGACCTGATTAAAGTTCGGACCTGGTGATACTCATGTTACTCTTAAGCCTAGGCCTAGATATGTGCCTAAGGTTCCTACCATCCCACCAGCCACTGGTCCCAATTGCTCAGTTTGAGCACTGAGGATCTATGTAGAAAGGACACAGACCCTTAGAAGTTCTGATCAACTCTTTGTATGCTTTGGAGAAAAGCAGACGATAGGGAAGGCCGTCTCCAAACATAGGTTGGCCCACTTGCTGGAGGTCATCTCTACTGCATACACAGCGTCCGATGTCTCTTGCCCCCTGCAGTTGAGAGCCCACTCTATCAGGGGTGTTGCAGCCTCCTGAGTGCTGGCAAGAGGTGCTGGTAGCATTGTCTGAGATGTATGAAGTGGTGTGCAGTTTGAGTTGCACCATTCTTAGTGATATGTAGGCTATTTTTGCCCCTGGAGATAACCTCCAGCTTGTTGGCTCCTCTTGCCCCAACAGGCGTAGTAGAGTAAGCGGAGTATTCCTATGTTCTGTCCATGTGTGTGCCCTCTATGAGGGACTACCGGCTGAATCTTTATGACCTCGGACATGGGAGGGCCAAACAGTTTCACGAAAAGCTAACTCTCGAAAACTATTGCTATAGCTGATTCAATCTATCTTCCCTCTAAAAGACCTTTCCCTAGTGGTTCAAGACGCATTTTCCATAGGTCTCTCAATGAAACCTTTTGTGTATTAAACTGCCGGAAGGTCTAAGTTCAGCCTTCGAGGTGGCGAGTACAGCCTCCGTGCGTCTCCCTTTAGCTCTGGAATTGATGCTGTCTCCTCTGGTATGAGTCGGTTTGAGGGAATTATTGCCCGATTGCCAATTAAAAATTAAGTCTATACTTAAGGCCAGGGCGGAGGAGGGCCTGTTCGGTACCTGACTACTGAAGTGCCTGGCTTGCCTGGCCGACGGCCGATGTGGAAGGATCTAGGTTTTGGCATTTTGCAGAGTGTTCCAATAGTCGTTATTGACATAAGTCGTAGTGACCGACTGATGGGGAGAGTAATGGCTACTTTCGGGAATAGGGAACGGAGACTTATGTCCCCTAACCACAACCGTAAGGTCATGAGTAAGTCTGGTTGCCTAGAGCGTCACGCTTTCATTTGCTTTATGCATGACAACATGATCTGAAAAGTGACATAAGTGTATCACTTTCACCAGAGCCTATGGCAGAAATGAAGCCCAAACCCAAATGATTTGTTGAGGCCCAACGTGCTAAGCAGGACTCAGGAGAAACAAAAGAAAAAAGTTATAGGCAGGGTACAGATCCTTATGCAATCTGCAATCCACTAGTGACTGGTGGATTGTTGAGAATTTAGTAAAAGTTTATGATGACAGATTGGTAATGGCACAAGCCGAGAGCAGCATATGAATCTCCCTCTCTTTTGGGTGCATACTTGTTGCGAATAAGTTGACGAAGAGGTGCATACGAAGTGGCTGTTCTGGTTTGTGAGCACACATGGGCTGACTGTGGATTTTAATCTATTTGTTTGTTTTTAGTATCTGTGTTGTGGTTGTTCATTTTGTGGTTTATTTAAAAAAATAAATGTACAGTTGTGTTCCAAGAAGGAAAGGTGCCTTAATGGGGTTTAAATAATATGAATAAAAAATAGCTCTCTTTAACTTTTTTCTCTTTAACCTTACATTAATAGAGTTAGGATGCATGTTCCTGCAAGTATAAATAGGAGTTTCCTTTCTATTTTAATCACTTTACCATTTACAGTGGAGGCATGGACTATGGTCAGGCCATTTCTTAAATCTAAAGTTTATTAAAACCGATTATAAATGGACAGAGGTTACATGTAAAAACTTCATGTTCAATGGATGATTAATAAAATCAGTTATGGGTTGGACTTTTTCAGTGTCACAAGAAAAAAGCTACTTAGGCAAATGAAAAACGCATTCTGAAAACAGCAGACAGGGGAAAAGGTGGAGAAGGAATGAGTCTCCTGATTGATGTGGTTTGACTCACTTTCAAACGTGTGGAGACATTTTGGTGCCTACGGCAGTGAGTTGAGAAAAGTGAAGATCAGCAGTGTGTTTCGCTATATATGTGCCTTTAAACATTAAAGTCTGCTTATATTCAACTGTTCCTTTAATCTTCCTTTAACAGACCTCATAATAAAGATCAATATAGAAGGGTTTCCACTGCACACCTTCACAAATCTTTCAAATGTGTTAAGCTCCACTTAATAAAATGCTGGTCTGGATTTGTACCTGACACAGTGAACATGATGTATGTGAAAGTAAGGAAGCCCCTCACATGCTTAATTCCTCAAAAAAATTCTAGCTTTACAAATAGAATGTTTTCAAGGCAGAACAGCCAGAACGTGTCACAGCTCCACAGTCTAGTTCCTTGCCACTGAACAGTCCCCTGATGCTGCTCCTGTCCTGACAAGAACAAGCACACCTTCAGGCACCACACCTTCCCATCATCCCCCACTCCTGAGACAAAGTCAGCTCATCTAATCTAGCCTTAGTCATTCAGAGATTCTCTTGATCTCAACATGCCACTACTGATAAGTTTCCATGTGCTCTGCTCAGAGCTGTTACTAGCCAACAGAGGCCCACAACCAATCAGCTGGTGACTGAAAAAAAGTGGTGATGCCCTCCTCTTAACACACGCACACATGCAGCAACACACACGCACACATACAAACACATTAAGCCACTGAAGAGGAAACTTCCTGTGGGGCGCAGAAGAGGCGCACTGTAATCACTGTCTCTCTACTGGAAAATTACCTGAGCTGATTTCTGCTCCAATCTGTCTCTCCAGTCTCTTGTGTGCATGTGTAGAAAGGGGGGATAGGGATAACTAGGGGGACAATTCATCAACTGGAAGAGAAGGTGCATAGACTTGTGTTTTCTTCTACCTTTGGTCCTTGACAAACTAGGGATTTGCAAAATGGAGAAAAGCCTTTACCATGTAATTTCAGCTTTTTCCACCAATCCACACTACAGTAAAAGGGAAAGTGAGCAGAGGGATAGAAAGTTATTGTGCAGGATGTGCTGGCCTGTAATGAATGCTGAGCCCTTCAGGGAGCTGTGCACCCCACCCCCAGACCGCAGCAGTTAAGAGTCTGATTGGGGATAATTGGGCTGGCCTTCGCATGAAGTTACTGTTTGACTGCACAGACTTTGTTCTCCTTTCAGAAGAGGAGTCATGAGTAGACCTCTTATAATTGCCACCTGGTGTCATAAAAAACTGGACCCTATCTCCATAGGCCACAAAACACACAGACAAACAACAAAAAGCACATAATAAACAATACTTTTGGTCTTTTTCACCCATTTTGTACCCCAAAAAACAAAATTGTTCCGGCGCGATATCTTTTGTTCTAACAGTGTACCTAAAATGGTCCACAATAGGTCCTCAAGGTACAATTTTGCACCTTAAGTGTTTGCAATTTTGTTACTTGGGGTACAAAATTGCCCATTTAACTGTACAAAAGTCTAAATATAGGAACAAAATTGAACCCTTTTGGGTACCACCCTAGTGATTGCCATTATACTTTAAAAGGTACAGTTTCATACCTTTTTTCCTGAGAGTGTACTGCACATTTAGGGAACTGTAAGTTTGTCCAATTTTATCCTTTCAGTAATGGGAAAACAGGAATATAATACACTAGTTATTGGACATTAGCAAAATAGAAGTTATTTAATATTTATTACTATTTAAATCAGGCAATCTTACAAATCAATTACAATCTAAACAAATCAAGCCTTCCCCACCCATTTTTGTGAACCAAAGAAGCAAACCTGACTTGCCCAACTGTGAAACCCAGGTCTAGCAGGCATTTATCACATAATTAAATGATCCGCCAATAATGCAAGAGTGTTTAGCTGGTGTTGTGGAGGCATGTGTCAAATTAGTACTGGCACAATGTACTGTATAATCTGTTACGCTGCGAGCTGAACAAAACCTGTTTGCACCTTAGTTCATGTTCTGAAGCGCTTCAATTAAAGCCATCCAGGAATATCTGGGGCCTGTCATCAAGCACAAAAGGAAGTGTGACCCTTAAAGTCTCACAGAGACTATTCTCAGGCTGTTTTGTTATTCATTTATCTAGCTCTGTAAGTGACTGAGGGTGAGTAAGCAGCATGTTCTGGAACAACACACGGCAGCACAAGCAATCAGGAGAGTTCAGGAGCCTTTTTCCGCCCCTGACCTGGAAAGTGCACATCAGCACTCGTGCTCGGCTCCTGCACTGTTCCAACCTAAAGGGAAGGGGGTCCTTTTTGTTTTGAATGGCAGGAAATCCCAGAGAATGTTTTCTGTACTCCTGGTGACAAACGGTAAAGGAGAGAGAGAGGGAGAGAGAAAGAGACTACCATAGAGAGTGTCCAAGAGGCCAAGACTTGCCCCCTTTGCCCTCCCCTTCTTCTTGCCCAAAGTTGTCTGGGAGAGGCAAGTAAACATGCCCTTAAACTCACACAAGCAGAAAAGGCAAACACTCACACACAAAGATTCATAGCTGCTCCTCCCAGATTAGTCTTTCTCCAGGAGATTTCCCGTGGTTCACAGGAGTGGCTGGGAGGATGGAATGCACCACGAGAGGTGTCATGCACAAACACCAGTGCTTTGCGCGCTAGGGTTGCAGCCCGAACAATTAACACCGTACTTTTTGCACTAAAAACATGCTTCATATTTTCTACAACGCATGTGCTTACTATTTCGTTCATTATGCTATAATTTCCTCTTCCTGTTTTCACTCCATCATTACTACATCTTTTGTCTTCCAGATTTTTCTTTCTATTTTATTGGGTTGTCGGTGTTCTTCCTGAGATCTTGTGCTCTTTTTCAACAAAAAAAACCCCACTCAAACACAATCATGTTTAAAAACTCTCATGTACATTTAAACACTCTTCATGATCAGAGGATTTGTTTGGAGCAAGTGATTCGAGGGATCATAAGGCCCTTCCTACAGAACACTGTTTATTATTATTATTATTAATATAAGTTCACCATAAAATGAAACATAGTAATAAAACAACACTAACAACAACATTATTAAGATTAGTAACAAACAACAGTGATAAATTCAAACAGGTAAAACATCAAAGAAGAAAAACTACACACTGTAGGCCTGTCTAAAAAGGACTTTTTAACATTAACTTTAAAATGATCAATATCAGGACTATTCCATTTATCCGGAGGCAGCGGAACTAAAAGCACTGTTTGTCAATTAGTCACCACGTCAGCACTGTGTTACTGACATAGAGTATTTTGAAACCCTCGAGTCAACATGATGCCAGGGTCAGCATTGTCATGTCAAGTTTGAAACTACATACATGTTTTAGGTTTATCAGGAAGACACGTTTGAGCCTTTTGCTTAGCCAACATGACTTTGTGTTAGGATTTTATGGACTCTTGTGGATTGTTTATTTTGTTGATGAAATGTTTGTCACATTTTTTGTCATCAAAGAGTTTTAACAACACGAGAGAACACTTAACAACAAAATTATGAAAATAAACATATTTTTTGCCAAATGATACATTTTAAACAAAAACATGAGAAGCCGATGTTTATTTTAAATGCAATCAGACTTCACATTGGAAACTGGTGCATAGACAACCTGTGTGTGGGATCTGAGGAACACACAAAGAGCTATTTCTTTATAAGTATGTGACTATTACCTATATTAGCCTCAGGATGAAAAAGAAGAGAAGCTGTGTGGAGCAATTTCATCTATCATAAGATGACTAAAAAGACCATTGCAAACTGCTTCTACAGAGAAGCCATCCTTACAATCACAAAAAGGCAAGAATGTAGAAAGCCTATAAAGCCTTGTTGTGAATTTATTTCATTATGGGTAGGGTGTGTGCTGCTCTGATGCTCTGGTGTTTGTGCTGTACCTGGCCGTCATGGAACTAAAGCCTTGTTAAGGTAGCTAAATGATCAAAACGTCTCAAGATTGTGAGAAATTAATGATTGATTCTAGTCCGTGTTCTTCAGGATTCTCTCCAGTACTTTGATTTGAGAGAATGCTTCTTTTTATGACTGTCTAGGATCAGAGCCATCGCAGTTGTGGGGAATAGGAGTGTTTTAAAGTGAACACTTTTGCTGGTTTGAGTGTTAAACACCTAAACCTTTCCAATAAAAATTAATTTGTCTCCATTTTTGCTGGCAACTTCATCACTACCTCTCATCTCATGTAAATTTCAGTTGAACATCACTTCCTGAAACACCAATCAGCAGCACAACATTCCTATGATTAATAAATTCATTCATTCATTCATCTTCATGTCGGCTTTATTCCCTTTCGGGGTCGCCACAGCGGAATGAACCGCCAACTCACTGGCATATGTTTTACGCAGCGGATGCCCTTCCCTGCCGCAACCCATCGCTGGGAAACATTCACACACACATTCACACTTTAACACTATGGGCAATTGTTCTTATTCAATTCACTTATTCCGCATGTCTTTGGACTTGTGGGGAAACCGGAGCACCCGGAGAAAACCCACGCGATCACGGGGAGAACATGCAAACTCCACACAGAAATGCCACCTGCCCCAGCCGAGCCTAGAACCAGCGACCTTCTTGCTGTGAGACGACCGTGCTACCCACTGCGCCACCGTGACGCCCTGATTAATAAATAATTGTAATAATTTTTTTCCTATTATCAACTATCTCTCAAAAAAATAAGTTATGAATTCAATAAATTGAAAATAGCAGTTAAAATTATACCCCTGGCTTAGAGGGTTTAACCCTTATGGTCCCTCTGAGGAATCTGACCATTAACTTGTGTTGTCTCAGCATGTTACCTTCAACTGGAAGTGACAAGCATAGTTTTGACAAGACACTGTGATAGGACCACGGAGGTGAATAAATACGGGGGTCCTGCATGCCTTAAAGTACCAGACATGGCGTTCCAGAGGTCTGGGAACGATGCTTGGGGTCAGACTTTACGAACGTAAAGTAACTGGACTGGTCAGGCAGGGACTGTCTCAAGGCGGCAAAGTTCAGACCAGTAAGATGCCACATTAGGACCTCTGCCTCATCCTCCCTGATTTTGCACAGGAGGGGTGCAAGGAGCCTATAGGAGTTTCTTCCTGGTCCAGCAATGGACCAGTGCATCTATCCGAGAGGAGCCTGGGACCAAGCGTAGAACAGCCGGCACTGAGCATTCTCTGGCGTGGCGAACAGGTCTTTCACCGCTAAATAAAGCATACCCAGATCTGCTGGATTTCCACCGAGTGTATCTGCTGAATTGGCATGACTATGGACTGTGACTAGGGACAGCCCCCCGTGCTGACTCCATAGGAGCAGTCTGTGAGCGAGAGCTGACAACGGGGTGAGTGTATCCTTCCTTGCCGATTGACATAGGCAACCACCGCAATGAGATTTTGTGCTTCAGGCTAACAGCACCCCACCTGGTGTTGAACGCATGGTAGTCACTACTAGTCGCCGGGTAGGTCCTCCAGGGGGATGCCAGCACAGAGGAACCAGATAATCTTCCAAGATGGAGATTGAGGCGGCAACGGGGTGTCACGTTCACTTCTGTTGCCAAAACACCATGCTCGCGGAGGAACTCGCAACCTGAGCCAAGCTGGAGTAGTCTCATTTGTGGAATAACCAATACTGCGGAACTCAAATGCCCAGGACCTCTGAGGTTTTCAGAGGGACCAACAATTTATGCTGCTGAGACCTCAACTGAGCCAGTATCGCGTGCTTGTGCGTTAGAGAACTATAGAAAGTAATGGCTTTATCCCTCTTTCCATGTCAGCAGGAGGAAACGGCGAAAGGGAACCGATCTCCCCATGCAGGCCCTGGGCATCTGTGGGTGAGACAAAGGTCATTAGTCCCCCGTTGAAGCTGGGTGTCTTGACAGTGAACTGCAGGCGATAGCCATGACGTATAGTGTGTATGAGCCAAAGGGAACATAACGGGATGTTCCCACCTAGCTTCCTGAACTTGCCTCAACTTTTACAGAGGGAATCGCAAAAGTCCGTAGCAGTTCTCAGGTGATCCATAAGACCTGGGCAACAACTCCTTTCCTGCATACGCACCTCATATAATCGATTCACCGCTTCCACAGATTTGCATGGTCGACATGTTTGAAATTGCAAATGCATTACCTAAAAAAAATTCCTTGTTGATTCTCACACTTGTGGCTTCAAAACTAACTTGACATTTGGTATTGTTTGGAAAGCTACGTGGTCAGATTCAGATAGATAGATATGTCAACATGGATATGTGTTGATCTATTAAGCTTGATCTACTTCCAACTCAAGTTTTCTCTTCAGTTCCCTCTTGCACCTCTTTTCTGATGTCTAACTCCAGCTCATTCCAGCTAACAACCTGCATCAACCTATGCTGTACAGACTTGTACAACATACACACGTAGTGTGTGTTGCTAGAGGATGATGGGACCTTTGCTTTAAATTGAGTGCCCCAGCTTGAAATAATGAAGTGCATCGGGTAGGAGACACTAGGTGAACATTGTTTAAACCAGCACTTCATTTATAGTTTCAGAAAGTGATTTGTGACATTTAATCACAGCTATCTCCTGCAGAACTTCCTTCTTAGAGGTGCTATTGCATCCATAGCTCCTCTGCGTTCACACTAAATGATTTAAAGCTTGAGCAGAGGATTAAACAATGCAGAGGTTGGAATGAAACCATACATCGGTAACCTTGGCGTGCACCCCTGCAGAGGGGACGAAGAAGACCCTTTCCAAAGCCAAAGCCCCACTGGCCACAAAATTACATTTCTCCTAGTTATTACCTCCATAAAAATTACTGTGCACACACATTTATGGTTCTAGTTAGCGTCTGGCTAATTCATTGTTCAGCACATTTGATTGATCTTATTGTGTAAGTGTGCATGAATGCACAGTTAGTGCCCTCAAATTTATTTACATGTGTATGGCTTGCTTGAGTGCTTGTTTTATTTAACATTTTAATGAGTAACAAAGGGCTGGCAGCAGAGTAGATGTGACTAAAGCCAATAAAGCCAATTGAATAAAAACAGATGTAATTCTGCAATTAAACAGCCTTTTAGACAATCTGCCAATATGCGCTGCACCGGATATTCCTTTGATATCACCTGCACTGGAAGATATGGCAAAGAAGGGACCCCTAAAAGAGAGACATGAAAGACAGATTATGAGGCATGTGTGTCAAAACTTGCACATTTTGAAAGAAGCCCCTGTCCTAGCCTGTTCTATATCCTCCTTCACAAGGTGTCTGAACTTGTAAGATGGTGTGACTAAAGTTCGGAGGCTTTACTGCATGGGGTGAGTCACAGCCCAGATGTGGTAGCTGAACCAATGAAAGACACAGTGTCCTACCCAGTTAACAGCTTCAAAAGTGCATAGAGAGACAAGTGGGTATTATTCGAAAGTGAGTAAAATGGCATGTGGAAATTACGCATATTTTACTCTGACATTCACTGCTCCTCGATGATGGGCATCAGAGCTGTCCAGTGCAGGTAGTGGGGCGAACCAGTTCACTCTCTCTCTCTCTCTCTCTCTCTCTCTCTCTCTCTCTCTCTCTCTTTCTCTCTCTTTCTCTGCTACTATGGACATATGAGGCTCTAATGACGGGCTTGCATGGTTAACGCATCCTTTTAGCACATCGCGACTCAAGTGGGTGGAAGTGAGTTAAGAGCAGGAGTGAAAAAGTAATTGAGTTGTAATTCTGACATCTGCGTTTGAGTGACAGGTAGTGCAATGCTAATACTACAGGGACGCCAAACTCTGGCCTTTCAAAGCATCAATAAACCTCACTGAATACATTAGAAGGAAAATTGGGAGTATTTTATCACAGCAGATTTCAGCAGGGACAGGACAACATAAAAGGACATTGCCATAGGAGAAGATATAAATAACAATCGAGTTGTGACTTCTTGAGCATGGAACACTCTATGCTTCAAGCCACAGAGGCTCATGGTGCACAAGAGAATGAACCCAATGCATTTTCATATGTTGAATGGCTAAACAACACAACACAACACATTAATGACCAATTAAGGAGAGAAAAACTACACAGTATAAACACTAAACTCAACAAATAAAAAGTTAGTTATAGTTTTATAGTATAGTATAGCTTTACTGTAGTCTAGTAAGTCAACGTTGGTGTAAAAACATGTAAACATGTGCATTGCATCTTTAAGAGCTGATTACTAATAACTAATCAGACAGACTTTAGCTAACTGTTTTGCCCGTTAACCTTTCACATGACTGTTTAATCATGTGTTGATGAAATTGTAAATTTTGCCATTTTAAACTTGTGCTTATTAAAATTGCGCTTTAACTGGAAATATGATTATTGTCCTTGATCAGACAGAGCTGTTTTGGTCCTCTTCCAGATGTGCGCGGAGCAGAAACAAGTGAAAGAAAGAAAGATGACGTTGACTGTATGGCGAGTTGTTTTTTATAATTAAACCTGATGTCTAAATATGATTTACAGATTTTTATTAAAATAGTGTCAATGGCTTGCCACGCTGTCACACATCACATATTCAACATGAAGACGAAAACTGGAAATAAGCAGGTTTAAGGACGAATTGTTTAAAAACAAATCATAGACTGTTAGGAACTAGCAACATTGCATTGCTGCTCGATCAAAAAGGGTTCGAAGTTAAAGGTTAAAGTTCAAAGCTCTTTGTTCAGGAACATTTTACTGAAATGCAGAAATATTTTGTGGATTTATGTGGATTTTGTTTTAATTATTAAATATGTATTTATTTGTTTGCACATATTAGTTTTATGTATCTCTTTATTTGTAGATAATAAACGTATTCATTAAATTAGTTGACTTAAAAATATCTCCATAAAATAATTTTGAGCATCGGCGATGCTTTGTCTGTGAAACTGCTCGTGTGTAAACAGTGACAGCCATAACACAAATTATCAAAATGACTGGTAGAGAGGGGTACGGTTATAAGCATCAACATTGGTGGGCAGGAATTTTACATCACAAAACCGCTCACACCTGATAAACTATTTGGTCAGAAAACAGCTCAGAAATGTTGCTGCCATTTTAGTTTGACAAACTTTTAAAAAATTACTTGATGCATTTTACCAAATCTAACAGGAGTGTGTATTCACCTTTCATGAACAGATTTATATCCAAAAGTTTAACACTTTAATACAATATTTAGATTTCTTTTTACTTCAGATAACATTTACACATTTCCCAATATCAAATGCTTCTATTTCATGACATCAATAAAATATTGCAATAGTTTATATTAACTGTATTAAAATTCTTAATTTCATGCTAGTTTGAAGAATAACTGATACTAATGTTCGATGGGTTGCGGCAGGGAAGGGCATCCGCTGCGTAAAACATATGCCAGTGAGTTGGCGGTTCATTCCGCTGTGGCGACCCCGAAAGGGAATAAAGCCGACATGAAGATGAATGAATGAATGATACTAATGTTTCCATTACACTGCTATCATTAACTGCTTGATTTCACTTTGGACTTTTTTTATTAACTTATCAACCAATGAAGCTAGTTTTTTTCTAGTTCATCTTTCATGTTTTTATTTTCATATGATTTAATCAATTAGCAGTTCACTCCGTCATATATACACATAATATAAAAGAAGTTTGAAAACAGGAGCAATTCCCACTCTTAATAGAAATTCTGATTATTTTATAGGATTCCATGACACAGCTAAACAGAAAAATTTATAGGGTAAAATGTAATCTATCAACAACAGAAAACACTCTGAAAAGATCATAAGTAAATCTTAAATGAGTTAAAAATCAACAAAGCTCTTTATCATCAAGACAGCACATTTTTCTGAAACCTTGTACTTTGTAATGTATTTTGTTAAAGAAATATTTTTGCTGTATCATAATACAATTTAAAGTTAAACAATGTTAATTCAACTCTAGACAGAGAAGGACCAAATAGAGTCACTCTCTTGATTTTATGGTGTGAAGTGGTGATGATGGTGTCTGTGCATCACTTGCGTGTTTGTGCACGTGTGCATGTGTCTTTGAGAGTCAATGTTGAGTGTGTAGAAGAAGTGCAAAGCGCTTCTTTGCTGGTGTCTTTAAGAGGGGGCTGCATTCTTGCTTTCTGGATGGGCTCGGGGTCACTAATCCCCTGCAGCTGTGTGTGTCTGAGCAGCACAGCCCTGTGGAATAGATTTCTCACTGCTTACAAACTACTGATACATGTAAAACAGTCCCCGCTTCCTCCTGTGCTCCCTCCCTTACTATCCCTGAAGACAAGGGGAGTGCCACAAGCTAAAAGTTAATAAATTTGCTGCTTAGGTGGGCTCGGTGTACTAAAAAGAACCAGGGTGGTGTTCGTCTAATAAAGAGTAAATTCTGCTATAGCAATGATTATCGTCATGAAACGTGATGTTTTGCAGTATTTTATTTTTGTTCATATTGTGAATTGAATGAAGGGTTATTTATTTAAAATACTTAAAGAAACAGCTACTTTTTCAATTCAATACTTTTTCAAATATTTGCTCCTTCAGAGTTTTTCTTCTTTTGGCTTTTTCATCTTTTTCTTATTTTGGAGTGGTGTGGAGTGAGAGAGTGTATTTTGCATAGAGCTAGGAACTGAGTTTTATCAAATTAGAAGCATTGTGTTTTCTGCTCCATTAAATTATTAAATCTATATCCAGTGTTTTTATGTGTTTACATCCAGTGTTTAATTAAAAAACAACCCAAAGTAAGTAATTAAAAGACAAAATGTACACTGGCCTTAAATTAAATGAAACTTAAAAAGGTCGGTTTTTAGATAATATTTTTGTAAATGTTTTTAGAGTCACGTCCAGTATTATTTTAGTTTCGTTCAAAAACAAGAAAGCGAGTTCAAATTCGGAGATGTAGCCCTACCAGTGTTTTTTTTCTTTGCCCACTTTTGACTAGTTTTACTTTTTAAAATGTGTTTATTTTGTGCATTCAAGTTACTTAAAAGCCTCACGGTGGCACAGTGAGTAGCACGGTCGTCTCACAGCAAGAAGGTCGCTGGTTCGAGCCTTGGCTGGGTCGGTTGGCATTTCTGTGTGGAGTTTGCATGTTCTCCCCGTGATCGCGTGGGTTTTCTCCGGGTGCTCCGGTTTCCCCACAAGTCCAAAGACATGCGATATAAGTGAATTGAGTAAGAACAATTGCCCATAGTGTTAAAGTGTGAATGAGTGTGTGTGTGTTTCCCAGCGATGGGTTGCGGCTGGAAGGGCATCCGCTGCATAAAACATATGCCAGAGAGTTGGCGGTTCATTCCGCTGTGGCGACCCCGAAAGGGAAGAAAGCCGACATGAAAATGAATGAATGAAGTTACTTGAGTCAGTAAGTCTAACGCAGCATTTTCCTACTGTTCAATATGATTTACACAGAACCAATTACAGAGCTGTATACAAGCAAGCTCCCATAATAGCTCTACAATAAACTAGGGATCACGGTACTCCTATTTATTCTTGATTTTCTGAATAGGAAGTTAAATATATAGCTGACATCCACCCATTCTAGGGGAACACTTGTATGGGCTCTCATCATGAATTTAAAGATGAATCTTAAGTTTGTATATTCTTTATGCTGGGGAGGTGACTAGCACCTGCCTCATTCAGCGAGTCTCCCAAGGACTTAACATTAATTCCTATTTACTCTACCTGACCTATACTAGAACTTAGTGAAGCTCTTTTGAAAGCGCTATATAAAACTTGATTGATTGATTGAATTGAAGTATAAACCAAATGCAAAAAGTTTTTTTCAGAATGGGATAGAGGGTAGTTAGAGTGTGGGACCAGAGAGCTGAGGTGCTACTTAGTTCATTATTAAAAAATACAAATATGATGATATTTTTATGTCATAAAATACAGAAACATCCACCTAATAAATAAATACATTTATGTTTTTACATTAACAGAAATGCGTGTTTTAAAATAGAAAAAAAAAAGTCTGGGTAGTTTTCTTTCAGTTTATTATCTTTTACATAAATGGCCAAACTTGTGTAAAGAAAAGAACAGTGATAATGGACAAAAGTGGACTGTTGGCTGGCATACTAACCCACAACCCCCCACAACGCATTCTTCCTCAAGATATCAGGTTGAGAAGATGAGGCAATAATTCAAATGGTGACAATGTCAGGTTAGGGGGCTATTCTCAGGAATGTCTCTCGTATACAGACAAGATGTGGTTAACAATGTCAGACTAGAGAGGGAGCACATTAATAAAGTGACCCGTGGTAGGAGCCCTCTGTGTTCCCTGCACCGGGCTCAGAGGTGTATCGCAGCAGCTGGTATGTGGAAGGGCAGCGAGGACACTAAAAAAACAAAACCTCACACAGAGAGCCCTTCAACTGCAGGGGCACCTACACAGTCCCAAAATACTCCTTCATCTTTTCTCTTTGGCACATATCAGCTACAGACGTTACTGTATGCTGTAAAGGGAATGCTGGACACATGACTTTTTATGTCAGCATACCACAGTTCCCCTCTGTTTTTAAAAAGCAAGTTTAAATATGTCATAGAATGTCTATCGCTCGTGTTCTGTTCATTTGTTAAACTTCCACAAGAGGACTTGCATCAGAGTTCTGAGGAATGCAAATGGAGCATTTCCTGATCTCTTCATCATGTCCTCTCCCCTGCCAAATTCTGGGCTTTGAAATGGACCCAAAGACGCTGCCTCATCCATCGTCCTGGGGACTTCCCCAACTAGTCTTGCCAAGAGTTTCCAAAGTCGCGCCTCTCAAAAACAAGCCAGAGATATCCATCTGTTTAGACAGGTATGTCACCCCCACAAATTCATGTAGATGAGATGATGCGCCCGTAAGATCATTCTTTTTCTGTTTTCAGTCTCTCATTAGAAGCTGAAAGAGTGCCTGCAGAATGGTAAACACGCTGTTCTGTCACCTATCTGCTTCCCTAGAGGATCTAAAGAGCTCTTTGTCCCGGAACTGCTCAGAACATTGGTGTAGTGTTAGCGTCTTTTAATTGACAGTATGCTGCATTTTACTGCAGGGGTTTCACAGATTTCATGGGGACCTGCCTTTGATCACACAGGATCCTACTTGAGGAGGAAAAGTGTTTTCTCTTTTCTTCCTAAATGTTCCCTCTCATCATCTCTGAGCATTAGCGTTTGAAATTCTCCAAAGAAAGAAATCTATCCAGTCATCCTGCCGAGCAGTGTCTCGGAGGAGGTCGGAAGAAAGAACAACATATGCATGTCCGAGTTAAACCTATGTCACACCCACTTCATAATAGACCTTTTTTTTTCTCACTTTTGGTTTCAGCTTTCACAGTTAGTATTCTTGTTCAGATATTAAAATTCCCCAAAGGAGGGATTTTAGTGCCAATTGTAATGAGAAAACAACACAGTGAATGCATGTTTGAGATTCAGGTGGTCTCACGTGAAGGCTGAAGCAAGAAAAGAACACCCTTGGGTGAGGGAACCATGCCATCTCTTCAGCAGCTAAATCTCTGAGAGCTCCTCTTAAATAAACATCACACTGGATATCACACATGTTCCACAAATTCCACTACAGCCTCTCATATGTGTTGCAACATAACAGCTTCTGCAGACAAAGGCTTTCTAGCCACAAACGAACAGCGTATCACTCTTGGCTTTTTCTTACCGTACGAGGCCCCTGTTTTACTCTCTCAGCACAGACAATCATCTTTCTTTTGGCAGTGATCTACAAAGTCTTTTCCAACTGGGACATCACTGTTATTCCTCACTTCTTATAACATATGGGAAGAAAAAAGTGTGACTAAACAGGCTCATGTCTTTCTCTGACCCTCACATCCCCCCAACCCCATCAGCCAGGCTCTCACTACCATCACTCCCCTGTCCAGATGCATCTGTCCTCCTATCAGCACAATGTGTTTCTACTTTTCTAATCTACATAATTTATTAAGGTCAAAAAGAGAGACTGGGGAACAAAGCCATGTACAATATTATGTCTTGGCTTTATGAGTGTTGTTGAAATGAACACCATTGCCCTGAATTTATCGCACATAGTTCTCCTAACCACCAAAACTACGCTGGTACAGATGGAAAACAGGGAGAGTGATGGATTGTTGGAAAAGTATGGAGGTGGGGAGGTCACAGTCTTTGTGTAGTTGTGAGGAAGTGTGCCATGGGACAGTGGTGCCAAGAAAGAGAGAAAAAGAGTTGAACCTGGAGGACCTTGCATCGAACAAATAACCATAAAAGTGTGATCAGAACAATCTCAAATTAGATGTTGTGACTGATTTGAAGAAATTGGGTAAAAAACACACTATTTATTGGGAGCATTCTCTTTCTATCAAGACTGCAAAAGTGTTATTAATGGACACAATATTTCCGCTCAGAGAAAAAGGTCTTTTCTTCTTTGAACAGAGGAAAACATTTTCCTCAACATATTTGTGTGGAGTTATGTGCCCAAGCTTTTACCGGTAAAAGCAATAGAATATAAAATGTCTCACACACTCCCGAGCTCAAAAACAAGCCACTGAATATCTGCAAATTACTCTGCTTGTTGTGGAAGTCAGCCAATCAAAGGTATGCACTGAATGGACAACATCTGCAGGAACACATTTTCTGAAGGCGAACGTTTCTGAGGAGGAGGGTCGGGAGGGGGACTTCACCCAAGAGCATGGTGGACGAGGTGGGAGAGCTGGACATTCCTGCTTGATGACAGCCGTCACAGTCACACACAGGCACAGGAATGTTCAGGGGGAGAGGCCAGGACCTGAAATGTGCCGATGGATAAGGAGAAAACCAGCAACATGGAACTGAATCGGCACAAAAAAGATAGTGAAACAGTGAAAGAAACACAAGAATTGTCACCAGAGCATGGCAGAGCTGTGCAATACTGCTGTTCAAGGAGGGTGGCGGTTTGTCTAATCATTCCCCACACACCCAAATCTAAGGCTCACATTTATACCCCACGCTCACAACCTTTTCCACCACTCTCTGTCATAACTGGGGGAGAAGATCCCCATAACAGCCCCTGAAATGATCTCATGGAATGTGTCTTGTGGCACTGGAATAACCTGAATATGCGGTCCAGATGTGTCGGCTGTCACGGAAAGAGTAAACACATCTGATGGACAACGAATGACTGGATGGCCTCTCGGTCCACCCTGGGGAGTAGACGGAGGAGGGCCGTCATGGTGAAGAAATAATGTAAGCATGAGTGAGATTGGGCAAGAGGGGAGTGAGGGTGAGAGAAAGGCACCAGGCACCTTGAGGACCCGTGCAGCCTTACAGGCTTACTCTAGGAGAGTCAGGAGCACTGGGCTTGATTGTTCCCTGCCTGTCCCTCCTCTGTGTGGCCTCCGAGGGGCTCCTGCAGTCTCAGCGAATTTCCGTCTGGCACAGACCTGTGAGCTCCTGGGAGAAAACTGAAATATGAACTGCAGGAAGGCAGGATGAGGGAAAGAGAGAAAAGAGGGGTCTTGGATTCTCTCCTTTTTGGGGGGGGGGGGGGTCCAGATGGCAGTGGCATCTGATAGTTAACACAGATTTAAAATCATCAGCCAAACTGAAAAAAAAACACACTAAGTTTGTGCACACTTGAATGCACATTTGCGGACATCTGTTCAACTTTTAAACTGTGAGTAACTCTTAAGGACACTGCGTACTCTGAGGACTACTCTTGTTGATTTAAAGAGAAAAGACTAGGAATTCTGCTGTAGATTAATCTGTGATCACTCGCCCTGTGATGGTTCCCTACACTGTTATTATAACCAGTGTTGAAGCATGTTGAAGTTGTTCCAATCAGAACCCCACAAAGAATGAGGAGGAGAGGTTTAGCTCAGGCACTGCGGTAGATCTGCTAATGTTCAAACATACGATGGGTCCTTCAAATGTTGACAACCTACTGTAATCTCAGTTCAGTTAAGTAAATTCAGATTTATATGAGAGTTTGGTTTATTTGACCTTTCGGGATGTTGCACCCCCTTTGTCACTGGTGAGATATCATTTTATAGGACACAGATGTTTTGGTTTTCAAACACCCAAATTCCCTTTATTTGTTTCTGCCCAACAATAATATACTTTCCCAATAGATAAACTGGAACGAAAAGCTCTTATTATGAATCAACGTCGCAGAGTTATATAAACACCACAAAAGAACTGTACTAAGAGTCTATAGAACTAACTAGATCTAACTACTTTTACTTTAGGGACCACAACATTGTAAAAGAGTTGTTTACAGAGACATTATTTGCCGTTGATTGAGTTCATTGTTAACAATAGCAAATGAATGACTATTTTTACTATTAATTTACAGCTCTCACCAATATGTCTTGGAAGAAAAATAATACAAACTTTACCATATCATATTTTACATAGTTAAACAATTAATCAGTGAATGAAATACTCAAAATCAGTTGAATTAATTTTACATTTTTGCTATTCCAAAATATTTTTAACACACTTTTTTATTTACGATATTTTTATTTCTGACTCTAGATTTGCTTGATTATTGGAAAAGTTAAAATCACAAAATTTTTTGAATGTTAAATTCACATTAAGATTTTGATAACAGGTACACTGCAAAAATGTAATCAAAGCAAAGCTGAAAATGCTTAAAATTAGATTGAAAAATCTTGATTTTCTTATTTTAGGAAGAAACTTTTTCTATTTTAAACCTTTTGGGTATAGATTACTTAGCTTATTTTGAGAAAATATAACATTTTCTTGAGGAGAAAAAATGCTTATTCTTAAAACAAGACATTTTGACTCAACTTATTCTTATTAGTTAATGATATCTTATTTTAAAAAATCTATATTAAATGCTGGTAAAACACACATCTTGGAACAAGAAAACAATCTTAAATCTATATTCTAATCTTCTTAGATCAGGTAAAATATCTGTCAATGGGGTGAGAACATTTGAATTCTTGAAATAAGCCTCAAATACTTGTGAAAAGAAAACAAGAAAAAGAATCTGCACCATAAATAAATCATCAATACCCAAACCTTAATACCCTATCCAGTTGTGTACTAACTTTGATGGAAGAAATCTGTACTTCAAAAAAATGCACTCTTGAAACAAGAAAATAAACTCTTAAAAAGGAGTTTAACTTCATTTTTCTTCTTGTTCCAAGAGTGAATTTTTTTGCAGTGTAGACTTGGCACGTTTTACCATATTTTTTACAACAAACATTGTCAAACTTCGATAATGAACTGACCTCAATTTGAATGAACTGGTTGAACTAACAATTCTGAACTAATCATGCGAAAAAAGAAGAATTAAATTTAATGCTACAAATTTCACTTTATGTTAATTGTTTGACATGAAGACATTGTTTCTACATAGCTGTATGTCTGGTGCAAGTTAAGTTATTACTAACAAAAACGATCTTTAGTGAGCTTTATGTACTTTTGTGCCCAAAAACTGGTGCTGCATTAACATAAAAAGTTGTGAAGCATGGATTCAGTCACCTTCCTTTTACTATAAAGCTTTCTTAACTCTTAACAGAATGACTCAATTTGAACTCATTTGACTGAAAAGTGAGAGTTTAAACATACACAAATTACCTATATACACATATACATACACATTGTTTCTGTTTTCCTATTGTGAATATTCTGGCTTGGCAACTACATGTCACGACATATAAAGGCCATTTTATCAATACTTTAGTTACATTTCTTAATTAAAAACCCTTTAAAGGTTCATAATTTTAAAGCTAGATTTAGACACATTCTCTAAATGTGTTCACTCTTACTCTTAAACTTCTTAAATGTACATTCTGCATTAGCAGTTTATCTGATTGGTAAAGGGCCAGTTCTATGACAATGGGTTGTGTTATGCTTATCGAGCCATTTTGAGCTCACAGAAAAATAAAATAAGATTAAACAAACATGCATGAACAATTCTAAATACTACTTGAGACATGTTTTTGATGAATGAACAACATTAAAAAATGCTAGAAATGTTTAGTTTACCTAATACAGCACCTTTTTGTTTGTTTTAAAATACCTCCAATTGAGTTTCTACTGTTTTAAAATAATGTCTATATATTGGTTTTTATTATTTTTTTTATTGTTAAAGGACAACAGCCATTGTGTAAATGAAACATTTTTGCTTCATTTTCTATTATACGCAACATTCCTCACTTTTATAGGTTCCAGATGGTGAAGAACTTGTACTTGCTCTGCCAGCAGTAGGCACTCAAGCAATATAGGCATTGTTGAATATCTGTACCCATGAGGCAGAGAGAAAGGGCATGAAAAGTGAATTGGAACACAGCCCATGTCTTTCAGCAGGTGGGTGATAACACCCGCTGAGACTCAACTCCTTGCTGAGTTAATGGCTCTACCGACCCAAAGTCAACTTACGACTTTCGAAATTACCAGAGGAAGACTGTGGTGTCAGCTTCCATTGTCTTGGCAGTAACCAATAAACAACTGACAAGATCATGTCCTGCTGCTCATCCAGTTTTTCTCTTTTTTTCCATAAAGGACAAATACTTCTCACATTGGTTGTCATGAGGGGTATAATTGCTTTAAGTTTGCAAACAACTATTCACTAAAGCAAGTGCTTTTGTTTATGAAAACACAATGTAGTCTTTGACTCCATTGAGTCTCAGAGCAAAAGTGTCAGGGTTTTTGTCCGTTATCGTGCGTCTCTGTTCCCTTGTGCCGGTTCCGGGTTTTCCCTTCACCTCGTGGATTGTTGCGTCAATGTTCGTCCCGTGTCTAATTTGTCGTTAGTCCCTTCAGCTGTCTTCCCGTGCGTCGTCACTGATTAGTCTCCCTTTTTATACCCCTGTGTTTGTGTTGATCGTCACGGGTGCATTAATTGTCTTTGTGTGCGTTACCGATGCGTGGCGTTGTAACGGCTGGCAGGTTATTTTTGTAGTTACTTATTTTTCACTCTTGAAAGTGGTTTATGTTATTGTTAATGTTTTGCCCCCTCGTGGGTCTTTCGTTTTAGTCATCTCTTTTCTCCTTGTTTTATTCTTTAATAAAAGAGTGTCTCAGGTCAAGCTGTCTCTGCGATTGAGATCTTTCCTTCCACGCACACCCCCGATCGTGACAGAATGCACCCGTCCCTACAGATCTCAGCGAGCAGCTTGACCGAGGAGCCTGAATATGGTCAGCCAGAGACTCATCCAACTCTCCGGTTGATGCGGATCCTCCAAGGGGCTCAACAACGAGGCCGTCCTGTCGCTGAGTTTGCGGTGGACCTTTGGAGATCCCTACAGGGGTTTGGGTTAACGGAGTCAGCCATCTCCACCTTCTTCATGGAAGGATTGGATGTTCCAGTAGACCAAGATGAGCTGTATCACTTGAGGAACTGGAGCTATTGGAGGCTGGTAGACTACATTCGTCAGCAGGAGCAGTGTCAATATCCAGGAGGAGAGGTAGCGCTATATTATGACTTTTTTTCTTCTCGCGCACCCTCTCCCTGGCCTACTTACAGTGAGTCACTGGGGTCGAATGAGACACTGTTTCCTGAACCTGAGCAACCCAACAGACTCACTAGGAGTCAGAAGAAAAGGCAGAAGAGGAAGAAGTCAAGGGAGACCAGTCACACAGCCAGAGGTGGGACCAACGTTAATTCTTTGGTCTTGGATGAAGAACTCGATATGGTCCCTCACTCTGGTGAGTCCGGATGCGGTGAGGCTTATCCCCAGCTTCCTCTGAGCGCCTCACTGTTGGGTTCCCAGACCCAGAGCAGAATGGCGACCGTAGAGAGACCTTCTCCACGCATTCTCCGCCTGAGCCTGCCTGCGCCGCCCCGGCGCCTGAGCCTGCCTGCGCCGCCCCGGCGCCTGTGCCTGCCTGCGCCGCCCCGGCGCCTGAGCCTGCCTGCGCCGCCCCGGCGCCTGTGCCTGCCTGCGCCGCCCCGGCGCCTGTGCCTGCCTGCGCCGCCCCGGCGCCTGTGCCTGCCTGCGCCGCCCCGGCGCCTGTGCCTGCCTGCGCCGCCCCGGCGCCTGTGCCTGCCTGCGCCGCCCCGGCGCCTGTGCCTGCCTGCGCCGCCCCGGCGCCTGTGCCTGCCTGCGCCGCCCCGGCGCCTGTGCCTGCCGGCGCCGCCCCTTCGCCTGTGCCTGCCGGCGCCGCCCCTTCGCCTGTGCCTGCCGGCGCCCCCCGAGCGCCGCGGCCCAGCGCTTGCCACTGTTCTGCTCTTCGCCCGTGCCTGCCGGCGCCTCCCGCGCGCCGCTGTCCTGCTCTTCGCCCGTGCCTGCCGGCGCCTCCCGCGCGCCGCTGTCCTGCTCTTCGCCCGTGCCTGCCGGCGCCTCCCGAGCGCCGCTGTCCTGCTCTTCGCCCGTGCCTGCCGGCGCCTCCCGAGCGCCGCTGTCCTGCTCTTCGCCCGTGCCTGCCGGCGCCTCCCGAGCGCCGCTGTCCTGCTCTTCGCCCGTGCCTGCCGGCGCCTCCCGAGCGCCGCTGTCCTGCTCTTCGCCCGTGCCTGCCGGCGCCTCCCGAGCGCCGCTGTCCTGCTCTTCGCCCGTGCCTGCCGGCGCCTCCCGAGCGCCGCTGTCCTGCTCTTCGCCCGTGCCTGCCGGCGCCTCCCGAGCGCCGCTGTCCTGCTCTTCGCCCGTGCCTGCCGGCGCCTCCCGAGCGCCGCTGTCCTGCTCTTCGCCCGGGCCTGCCGGCGCCTCCCGAGCGCCTCTGCCCAGCTCTGCAGGCGCCTGCTCTTCGCCGTACCTTCCGGCGCCACCCGAGCGCCGCTGCCCAGCTCTGCCGGCTCTTGCTCTCCGTTGCAGCCCGCCGGGTCCTGTGCTATGCCAAGCCCTTCCGGGGTTCCCAAGTACCGGCAATCCTCGTCTGGTGCTTGGCTGGCAATTTGGGGTCCTGCTCGAATGGCTGGCCTCGTCTGGGTCTCTGCTGGAGGTTCCCTGGCTGCTTCCTCCGGCTCCTCCATGGGGGAACCAGTGATTGGTGCTTCCCTGGAGATTTCTTGTCCACCTCTTCAGGGATGACGGGTGTCAGGTCTTGAACTCTAGGCTTTCTTGCCTCCGCGTCGGCCTGGCACCCCGGGACTAAGGTTTAGTTTGGGTTTTTTTTTGTCACCTGCTGTTTATATTTTCACGAAGCTCCGGTCAAGCGTTTTTTCCCATTTTGGGCGATTTTTATTTATTATAGTTAGGAATTATGTTATATGCTCGCTGTTTAATTTTGTTGTTTTTTTTATTGTGTATGTTCTATCTGTGTTCTTGTGGTGTTTCGGTTGGAACGCCTGGAGGCGTTCCTTAGAGGGGGGGTACTGTCAGGGTTTTTGTCCGTTATCGTGCGTCTCTGTTCCCTTGTGCCGGTTCCGGGTTTTCCCTTCACCTCGTGGATTGTTGCGTCAATGTTCGTCCCGTGTCTAATTTGTCGTTAGTCCCTTCAGCTGTCTTCCCGTGCGTCGTCACTGATTAGTCTCCCTTTTTATACCCCTGTGTTTGTGTTGATCGTCACGGGTGCATTAATTGTCTTTGTGTGCGTTACCGATGCGTGGCGTTGTAACGGCTGGCAGGTTATTTTTGTAGTTACTTATTTTTCACTCTTGAAAGTGGTTTATGTTATTGTTAATGTTTTGCCCCCTCGTGGGTCTTTCGTTTTAGTCATCTCTTTTCTCCTTGTTTTATTCTTTAATAAAAGAGTGTCTCAGGTCAAGCTGTCTCTGCGATTGAGATCTTTCCTTCCACGCACACCCCCGATCGTGACAAAAAGCAACAACAACAAATAAGCAGCAGTTTCTGAGGAATGCTCCACAAACACTTAAAAGTTAGAGGGCTACTATCTTCCTGTCAGGCAAGGACTGGGTTCACCCTCAATGCACCGATGCACACCTCGCTAGGTTTAATGAACTAAGTGACCAAACTGCTGACATGCTGTCAAGCCATGGCACATGAGCGAACCTCTTGATTGCCAAGGTGATCCACAGCAAACTCAAGCACAACCTGGTTCACAAACTTGACAGCATCAGAGCAAACTGACAACGAGGCATACCTTTTAAACAACAAAGCGCAGCAAGCACAGAGAGCTCGGGAAGCAACAGCAGTCTCTAACAGCCTACCTTTTCTGCAATGATGTTTAAGCCAGCTTAAATATATGTTTATTATCTACACAATAAAGTGTAATTGGAGCTAATTATACTGCTGATTAGCCTAATTAAAGCTTGGATTATCCACTTAAGGATTAGGGGCTAACGTAATGCTGATTATAAAGTGAGTGTGTCCAGAATCATAGCTGTGCAAGGTTCTGGCTTCCCCATGAGATAGAGTTCACATTGAGTCACATGACTTCACAGCAGCCAAAAATTGAGAGGGCATCCTTTAGGTGATGGGAGGATTATAAAGACTCATCCATGCATCTGATTCATTATTCAAGGCTTCAGTTGTACAGGTATCTAACAGGTGCCTATTTAAAACTATTTCCTGAATGTTTTCTCTCTCAGATGTCCACTTGTTTGCGACGTCCCTCTGGACAGTTAGGAAACTGTTTGTTTGTGTACTGTATCATGTTTTATTGGTCGGGTCTGCTCTCTTCTTGTCATGTATGAATTCACAAAGGAGATCATTAGCTGCCTGGGACACACAGACAGGCATCGGGTTGAAGTCTATGGACCGCTGAATCTGAATCGTTGAATGCTGTCTTCTGTTGACCACTTAACAGAGTGAAACCAGGCATGCTTCTTGCGTCTGTCTAGATGCTATTTAATGCATCAGTTAGCTTTTTCACTGCTACACAAAAAACATTTTCTTATGTTTGAAAAAAGTATACAAAAACTGTTCTTTTTCAAAAAAACATAGATCTACATTTTCTAAAAGTAGGAAATTATGGCTGTAAAAAGTGTTTTCCCGTCCAAGGACATGTATGTTAAATTGTCAAAGAAAAAATATTCTGGTGACAGAAACCAGTTGATAATAAAAAATAGTTACGATGAACACAACAAAATAATCGGCTCTCAAAAATCATTTGTAGTGATTTGTTTAAATAATTTAGTCGTGTAACCTACAATAAACAAGCAGATAAAAAATGTACAGGAAAAAAGTTCTAGAAAAAAAAAGAAATCTGCAAAAGTCTTACAGAAGCCATTCAATCCAGTATGATGCAACTCCAAACCACAGTTGGGAGCCGTTACTTCGATGTTTGGGGGAGGAGTTTGGTTCCCTGGCATGAATGAATGAGGTGGGAGGTTATGAGAGTGTGCGGGCTAAAATAATTTCAACTAGATTTCAAATAGGACTAATTTAAGCAATTCTGAGTCAACTCATTCTTATTAAAGACAAACAAAGCATGGTGAAAACTACAGCAGGGTGTTCCTCAAATCTAAACCGGCAATGAACAAGAACAAATTTGTGTAACTATGGAGTGTTTTTGTGAGAGATTTTAGAAAAAAGTTCAGCAATGCCAAGTCACCTTGGTTTTTCCCAAGCAGAATACTCACAGTAGACCAGTGAAAGATGGCTTTTTTGACCACCAGATCTGCGCTATTGAGACATAAAAGAGCAGCTGGGTGGCACTCGATACACACACAAATGTCAAGCTTACGACAGGACAAAAGCAAAGGTGAACAACAACAACAACAACAACAACAAGTAGAGAAAAAGAAAACGTGGAAGAAGAGAAAAAGAATTCATAGAAGAAGAGAAAAAGAAACTGTGGATGAAGAGAAATAATCATGGAAGAGGATAAGAAAAGTGGAAGAGGAGAAAAGGCAAAGGTGATAGAAGAGAAAAAAACATTGATGAAGAGAAAAAGAAAAGTTTAAAGAGAAAAAGAAAACATTGTTTAGGAGTTTAAGAGCTGTCCATCAATTAAGACAAACTGTTGATTTGATTCAATTTGGGCTAATACATTTCATTAAAATACATTACAAAAAACTCCTGCAAACCTTTGCATTATATTGATATGTGTCATTAAAAATACAGAAAACAAGCTTGCATGCTGTTAAAGTTTTCAAGTTTTCTGTATTAAGTCCTGTTTTGTCACGCATGAGTGCTGGAGATTTAATATTGGTTTTGTTGTATATTGGATTTCTGTTCAAAGGCACAATGAACTCTGCTCAGAGAAACAAACTGACCACTGTTTCTATTTGTCTTTTCATCCACTTTTTTCACTATCAGACCTATCTCTAAAATATGTAACCAATGGAGGCTCCCAGTTTAGTAAAAACTGCTCTGTGCAATTCAGTACAATGACAACTATGCTCAATCCCGGTTTGATCCTCGACCCTGACGCTGATTTAAAAGAGGCACTTCAAAATTGTGATGTCACTTCCTCTTACACCTTTTCAAGATTGAGACAGGTTCGTTCATTTAAGGGCTGTTTTAACAAATCAGTATAAAACTGAATATTGTGTATACTTCTGTGTTTTCTCAGCTTATGTTTTGACAATGAATGGCTCATACAAAAGGTCTACAAAGTGGCAGATCATAACACTTGATAAATCAACAGGGATGTCCCAAACCAGGTGACTGGACAAGTAACAAATCCATTAGCAAGTTACAACAAGGAAGCCAGATTACTGAACACCTCAGAAGTAAATGAACCAAAGAAAAAGGGAAAGTGACAGCTATTCAAAATAATATGTGTTGCATGGTATAATGATTAGGTATAGGAAAGCATATCTTTGTCAGTACTTATGACAGGGTCCTGCATCTTGTAATAACAGCTCGGTGTCACTCTTCGTGTTTCACGTCTTCCTCGAAGCAATGTTTACGTTTGAGCAACTTCAATGTGTTTATCAGTTCAAAACAAAACATGAAAGAAAACTACTGGAAAACACCAACTTACAAAATGCATGGAATAGTAAAAAAATACCTTTATATACTGAAAATTCAGACGTTGAAAACAATATAAAACATAGACAGTATTTTCAAAAAGTAAGGCAAAAAAATGTGTTTGCGTATGAGTGTGTGTGTGTGTTTGTGTGTGTGTGTGCATGCGAAAAAGTGTGTGTGCACGTGCGTGCATGTGTGCATGTGTGTGAGGGATGGGGTCTAGATTATGAATTAAGTTCATAACTGTGACTATAGTGCCATTTTAGTGTGTGAACAAATGTTGTTATCAGAATCTTTTGACACCTTTTGAATACTTTGATTACTACTAGAACTACTTAATCTACTTAACCACTTAAACTGACTAGTACTTGAACGATTAATTAAACACAATGGGTGACAATAAGTGCTCAATATCCAATAACTGTTACTGAAAAAGTCCTAATCTCTGAGCTCTGAGCTACTAAATAGAATGGCTCCTTTCATAAGTTTCCTCAGACATCAGCCACACAGGATTGGCCACAGGCAATCTGGCTTAACCAAGGACAAACATACAGCCAGGAGTACATTTCTGCAGACCCCCTTCATGTCTATTTGACATGTGCTGACTTTCTGCTCCATAAGGACCTGAAGAAAGCATTCCATACAGAGATAGAGTGAGAATAAGAGAGAGGGAGAGAGAGAATTCTAGCCGTACAGTATGTTCACAGGAAGGGTACACTGACTAATCCATACTCATCCCTGCTTCTGCCCCTGAGACACAACATGCTTTATTAGTCTTCTGCTCCTCACCTGAGGCTCAACCAAGAGAGAGATTTGACCAAAACCACAAACCCAATAAGAGAGTATCGATTAGCAGCCTTCCCTTCGCAATAGCACACAGTTCTATAACTATGAAGAAATTAAAAAAGCTCTGACAGTGAGAAACATTTTGAGGATCTTCTAAAGTGCTCGAGCTTCTCTGCTTACTTCTGATAGTGTTGAGTTGCTGCCATGTATCAAAGGAGAACAAAAAAGGGCCAGGAGAAAAAGATTAATAAAAATGGCTTTATTGCATTCATCCCCAGGTTGGTCACGTGAAATATTAATAATTAGTTCAGAAATTGTTTGAAAAATCAATTTCAAAATCCAAATGCATTTCAAGTCTTCAAGTTCAGATTTAACCGATTCTATCAGGTGTATACTATAATTATTCAGTGTGGAAAAACTGTATAAAACAAATGTTGACTATTAAATTCACCACTCCTACTGACTGGCTACATGTTAGAATTTTGTACAGCCTATTTTTAAACCGCACACAGTTTTTTAAGAATTAAAACCCTTTTTTTGGCCTCGGCTTGACAAGCGACTTATAGTCTTTGTAGGGCTTGCGTTACTCATCATTAGTAGCAAACTTGTCAGCTTATAAAAACAATTAAGAGTCAAGTGTAGTTATTTTATTAAGTAACCATGTTAACGGTGATCAGGAAATATTTTAGTATGAAAAAGTAATCTTGACACAACAAATGATCTGCAATAGGGTTGTAAGTTTTGCCTACAAAAAGTATAAAATTAGACCAACATTTATCTGAAAAGTCAACAATGGTAGTTAAATTGATTGAATCAGAGACCTTCGACTCAAGTCACAAGAAAGTACTGAGGTTATACTTTGGGACAGACTCAGGTCTCACAGGGAGCAGAAAAGGCTTAGCTGAAGTGGACACTAGCAAAAACATTAACTGATGTTAATTCATCATGATTTTTGGAAAATACCTTTCAATGCAGAGCGACCACCTCTGGCTGTTACAGACAAAAATTATCTTGTTGTCTATTTGTTGGTAGTGTAAGTAAAATAAATAATATATTAATAACTGTTAAAAGGATTTGCATAAATGTTACAATCCGTTTAAATAGGACAAAAGAATTGGATTGACGAAGAACACATTAAGGGTGCATAGGGGGCACTGATGAGCGCACTCCAGAGAGTAAAATTGGCAGTTAGGATACCCTACAGACTGGAGCACTTCACAAGCATGCACGATCCAAATCCATGAGTCTGAATAACAGTATCGTAACAGGGCTTCTCTTGTACTGGCTCCTACCAATACAAACAAAAATAACTAAATCTATTATCACTTTGAATTAAGAACTAAAATGTTAACATATTAAAACTGTTGTTTAGATAACAAAATAAATAAATAAAAGGAGGGCTGGGTAAGATCATACATTTAACATTTATTTTGAATTAATAGCACCTCTGTAAGCTCAGCTTTCACTGCAGAATATAGCTGGTGCATTTATTTTTCTATACATTGGTAGTTTACACATGCACCAAAGATAAAATCAGTTTGCTTATAGCAGATATTATAACAGAGGTTTGATCAGTCTATAGTTAAATTCAAACATGATTTTACCTCAGACTATATAAAAGGAAGAACAGCACTAATCTCACATGGATCACAATACTGAAATTGTTCCAAGGTTTAAAGACCTAAAGTTTCTTCCCAAAGATGAAAGGAATGAGGCTTCACTAAACAAGATGTTAATGGCTGAGAGTTCTGGAAAACACAAGTTTAAAGAGACCACAAACTAACAGCCAACAAAGAAGAGAAGCAAAAAGTTATTTTGGAGGATATTGATGATTTATTAAAGCCATGTTTTTTACATGACAAAACCTGTGATACAAGTTCAACAAGAAATTCAATAAACAATATTTTTTTTATTTAAATTGTCTCAATGTCTTCAATTTACATTAATTATTTACATTTTACATTTATAGACTTAAAAAAGTTTCAGTCTTGTCATTGTGATTAATCGCAAATCATTTTAAAAATGTGTGTGATTCATTCGTACATTTTTTAATCGATCGACAGCACTAATATATATGCTATGTATATTATTACTATATTAATCTACCTAATTATACAAGATTAGTAGAAAGTGTTTAGCTTCATGCCGTGTAAAAATTAAAATGTTCAGAACAAATTGTTTTCCACAACAATCCTACTTTGCCCATTGCATTTTCATCCATCAATGATCACATCGACTCAGTATTTTTAGTTTTTATTCCATACAAGCAATTCCACAAACTATTTGTTTTGGCTGTAAACTTCTGGCCAGAACTCTTTTCTGTCCCTCGAGTCGTCCTCAGCCCTGGTCTTAAGCTCTATCAACATGTGGCACATGTCCTTGACACACTCAGCAAACTCTATCCACGGCTCATTTCCCTCCTCCGCCCCACACCCACCGATTCACCCCCCTCCCTCTACCTCTCCCTCTCCCTCTCTCTGTTAATATGAGGTTGCTTGGTAAAGAAGGTGGAATCTAATAATGGTGACAGTGGGGTTGTTTTGTAATTGTTCTCTCAATTTCGGACTGAGTTTTAATGAAACAGACAGAAAGTTAAAAAATACCAACACAACTCCAGCTTGTGCACATATCTATGTGTTGATCAACAACGTTTGTGAATATTGTGAACTTTTGTGAAACAATTTGAGCTGTGACCAAGTTTCCCTGTGAGTTTATTTAAGGGGTTTGTGGATGTGGGTGTTAAAGTGCGTGCCTCTGTGTGTGTGTGCGTGTGTGTGTGTGCGTGCATGGTTGACTCCCCCATTCCACAGATGCTGAGAGGAATTTTGCACAAGGTTCTCTGATAAATGTTAAGGTCACAGAGTGAGTGAGTGAGAGAATGAGAGAGAGAGAACCTGTGGAGGAAAAGAACGGGACGCATGTCTCATCTTGCGCACCACTGCTGTGACTGCATTAGTGGAATGCTCCAGTCACATGAAAGAGCTCTCTGAGACGCTGCAATCACTGTCTGCTCAAAAGCCACTCTGTCCCCCTGTCTATGAATGTTGGCATACACACCTACACTCATCCTTAATACACAATTTAATTACACAAAGTATGTTTTCTCTATGTAAGATTCAATTGCAATCATTGAGGGTCCACTACATTACATCTGTAATTATCCTTCTAATAACTAATAGTGGCAAGATCAAAAGCATGCTATTATAAAGAGAACTTTAGCAGCTGAATGTAACATTCACTTTATTTATGTTTGTTTCAAGCTGAAATGAAACAAAGACTTTACACAGAATGTTGGGATGAATGTTATTGTTAAATATCAATCGAATTGTATTCATAAAGAGCCACACCACTGTATTTATGCACACAATGAACAAAAAAAATCTTAAAAGAAACACATAATAAGGGAAAGATTAATCAAGGAAGACTAAAGCCACAAAGACGTAAAAAAATCTGTGAAATTGTGAAATAGTGACAACTAATTAGCACTTTCACAGACACATACTATGGAAGAATTGAAGCTATTATTTGTCTTTTGGGAAAAGATGAATAAATGAACAATTCTGAAAAGCTCCAGTACTCAAACCATTAGCAATGAAATACTAAACTCTGAAATATGTCAAAAGTGCAAAAAAAGCAAACATTACAATTCAAAATGCTGTGACAACCACATGTCTTGTCATGGCTGAGTTTTTCTTTACGTTTTCCAAGTAAATTGAAAATTCGGGTTTTGTGTTTATGAGAGATTTTAGTGGTAAATACGAAATGTTTATTGTTCTCTAAAAACTAAAGTCAGAAAAACGATCAGAGAAAGTCAGAGAAACAACCAATTGTTTCAAAAGCAGACGGAAAAGAAAGTGAAAGGTCTGTTTTTCATTTAATATCCAGTTGGAAGGCAATTCATATGCATGCATTGTTGAAAATCACCTGCTTAGTAGCTTAGGGGTTAGTGAGTATGAAAAAACAACACAATTGCATTTTAGATGTTCCAAATTCAAAGCTTGGTTCATGGTTTTAGTTTATGGAAAACAGTTTAATACTATAAATATGACATTATTAACTAAAACAACAATAACTAGTTTCTTCTTATTTATGTATAGGTATCTTTACTAAGAAGAGTTTTAATTTGCCAACCCTGGAAGACTAGCGGTTAGTGAGTATGACTACAGTGTGGCTGTGTTTTAGCTGGCCTGAGTTCAAATCCCGGCTCATTGTCCTTTCCTGGCCTCACCACCCAGCTATTCACTTTCCATATGGCATTTTTTTCTATCAGAAAGGCTTTTACTAGCAAGAAAAGATGCAAATCTCTCATTATCCCACGGAAGTAGGTGCATAAACTCACTTTGTCATTGTTTATCCTATTTTGTCATGTACAACACATACATTTGCTAGAAACAAGATTTTTGCACAGACCTATATGTAAGTGGAGTCAAAATTCCCTGTTAATTTTACAAAATTGATTCGAAATCGATTTCATAAAAGGTTAATCCATTTGAATACGTAGAAGGGTTTTTGACATCATTTGAAACTCTGATTGTATGGGATAGTCTGATTAGTTCTATTATTTAGACGTCCAGGTACTTACTCCTTGATTCAGAGTTCAAATCCCATAATTTTTGTAAGATAATCTTTTAACTTGCCAAATGTTCTGTAAAATTATGGAAATTCCAGTTTTAAATAAGAGAAAACACAGGAGAAAGCCCCAGCAATTTTCTGCTAGTACTTAATGTTCACATTTTCCTCTTTTACTATACAGGGAAACCCACCAGAAATCCAAAAATTATACTTTCATGGGTTTGTAAATAAAAAAGGTCATTTAATGGAGGTCAATGTGGGAAAAATAACCACATGCAAATTAATGAAAATGTAGATTATCAAGTCATCAAAGTCAATGTTACTATTAATCTTTCACATGCCCATGACTGTGATAAAAAAGAGAAATAGCTATTCCTCTCAAAATTACATTTTCTGTAACAAAATAAATCACTTATTTACAAAATAATTTTTTTTATAAAATAAATTATATTGCATAAACATGGACATACAGTAGTTCAAAATCTGGATTGTAACAGTTATATTAATAGCTGTATATGTTTTTTTTACAGTAGTTTAAATTACTAGATGTTTTTATTCACAAATATAATGAAAGAGCAGTGAGTCTGAATAACAGAAAAGGATAATGGAAAAAGAAACATTATTTTAATGATGACTACTATTCAACAACACAACTTGAGCTCTACACAGAGAAGAGGTTCTTTGTTAACGCAAGTCAACATGTTTAGTTTTACCCTGTGTAAAACCTAGTATTGTTCAATCAACAGTTTTCCTTCCAATTTTCTAGAAACTGTAGAATATTTTCAACTAATTAATGTTTTTTTGACTGGAAGAGTTCTTGTATAGAGAAATTGCGTTCAAATTATTCAAATATGCTGTTGTTGACTGGATTTAAAAAATATGTTCAGTCAATGTTGTTTCAGTCTGTGTCAGAGTGATGTGTTGAGACAATTAAAAAGATTCCTTGAGTCTTTTTCAATCTTTTTTTTTTTTATATTTTGCTTAACAAGTTTATGTTGAGTCTAGTACATTTTGTATAGTATACTCAAGGTTTTGACTCCACTATGGGGGTCATAAACAGTGGTTTATTTAACTCCAGAATCTCCATTACTCTCTTTATTCCAGAACATTCAGAAAGAAGCGTCTAAATTTGTAGCATTTCCAAACATAAATCAACCACGATAATCCTCCTCCCTGCTGGGCTGTTTGGTCACTATATGAGCATTTTATTTGTGCTGGTTTGCAGACACACATAATCTTCAGAGTAAGCTCACTTCATATCACGAGAAGTGAATGATCTTCTCAGTCTTATTTCCTCGGGTCATCAATCCATTTCTAGTAGCTGACAGATTCAAGCGTTTCTGTTTTACCTCAACATAAACAGCGACCCCCCAACACAATAACCTTTCCAAGGATTCACTATGATAGAGAAACAGGCAGCAGAGTGAAAGAATTAACACTGCAAAAAACTAATCTAACATGCCTTTTTAATTGATAAACGAAAGGAAAGAATGATTAGTCCTTTAAGAGCATATCAGTGAATAACCACAATTATTCATTATCGATAATGTTTTTTGTGTGCCTGGCTCACTCTGCAAATACCAATACAAATCTGACATATGTAATGTGTGTTTTCTTCTCCCTATTGTTGCAAGGTGTGTTTTCCTAGTTTATTGTATACGTTAATATTAATGAAAGTGAACTTAAGATTAAAGATGAACGCAGTGTATTTAAAATCAATTTTATGAAACCCACAAGTTTTACTGTTCGTGTCTCTGAACCATCTGTACTTTTCTGCTAAATTACACTTTTTTGTCAATTGTATGCGCATAACAATATTTCCTTTTAGGCTTCAGAAAATGAGAACAAATCGTGACTCGTATCACTAGTAATAGATAACAGTACCTGTGTTCTGTTTCTTCTCAGAAGCTTTGACAATTCTATGTTTCTCACCTTGTCAATAACACAATCATTACAAGGTTCAGAAGAGTTGGAAGATCAAATGTGTGCGAGAGAATGTGCATGCATGTGTGTGTGCGTGTATGTGTGTGTGTGAGAGAGAAAGAGAAGAGAGAGAGAGAGAGAGAGAGAGAGAGAGAGAGAGAGAGAGAGAGAGAGAGAGAGAGAGAGAAAGAGCGGGTCAGAGAACACAGGGCTAAGTAGAGCTGCTCTTCATTAAGACGATGTCTCCAGGGGATGTCACTAGGACACTACCTGTCCGTGCGCTTATTGAACCGTCTAACCATCACCTCCCCTCTCACTCTGCCCGAGTCCCCAGAGGATCACAGCAGCACCGCTGACAAGTTCAGCAACATGAAAGCTGCTCTTTCTTCCACCTCCTCCATTGCCTTCTCTTTCCCTTTCACACACACACACACACACACTACTCCTCTCTCTCTTGTTCTCTTTTAACAGAAAAAAAGGCAAAAAGAAAGACAAAGGAAAGGAGAAAGGGGAGGATAGAGACGAAGAAGGAGGACATAACTGCATTTGACTCTTGACATGGAGCAGATGAAATGTTAAGTGTCCAGACGAATCCGGGGAGCAGTGCAGATAAAAGTCATCAAATGACACTCTTGGAATGCAAATTGGCATTCTTGACTACAGCACTAGAACAACTGTGCCCCATCTCCAACAAGCGCAAAGATAAGACCAAAAGAATTACCATGCTTTTTAACAATTTAAAGCACCAAAAGCATCAAATCATGAAGATGAACTTAAAGGGATTTCCCTTCTCGTTCTCTCTCAGCCTGTATTTGGGGTGCTGAGCGATATCCCCTCCTTATTTCGCTTTACTCAGAGAAGACCATCCTCGATGCTCCTCTGCTCTTGTGAATCGTTTTCCCTCCTCATCTCACCAAATGCTTCAGGTCACCAATGTGTTGCACAAAAAATACACTTTATGAAGACCCCTCATATGTCATTCTTGTCGTTTCCATTTAATTGTGTATTTATTGTATAAATTGAAATGTGTGTTCATTGCATACATATAATTAAACTATGATGTTTTTAAATCAGGGATTTGTATCTAATAACTTGGTTCTCTGAAACTATTTTAAAGAAAGCCACTTTTTGTGTATAGGTTTGTCAAATGTAATTCTAAAAAAACACCGCAGTGAACTGAATGTATTGGATTGAAAAACATTTGACAAAATGTTTCTACTAGTTATCTAAGTGCTACCAATTCAGTGCTAACTTGTAAGAATGGTTTCAAATAGAAATACTTTGCAAAAACTTGGGTCAACTAAGTCATTTTGACCATTTTAAGGACTTGACCTGTTATCATCTGTTGAACTGGAATAAACTTTAAACCATAGTCCAAACAGCAGTGGTGTGTACAGGACCTGATACTGAAAAGCGTGTATTAATAGTGAAGAGTGCGTTGATGTGAAGTGTGCTGGTCGCTCAGACTCACCATTTCTTCATACTGTCTCAATGGCTAAATGAAGTTCAGGCAGATCTCGCCCTCATGTGGGGGACTCCTCTTCTTCTGTCTTCTCAACGAATCTCACTAAACTGCACTCAAAACTTTTTGTCTGCTCTCAAATGTTTAGGCGATAAAAGCTGAACTTGAAGCGGAAAGCAAACGGAAGCCAGAGTGTCTTGGAGTAACGCGAAAGAATCCCAGAGTGAACTGGGACTGTAACGCGAAAGAATCCCGTTCGCTGGCGGCAGCACAAGACTCGCTGTTCGGTGGTTCCACACGCTCCGCGCTGGTTCCGCTGCAGCTATCCGCTCGAATGAGACTTTCTGGTGGGAGCGAAGCGGGACAGGAGCTGGGCTGAAGTGGGAGGGAAATTTGAAGCAGAGGGGTAAATCTCTGGCTGTCCGGGAAGAGAAAACTGACTGTCTTACTCACTCCCGGCTATTTCTTCTGCCTAGTCAGCTCTCTCAGACTGCTGCAGTACATCGAAAGGAACATGGCTAGGCTACACTGCAATTTAGAGCCATATTGAAATAAATATCACAGTTTGCACAATAAACGAATACTTTTTTACATGGTGTTCCGCCGACGCAGCACATCTGTTACATCACTAAAACATGGTTTTACAGATCATCTCCAAAATCCCCAAAACATGTCTCGTTTTTGAACATCAGGGCTATTTTAGCCACTTTGTTATCCGGAATTTCATCAAAATAAGTAAAATGAAAGTTGTTGGGGTAGATTAGGTGCACCTATTTTGATTGAGCTTAATTTTCATTACTACTTCACTTTACTACATTACTACTACACATTTACTACTTTGTATGTTTACAAAAAGACTTTTTATGCCACAAAATAACTAACTTTTTTCAGCCAAATAATTGTTGCACATGGTAGATGAAGAGTTTAAAATCTGAAATCTGCATTTCATTAATGCCTGTATAATAATAGATTTATATGATGCCTTTTTAACAAATAAAATCTGTTAGAGTCTAACATACGGCTTTAAATTGATACAAGAAAAGATATAATCATTAAAAGAAGGTTTTGGGTGGGTTTTGGCAATAATGTTTCTAACAAATTACTACTTACTTTACCTTACTTCTACACATTTACTCAACTAATTAATCTAATAAATATGAATTGCTAAATATTATCATTATTGTTTTTTTTTGTGTGTTTTATAAAAGAGAGAATATACCAGTAACGTTTTTAAACCCTTAGCTTATTTTAAAATAAATATCTCTAAGGGATTAAGCATATTATTACTAACTTGGGTTTATTTTATTTTTAAAGTATAAATAAGTATACAAACGTTTATTTTAATTGAGTCAGATAATAACCACATATTCTAAACAGTGAACTGATTAACACTATCAAATTGTTTTTAAGAACTTAGAAATGTGGTATCAGCTTGGTGATTTCATGAGGATTTTATCAAACAATGCGAACAAATGTTTCCAGTCTCTTGAAGAATAATAGGAGAGATGTTTCCCTGCATGCTGGGGGAGTTTGACCTTTTTTCTATATCAATGCGGGTTTGATTTGGCTGTAAAATGACAGTATCAAAAACAAAAGTGAATGTGTTTTTTATTAAGCTTTTTGCAATATGGTTACATGAAAGGTTCCAGATGAAAGGCAGCTTTTAAAGTTTTTTTTTCAAAGAGCAAGCCATTTTGTAAAGAAACAGTGATACTCCATTATACTGGAGTAAGTAATTAATGTTTTTGATCTAATTTTATTCTGACAGATTATTCCTGTTTAAGAGGCATTTTCAGGGACACCTGTCCTAGCTAGGTACAAATATAAAGTACAAACTTATACCTTTTCTGAGAGTGTTTGAACGTCTTTATAAGTATTGTCATGACAGTAAACTTCTACCTTTTTCTGAGAGTGTTGTAAACACAAATGGCTGTTTATCTGACCATGTCAATCTGGCCTTCAATTTCACAGTTACTTTTTTTTGAAGCTTATACTAAATTTTTATCATTTCTGTGAATTTGCAATGTTGTTCAAGGTGAAGTTCACACAACTTGCACATAATTGTTGTACACTGTTAAAATACGTTGTAAAATAACAAGAATGTATTACAAATGGCAAATAAAAGTTTTCTTATGTCATCATTATGGGCTTTTTCTGTAATTCTATTAAATGTTATGTTAATAGTATGTTTTATAGTAATAGTAAGAAAACACTTATTTTAAAGTTTCATTTGTCTTAGTTTACTCAATATCAATTGATATTTTAAATCATTCAGCTTCTATTTTGTGAATTCTGTGAATTCTAAACTGCAAATGTATATATGTATATAGCTTGCCAACTTTTTTACCACCAACAATAATACACACTGTGTTATATAACTGTGCACTCAGTTGGTAATTCATTAGTAGTTAGTGACAATAATTAATGCTAATTAAAGGCCTTCATGTTCATAAAAAAAACAAATTGCTTTTAAAAGCTAGCATGTTAGTACAGAACTTTTGTCATTTGTAGTTTTTTTATGGTTGGTTCTTTGTTCATGCTGCTAGTCTTTAGCCTAGACTTCAGGGCAGAAGCGGTGTCCCAGTCAGGCCCTGGTTAGCTCCCTTTTCAATTTACTGCTCTGAATGCACAAGGTTCTCCTCAGGCAAGTCCTCTAATATAACGCTGTCCTTTATAGGCAGAGTCAAGTATAATAGTACCCTCTGTTATTGAATGTCCCTGTCTGGCTAGTAATACACCTTGAGAAGATTATTGTGAGAACTCAAAAATGTAAGACAACCATTTTGATTTGATTGATTTTTGAGTTTTAAAATTTAAAACAAAATGTTTGTTTTGAACAAAATGTAAAAATAAAAAATAATAAAAAACTGATAATACTGTTACAGTTGATTGTTATACCTACTGAATTCATTATGATATACACTGTACTATAACATAAAATTATCATAAAATTATTGTCAGAAAAAGAATCTGTCTAAACAGGAAAACTACTTCAGGGAAAAATTATTTAAGAGACTTTAGATATTCCACCTCTATGTGAGTAGATGTGGTTGCTCATTCATCTCTTTAGTGCTTTGGAGTTGGAATCCAGTATTCTATGGCATCCAGAGACCCAACCTCATGGTTGTGGCAAGGGGACCTGTTCACAAAATGTGGGTTAAGCCAGGCACTGTAGACCATTACCTTTAGACTGTCATTTTGACGTCTGTCAAAAGAAAACGCCACAATCTTTCACTCCGGTTGGACAATTGACAATATCTTACCAAGATACTCTTCTGTCCCAGGTCTTGAGTTAAAAAAACAGGTTGAAGGGGAAAATGTAGTACTGCAATGATTGACTTTTGTAGCAAAGTAGTAGGAAAAAATACAACGTGTAAAGGAACTTGTCCAGGATGCATAGATCTAGGATTGGTCAAAACCCTCCTGTGCCAAAGCAAAACAGTAATAGACTGACCAACCAGACCAACCACATTCTGCATTGGTGTAATATGCACATTTTCTGTGCAATGTGTGTGGAGTTCAATTACTTCCACTTGAATCAATTTCAAAATCAAGCCATTAAAGGTATGTCAAAGTTGCTGACAAAAGGGGAACTTACACTTCTTGCTTATGATAAACCAGTCAAATACTACTTTTTTGCAAAAATGTAACAGAAGACAATTATAAAAAAAACATTACTGAATTTTACAGTTTTTTCACAAATTCTGCAAGTGTGACTTCATGTAGAATCTTTACTTCTGGTCCGATGATATATCAGATAAAAACTTAAAAACAGATAGAATTGGCAGAGGTGTATGCTATGTATGCAAACAGTCTAAAACTTTTGACCAGTGTTTGCGTCTGCAAAGTGGAAAGGATTGAGAAAGAGGGCTTTAAGAAATGATATTTTGTCCATGAGTAACTTGCAGAGCTATAGAATTAGCTTATCTCCTAACAGCTACTGTGATTTTTGTTTTAATAAAGAATCAGGTCAACCAACTTTAATAAAAACTTTGGATTTGATCGGTCAAGGATCATCATGACTTTTTTCTGAATAAAACATGGGAAAAAAAAGAATATTAAAGCAGTTAGGACTTCAGTTTCCATTTCCTTCCTTTAGGTCTCTACATCCCCCCACCCGCCTCCATGACGTCACATGGGTGTAGTGAAGACATCTGATTGGCGGAAGTTTGAAAATCTATACATCTTAAACAAATGTAAAAATAATTTACCTCCCTCAGAGTGTTAAAACTAATGGACCTAATGGAACCAGGGGTGTAAACTTTTTCACTTCACAGTTTCAGAGTTTGTGAATGAGGAGTGAATGAGTACTTGCTCCCTTTTGGAGTCAGCCTCAAGCGGCCATTCGGAAAACTGCAATTCGGTCATTTCCTGTCACGCATCATTAGGAAAAGGAGAAGGTTGCCCCTTTGTCTTAGAAAGTAGATTGGAATTAATTGGAAGTAGCTGGGACTGAATGGCTAATGATATGTTCACTCCTCTTAATTTAAATTTCAGCAAAAAGGAATTTCCCAAAATTCCATTAAAATTAGCTGACTCGCTTGGTCGGCTTCTCTGTAGGGGTCTTTGTTCGCTAGCTTAACACTTCTGTTGTTTAATGTAGATGCAGTGACGCTCCTTGCCCTTGGATGGTGCTCATGAGTAGAGATGACTTGTGAGTAACCCTGTTTGGGGAGTAAATAGCTTTCTTTGGTGCATGTGGACTTAAAGAGCTCCCCATACGGTAGACTCATATTTCAGCACTAAAAATGTTTAGGGCATAAAAACTTTGGTTCACTTCCACAAATTGACAGTTTTTAATTATAAAATGCCACTCAAACACCACTCGCCACAGTCAGGAGAGTCATAAGAATAAAATCCCATAATGTCAAATATAGGTTACTTTTAAGATATTTGTGGCAAAAATGTTGTGGGCAAGATAGTCAATTATTATTATTATTGTTAATAACTTTAATTTAAATGTTTCTTTTGTTTTCGTATGCAAAAAAAATCCTTTTTTTTTACTGTTAATCTGTAAATATAATGAACATTAATTTTTGAAGTAAGGTTTTTTAGATAATAATGTAAGATGCATCTAAAAATCATATAAAATATATGTAATTTGAAAAAGATATTTATTTTTTTCACAATGTGGCCTTCTTTCTAAATGTAGTAATAGTACATAAGCCACACAAAAATACACACACAGACATGTGTACAAATCTTTTCTTTAAGACAATTTGAGGTTGTGTTCTTTTTAAACTTCCGTCCCCAAACTGTCTGTTAAGCATAAATGTTTGATTATCGACTTGTATCTGTATTTCTCATGATATCCACTAAGAGTAAAAGCAAATGACAGACTTCTCCTTTGGAGCAGTAGAAGTCCATGAATCCCAAGGCAGTCATTTTGATCAAGCTCAGTGCCCACAAGCCACACTCACATGTTTGGTCAAGAGGTAAATAATAGATCAGGGATTAAACTTGTGTGGAATTCATTCCAGGGTAGCAAGCTACCACTCCCAGGATATGCATATTCATCCGCTGTGCAAGGCCATCGCAGAGTAAATACCATATGCCCGCTAGTTAGAGAGCTTAAATCCCTAATTAAGTGAGATTTAACTGTACATTACTTCTTGATATTAAACAAAAGAACAGGGAAAACAGACCTTTCAGGAATAATGAGTTAGCATTATGTGGATTTGCTGTAGAAGAATACAGCCATCTTCTGACAGACAAAAGGATGTAAAGGGTTTCTGCTTTATTAATAAGGAAAGAGATACTCTTGCTAAAAACTCCCCTTAGATCTCCTTGAAATGTTTTGTTGGATTTAGCATATTTTAGCGTGACAGCTTTTTAATTTTGTTAAATATCTACCTTTAACTGTGTTATAAACAGCCATGTACCCATTTCACTGTTTAACTATGACAATGAAATCCAACCAAACCTTATTTTTCCCTTGTTGATCAAAAATACATTGAAAATTTAAAAATGGTCAAATATTTTTTAAACAGAAAACATTGTTTACATTTGCATCAGAAAGCACTAGCATAATAACTGTCAAGTGCAACTGAAACTCTCATCATTGGGATCTCATATTTCAAGTCTGCGGAATAAAATGCCATCCAATAGAAGTGAACTCAGCAGTTTGGCTCATTTATTGGTCCAAGTAAAACATGACATTAAAGCAGTCTCCTTCCTGAAAGCTGCTGCCAAAATCCACCTGTGGGACCCGAGGATAAGTATTGGTTTATGTCAGACCCCTTCCAGTTGTCTAATTACTCAAAGGGCAGTTGATGATGAGCTATTGAACCTTCTACAGGCTCTGGTCCTCTGGGAGGGTCATCAGCTGTCATAGACTGTGTGTCTGTTCAATAAATGCCACACACATTTCCTGTTTATGAGCACTCAGGAAAATGTCAAGCTAATGGTGTCACTTGACTTACGAGAGAGGCCACGTACCTTCACCATCCACCCACAATATGGAAGTCATTTTTTACCATTGATCTCTTCTCTTGTGTAAACTCTCCACACAAAGTAGGAGCATCGATTCAGAGTGGAAGGAAACAAAGTGGTTAACTGTACCGTGGTTTATCTACTTTCAGATGATAATGTTCACAGATACCTCTTTACACATTCATAAGAGTAAACAAAAACAAAGGACTGAAAAGGTTCTCTGTGTTTGCCGAGGGCTTACATTATTTGTAGAGCGTGATCCTCTCAAGGGAAATCTGATACAGCCTGTAGTGGAACCACTTCACTCCTTTTTCCCACAGTGTAGCAGAGGCACACGGGGCAAGTTCTGCACCCCCCCCCCCCTTCCCTATTGCCCAGAGGAAGAGAGTCCTCTTATCAATCCGCTTTTTTTCCACAGCCAGTGCTTGCTGAAGACAGTGAGAAGGTCATCTGATGGAGCCCAAGACTCATGCACAGGGGACAATCACTCCACAGTGGAGCTGATGCTGGGATGCAGGAAAGCAGACATGCGCGTGATGATGCGTTTGCCAATAGAAAAGTGGAGAAATGCTGTTTGTAGCTTATTAGACTTTGTGCTAATTCTAAACACACAGTGTTTTAAAGGCTGCTGCAGAAGTAGTACTTCAACATGACTCAAATTGAAAAGGAGCTATCAAATAAATTTTTCTTCAAAAACTTCTTTCTTCTCAGACTAAACTTTAGTATTTTAATAGTTTTAAATCACTTTACATCCTGGGGAGGGTGGTCTCCACAAGTATTCACAAGCAGTGTTCAGCATCCAAGGGGTTTCTTTTGGTATGTCATATTTTGGCCCACTGGTGGATCAGAGTCCAGAACTGTTTAGTGTGGTAAAATATACTTACTGTAATTAAGTTGTTTGGCTGTAGATATGTGATAAATGAGGTGACAAAAAACTGCTGTTAATTCTATGTGGAGTGTAAAAGTGTATAACTAACTTAGCTTTTGCACAAATTTATTCATTTATAGAAAAAGACTATGTTGTCACTTATTTATAGCATTTAGCAAACTCTTTGTCAGGACTAATAACTTAGAGACTAGTGACTAAAATATTAAATTGAAAATAAAAATATATATTGGTTTTCATGTTCAGTAGACCGCAACTTAATTCAAAGAAGACAATAAGAAGCTCTGTCCTATCTTGGCTTTAAAAAACAAAATAATGACCACTGCTGAGCCACAGAGAAGCTCTGTTACCAATATTACAGGTAGATATAGGAGATAGAGCAATTGATAAAAACACCCTCCTTGAAGTACATCATTTACCAAAAATGGTTGGTAAAAGGAAATAAAAGACTGAATTAGTTTTTTTGCAAGCAACTATACTAACAAAGAAAAAGGAAAGTTTATTTGAAACAAACTTTTATTATCTTTTTTTAATTTAATATCAAAATATTGATTATTTTTTTATAAAAATATTGATGAGAGGTTAGGTTAGACTTGTGAAAATTAAATTTATCATGGAAAAGATGCATTCGTAGACTGAAATAACAAAAAAATTGCTTTAGTTCTCCCAGCCTGAACCTGTGCGTAGACTGAAATAGGATTTCCTCATTCCAATAGTCACCAGAAGTTTTCACCTCTGAACTTTGTTGAAGTTGGAAAAATCTATCAGATTCAACGGCGAAAATTACATTAGTACTGATTTGTTACCCCAGGGCCACTTACCTCAGGTCCTTCTGTATTCAGGTATTTCTGTAAAACATTTTCACACATCTCTATAATTCTGAAAAACGGTTATTCATATCTTATTAGGTGACAAAAGAACAAAAACTTTTTCTACAGAGCAGTATTTCATAAAAAGCCAGTCATCATACTGTATTTATACTTTATAAAATCTAACTGGTGAAATTTTGTCATTAATCATTTTACAGAAGATTCCGAAATAAAATTCTGCTTAGGACCCCCTAAAGCCTTGAGCTGGCTCTGACCTTGAGGCCCTAAAATCTACCAGTTCAGTGGCAAGCTCAAAAGGTACTGTACACATTGACATGACGGAACAAGGTGTGTGTTATTTCTTAATAATATGCATTTAAAAGATGTGCATATTTCTTATAAAAAAGAAGAAATCCAATGAATACTTTCCAGATCGGGAAAAGGACCAGAAGACGTCAAGGGAATGAGAAGCCTAGAAGCAGACTAGAACACAGAGACGAGGATAAGCAGAGGTGAAAACCAGACAATTGCTTTAACTCACTGTAATTAGGTCGATTTTTTAGGTACTTCTTTTTTGTAGTTTTTTCTACTACTCTTACTTTATTAACACAGATTTTTGTTGTTGTAGTCCTGAGGAAGGGTGACTGTTATTTAAGCCTACTTGGTCATTTGATGAGGGTGGGGTTGGTGATTAGAATTCAAATGATTGGCTTCTAGAACATTGTCTTGGAGGAGACTGATACTGTTAAGGTCAACTGGGTGCTAATTGAGTGCAGTGAAGGTACCACAGGTCTTGTCTGAATAAATAATATTTGAGCATATTATTGAAGCTTGGTAAATGTGTGGAATGTACTTAGCTTAAAACCAAATTTAAATAGTTTTTCTATGGATAATGAGAACTTGCATTTTTTGCCAAATGGATTTCTAACATTTGCCTGGTAGTCTATCTGATTGTTCTAAAACAAAAGGTATATAAAGGAAACAATATCATGCTCAGTGCATCTTGTTTAAGTTTGAGGATAAAAACAATTGGTGTGGGTGGATAGGATAAATTTCCCTTTCCCTGTTAAAACCAATATCCTTAGGCCCACATGCCATAAAAATCAGGTTTAAGGCACATTATCTATGTCTCAACTGAGTTTCACTCCCACACGTTCATCCTCTGGGAGCAGAAGCGCTGTGCTTTTAGATGTCTCTCATTTCCATTCCAAAGTGACACTGCCGGGTTTGCAGCCAGCAAGTCTACAAAGCGAGTGTCGTGTATGTTTTTATTACAGTATGAAGGTAGTCATTTTTCTTCTCTTTATCAAAGATAAACGCTCAGCAGATGACAGTCCTCCTACCTCAGATCGCAGGCGGAGAAATGGGGCTTTCCCAATCCTCTGTGGTGAAACACTTCCCGTGCTCTGCCTACTCAGCCCACCGAGGGATTGTCAATACTTCCTGACTGCATGTGCTACATGCTGCTTTGCCTGTGAGTACATCTTTGTTTCTCAGTGACAAGAAGAAGGAGGAACAGACAAGCTAAATGGAAGCATTTTTGTTTTACATGCATTATTGTAACGTATGACAATTGAGAGAATTTATGTTTTTCAAGCTGTAATTATAGTTTTTAGATTGAAATTTTAATCTTTAAAATGACAATATTTTTAAAACTTTTGGAAGGTTTTAGGCCAAAAAACGTGTGCACTAATGGCACATACTCAACTATATTCGAGTGGTTTCATTTCAATGAATCTACTCTTTAAGATTTTAAAAGCTAAATGGGAGCAAATCAAGAGCCGTTTTCAACTGATTGCATTATTGCATCACAATGTGATTTTCCCACCCCTAAATATTGATTGAAAGAGTCACATTAGCTTAGCATTCCTCTGTTTCATATTTACAGTGCTGTATCATCTGCCATTATCTGTCTGCAGGAGTCAGTGGAAGAGGAGAAGCAATATCCTCAAAGAACCAGCACCCTGTTTCTGGACTCTGATCTTAGTTTCAATAGCCATGTTAAAGCAATGATCAAATCAGCTTATTGCCATCTTAGAAACATTGCAAGAATCAGATGCTTTGTTTCCAGACAAGATTTAGAGAAACTGATTCATGCTTTCCACTCCATCAGGCTAAACTAATGTAATGGTCTTCTTACTGGTCTTCCAAAAAAGACGATTAAACAGCTCCAAAACTAGAAAGTCTGAACACATTTCCTTTAGTTTTTAAGTCTCTACACTGGCTGCCGGTCTCCTTCAGAATAGATTTTAAAGTTCTGCTGCCCGTATATAAGTCCAAACATAACTTAGCACCTAAATACCTATCAGACATTATAAGTGAATACACACCAAAAAGGGAGCTGAGATCCCTCAGATCAAATAAATTATATCTACCTGGGTAAATTCCAAACAGGGTAAATACTCTTTTAGTTACCATGCGGTCCACAGATGGAACCAGCTTCCAGAGGAGATCAAGGGTGCCAACACTTTAGTCACGTTTAAATCCAGGTTAAAGACTCACCTGTTTATTTGCGCTTTTGTCGACTGAGTACAAACGTCTAAACAACTATTTTACATCTGCATTTCACTATCTTAATCTGTTTTAATCTATGTTTTTAAATGTTCAGTTTTTAGTCACTATGATTATATATGACTATTTTTATGCTTGATTTCATTAAATGTACTTTCTTTTTATTCTTTGTTTCCAAAGAAAAGCACTTTGAATTACCCTGTGTAATACAAATACCCTGTGTATATACAAATGCCTTGCTCTGTTTCAGAATGTACACCTCAGCATCGATGTCTTCATCAGCGACCCACAAATGAGCTGCAAAAGATTCTCCTTCTTATTTCTCATCAGTTGACTGCAGTGGCAGAAGATGTGACATCACAGTGAATTTACATCTTCAGCAACATGCCCCTAAAACAGCATGAATCGCTGACACCCCCAAATTAGCTTTTAACTCACTCATATAATGAATCGGGGTAGTTTTTTAACCAAACAAGATCAATATTGCCTCTTGTTATATTCCAATAATATTGGCCCTTCAAAGCTATTGAACTATAAGACATTCTATGCAAAATTGTGGTTTTCAGTTTTCTTTTTAATACAACTGCTGCTGATACTAGCATTGAAACTGTTCGTTTTCAGCAGATGAAAAGAAATCTAGTTAATCAGAGATACTGTATAAAGACTTAGTATTACAAATAGTATTTTTCTAAGCGCTAATGTTATTATAGGCACACCAGGACTCCTGGTGCATTTCAAATATAGCAGAAAATCCATGCAGGGCTATAATCACTCCCCACTTTCAATAAAATATAGATATTTACAGTCAGAAATCAAACTGACTTGCATAGGGTGGATTGTGGGAACAAAATTGTGAGCAAGCACACACAGAGTCCTGAAAACTCTGCTTAAAAGAGAACAGCACCAACAACTATCCAATTGTCCTGTCCTACTATTTTTTTCTCCTACGCTAAGACATACTACATCATCTTTGTTGATAAATTATGAATGTAATCAAAGTAGAACTGTTGTATGTGCTGTTGTATATTAATACAACAGTACATTCTTTGTCACATTAATTTAAATGTTCTTTTTTGTAAATCTGGTCTTTTTACAAGCCTTGGGGGTGTAAATGGAGCATGTAACATTGATGACATTTGGCCACTGTTGGAACGAAAATTAAATCAATGCCTAACAGATTTAATGTAAAATCACATTTGAACTGGATGACTGTTCCTCTCTGCAGTAAACAAAGGGCTTTGTTTAAAAAAAAGGTGAATGTGATTCAAAAGTGACCATGTGTCTTGGTGCAACTAAAAGGGGCAGATGTTACAAATTAGCAGCCAGTCTACTGGTTCTGAAATCACAGCTCAAATGAGCATCCTAATGAGAGGCACTGTTTGCGGGTCAAAGCAAAGCCTAATCATGCTAAGTCAATTGAAGTCTTCTGAGCAAGAGAGCATGCAAGCACCAAAGCAGATGACCTCTTGTCTGTTGCTTCTCTATCTAACAGTGTAATCTTGTTCCTGTGGCTTTAATCACCTTCACTTGGACTATGATATGGCTCTGTTGCCACACAGTTGTTTGTCCTCCATTATAAGATCATCATGCAAACTGAAATTACAGGACTGGCTCGTTTACAATTTTACATGACAGACAATGTGGACTATAATGAACTTTCACTTGAGCAGGGCATTTAGAAATATGTTTTTTAACCTACAGCTAAATAACATGAAAATAAGATTCAAGCCTTGAAAGACTGGGGATTGATAATAGTAATATATATGTATATGTATATATATATATTTAATGTAATATATAATGTAATATATATAATTCATAATAGTAATATATATATATTACTATTATGAATCCCCAGTCTTTCAGGGCTTGAATCTTATTTTCATGTTATTTAGCTGAGAATATATTAATTTAGGAAAATGTGCGATTAATTACTTAATTTTTCTTAATCGATTGACTGGACTAATATAAAAATTAACTAATTAATCGCACAATTTTTTCAAATTAACCATGATTAATCCCAATGACAAGACTTTTTTTTATCTATAAATGTAAATTGTAAATAATTCATGTAAATTGAAGACAAAGAGACTATTAAAATTTTTAAAATGATTATTTATTGAATTTTGAGTTTTTGAGTTTTGTTTAACATGTAACACAAGTTTTGTCATAAAAACAACATTTCTGCAATAAACCATAAATATCCTCCAAATTAACTTTTTGCTTCTCTTCTTTGGGGGCTGTTAGTTTGTGGGCTCTTTAGACTCTTTTTTTCCAGGACTCTCTGACATAAACAGCTTGGTTAGTGAAGAAACTTTAGGTCTTTAATCCTCGGATCAATTGCAGTAGCAATCTTCAGCCTTGTCAGATTAGTGCTGTTCTTCCTTTTGGATATTCTGAAGTAAAATCATGTTTGAATTTAACTAAAGGCTGATAGTCCTCTGTTCACTCCATAATTTTGCAAGTGGCACAAGGCTGGCATTACCACTTACTTATATTACATTTTTAAACACCATATTTATTACTTCTTTAACATTTTAATCTTGTTTTATGCTACTCTAAACATATTTTTATTTTATGCAGCCGCAGCTGCTTCTATCAAGCCTCTTGGTTTAGGCCAGCAGAGTTCATCAAATACCGAATCACTCTGCATACTATGGAAAAGGTCAATAGACCTATAGAATAGTAAGTTACAAAATTTGCATATGCCAACTGCAAAAGACAAAATGGATGCTACCATAACTTCCTATGATGCTTCAGGAGCTGACACTCACCGCTAGGCAGCCAGAGACTTACTCACAACAAGGGGAAATACGTTTCCGTTTCCTATTAGGGGAATGAGAGCTACAAAGGTAACCATTACATTCTTCTTCAGAATCCCACTTCAACCTATGTCAAATGACAAGATGAGAACACTTTGAAAGAGTCACAACCAAGGTCCTTCCAATGACCAGGCAGGCTAAGCACTTCGATAGTCTGGCACCGAGCGGGTCCCCCTCTGCTCTGGCCTATTGTCAAATTACTTCATATTTAATGGGCAGTTAGTGTAAATTACCTCCATATCTAACTCTACCAGAGTATCAAATGCATCAATGCCTGACTCAAGGGAGATGCAAGGAGACCGTACTAAGCACCTAGAGGGCTGGATTTAGTCCTTCCAGCATATGCCATACGGTTTCAGTGAGGGCCAATAGCTAACTTGCTTTGAACCAAATGGAGCAAGGACACTCTAGCGGAGATAGCATAGATGTAACTAGCCAGAGAATTAGTTTTTAGCGTTAACCTCTCCAGGAACTGCTCGGTCAGCCTGTGTCAGGTTATAACCTCTTGGTACAAGAACTGGTAGCTCTTCCAGGGACAGCTCACGTGTGGACAGTATATATGATCACTCAGTATACTAGTTGGGGTGAGAGAAGCTAAACACTTTCATGCTCCCATGGGCAATATGGGTGTAAGGTGTCCTGTGGCAATGGCACAAGCTAAGCTGGGTACCCACTTGTCACAATGCTTTTGGAAAAAGTAAAGAATATTAAGATCAGTCATAAAATTATTTTTAAGAACAACTTACCCCTAAGATGCTTTTGGGAAATACAGCCCTGGGCTTGAGGATAACATGAGAGTCACCAGGCCCAAACTGTAAGCAGGTCTTGTTGACAGAGAGCCCCCTCAGCCAACCCTCAGGGTGTAGACAGTACTCTGTCCAAACCCCCATGCGGAAACGTTAGTAAAGTTTGACGGGACAGCTGTTCAGGTCTACTTAGCAAGAAGGAGAAAAGTCGACGAATCGACCCTACTTAATGTATGCAGGTGGTGAGGGCCAAATTGGTGGCAGCTCTCAGGATTCAAGACCCAGTAAGACCTGGGTACCAATTCCACTCCTGCATCTCTTTCAATGGCCAGGAGGCAGCCATGGCATGCAGGACAGAAGCAGCTTTATCTCTTACCCAATTTCTCAGGCAGCCTGGGTCAGCAACTCAGCCATAGCAAGTATTTTTCATCTGAAACTTTACTTAGCATGTTCAGGAGAGTCATAAGACTAAAATCTTATTGTGTCAAAAGTGACCTTTAAGTAATTTATTCTTCAGTAATTGTGCTTTGGAAAGTAATACAACTTATATGCATATGCATTTTATATAAAACAAAATATAGTGTGCAATAAGTATTAACCAAGCATGTCAGTGTCCTCCAGGTGTTTTTGTTTGCTTTATCCAAAACAGCCCCATGTACTATATCTCTATTTTTTCCACACTATTTTGACTTCATTTATCATAATAGCAGGTTATTACTCAAACTCTGATTTAAAAAACTACACTGTAAGATATACTCACAATAATCAGTTTAATAGATTCAGTGTCAGGATCGCCACATAAAACCTCAACAATGCCTTAAACAGTGAATATTGCTTTAATTGTTTAGAACACTTTTTGTTCTTTCTATTGAGTTAGCCTTTTGACAGGTACTTAGGCATAATTAGCCTTCAGGATCACCTACTATGATATTTCACAGAAAGTTTTTAGCAAAACCTTGTTGTAATTACAGAGCCTAACTATGTAAAACTAAAGATAACAAAGATGCAAAAAACTATTTTAATATATAAATATATACACTGCACAGTTTTTGTGGTGAAATCACCTTATTTCTATAACTGGACTGAATTGAACAAAGTAATAAAAAAAATCTAATTCGAGACTGCTATTATGTATTTTATAAAATTTTTGCAGTCTGAGTTAATCTGGTCTGTACTGTTAACAGTTAAATAGGCCTTGAACATCTTCGGTATAATGAATAACAAATTAAAAAAAAAAAAAAATTGGTTACCATCTGTGCAAAGCAATTATTGGTGAAACTATTTAACCATGAATGGGTGCTTTTAACATCCCAGTTGTCAAAGTGTCCAGGAAGACATGTAACGTTATAACAAGGCCTTGAACAATTTAAAACGTAAACCCTATTGAAAGCCAGACATCTTGGTTGACAAAAAAGTAAAATAAACGTTCTATTTCAACCAATTAGTCAAATTGATATCTATTAGTAGTTGTCACTGCGTTCTCAAACAATACCCATGGAAACCAGTCTGTCGTAAAGCGTTTTTAGCTGTCGTGAGTTGTGGTAAACGTCTGTAGCGGACCAAAACACGGAAGTGGCGCGATCATTTGAAAAAGACCTTAGAACGAACCTTAACTGTGCTCTCTTGTATCTGTTGTATTGTCGGCTTAAGATAACTTTATAATAAAAACACTTCGTCGCCTATAGTTGAAGTATGAATGTCGCACTTTCAAACAATTCATCATACAACGTACTTACGTTAATTTCTTGACGTTCAGCCGTATCAAGGGACGCGCCACAGGTTAGACACAATATTTTTCCTAGAAAACGGACAGATTTTTACACACTGTTGAATATTGCTTATCTGACCTTCAGTAATCTAGCCAACCACCCTTGCATCTCAATCTAACTTTATTTTAGGAACACAGAAAGAAGGTAAAATGGAGTGTTTTACATTTTAAGGAGTCAGCATTCATTTAAAAATAATCCTTAACTACTGAATCTTAATATTTGTTCAATGCCAATTTTTGGTCTGATTAAAACGTTATTAACGCTGAACTGCAGTTACCTGTAGTCCATCCATCCCACTATCTTAGAAATGTACAACGTTTTATCTTGTCTGTCAGGAACTCAATGGATTCTAATGAGATTGATCAAGATGAACTCAAGGAAAAAGTAACAAGTTTGTCTGAAGAACTTGCACAGTGCCAGGTAATTTCCTTTTGCCGTTGTTCCTGCGTCAGGCCAAATTCTTTGACTTCTGCACGTCTGAACCTGACACTCAGATGTGACTTGTGTTCATACTTTTTATGACCATTTTAATCATAATCATTGTCAACCAAACTTCATTTGCATCGTATGTGGAATGTGTGTGTGTGTGTGTGGGGGGGGGGGGCTAGGGGGGGGGGATTGCAACTATTATTTACTCAAACTGATTTCATCACAGTACACAATTTACACATACTGATGCGAAATAGGACAGATGTATGGTCATAATGTTGTCCTTTTGTTTTTGTCATGCACTTGTTTAAACGAGCAGCAGAACTTCAATAAATTCAATTCAATAGCTTAACAAAATTTTTTGCTTAATATCAGAATCAATTAATAGATTAATATCTCACTAGTTTGATTAAAAGATTAAGACCTTAATCAGTTATTCAAACTCAAGTAATTGTCTTTCCACTTTTCCTTGTAAGATTTGAATCAATGTCAATTTTTTTTTTATTTGTAGTTGTAGTGCTAAAAAGATCCTGCTTTTATCGAATACTGTCTCATCAGGCACTAACACTAATCTAATCTGATGTGATGTCTGCCTCCTGCATACTGTTAAATCCCCACCAGGTGGTGCATAAAAACAAACACTTCCATTGTCAATAGTGTCTTAAACTTGTCAAAATTAGAAGTTAACTGACATACATGAATAATATATGTGCTTCTTGGGCTTGTAGCTTTCTCCCAGGCATCCATAACGCTGATCTTAATACTTTTTAATTGAGTAAAGCCAGAAGTTACTCAGTGGGTAATGTTTGCTTACAATAAAACAGCACGAGACTTACGCTGGTCTACGATTTGTTTACATCATCAGTTTTCTTCTTGCCTGAGGTTAACAATTGATTTTTCTCCTTTTCAATTCTAATGAAAAGTCTGCATGTGTAAAGAGTCTCTGTTATACTAGGTGCTTTGACCATCCATTAGCTGAAAAACTGGGCCCAAAAATGATCAGGGTGGCAGTTTTACTGTATTAATATTTGTTTAAATAGTAAAATTCAGAGAGAGCGCTCATCTAGTGGGTATTCATGGTCTTCTGTATCAGATCAATTATTCATCAATGTGACTGCTTCTCGACATATCAAACACCTTCTATTCCCTGAGAAATCTTCAGCAATGTGTTAACCCAGGGCTTGTGAACAGAACACCTCTTTTTCATTAACTAAAATGACATGTAGTAACGGTATGAGCAAGATTTCTCTTTATTTGCTCCGTAGCCATCTCTTGCTCATGCTACTTTGTATGTTTAGCCCATGCTCTATCAAGGTCTGCCTGCACCATTTAGTAAATAATTAATTAGACACTTTTTGAATAGGGTTTAAGATTCATGTACTAATTGGACACCACCAGATTCTACAGGGATTAGGGACTTTAATCTTATAATGATGTGGACATAATTTAACAGATAACTTTATATTAAGTTGATGTGGTATAGTTCAGTTTTTTATTAATGTCAGAAAATGTACTTTTAGATGTCTCTCATTAAATGTAATGTAGCTTAAAAATCTTTGAAAGCCCTTTTTGTCCAGAAGACACTGAATGGAAATAAGTGTGTGACTTGAGTGTTTTTCTTCTTTAGGCAGGCAGAGATAGATCCTCATGTTTTCTTTTTTCCCTCTGTTGCTGAAAGAGTTTTGATCATCCTCTGAATAAGAGTGCTTTGTTTTTTCTTGTTTTCAATTTGTGAGAGCAGACAAATGAGGAGGGTTATAACGATCCTAATGTAAACTATTTTCTGAAGTTAACAGAATATCAGTGTGTAATTAAATCATAAATACAAAAACAACTATTCACTATTATCTATTTTTTCTGATAGGCAGACAAGGAATTTGTGTGGTCACTATGGAAACGACTTCAAGTGTCCTGTCCAGATCTCACTCAGGTCGTCAGTCTTGTAGTGGAAAGGTGAGCTATCTTATACAGTTAATAGAATGCTTTAGAAAAATCCTCATCTCAGCTTTAGTTTTCTTCTATTGAGCTCTAATGTTGTTATGTCTCAGACTTGAAATTAGTGTCTGTTTCCACACCTTGAAATCCCTGATATGTGAGCACACACTGCAGTTCTTCTGGGGTGTGCATTAGCTGGCTACGCAGTTGAACACAGTTATGAGAGAACTGGAGAGGATATGATGATCTAAACCCTCTTATCCTTCATGCTGGCTCCCTCCTGCTCTTCTCATCTTAACACTGAAAATACTCCCCTTTGAGGGATATCCAGCAGATTTAAAATGACTTTAGGCCCTCAAAGAGTCACATGAAAACATGTTCAATAAAAAGAGAGAGATCATATATTGCCATCCCAAATGGTTGCTGTTTTCAGTTTTGTTGCTTTTTAAATGATTTTGATCTGTTGAGGAAGTGCTAATGGGATTAGTTTAAATGTAATCTGGGTAATATGTTATAAATACATAAATAAAAGTGTTGAAAATAGAGGACAAATGCTCTGAATCGGTCCCTTTTCATGATTTACAGGGTTTTATCATTTTGAAACTTCTAGCATAGTCCCAAACACCTGCCGACTGTCTTTTTTTCTGTTATTCATCACGAGCTTACTCTTCTTTACTAAAATACGTGGTTAAACAACATGTTTCTGTCTACATTCTTCTTGTGTTGAGTTAGTAAATTTGATTTTGTGAGTCTGACACATTGCACGTAGTGTGCAGTGAGCAAGAAAAGCAGATGTTACCTTTCCCTGCTTTGTCTATTTTAATAAAACTATATTGCTAAAATGCAATACAAGGTGAACGTTAGTTTAGAAAATATTGGTTAAATTAATTCATGTGCTGTGAAATTATTGCAATCTACTTTTTTACAATATATGTATGTATTTTTTTCTAATAAAAAAAAATAAAGTAAAACCTAAAACACTAAATAAATTATAGTATTCAATATATAGAGTAAAAATCTAGCTAACGAAAAATGCACATATGTATTTTTCCACATTTCAAACTAAAAATTTTCCCTGGAATATCAAAAACCATGTAAGATCTCTACTAACCTGCTTTTAAATGTCAGGTGGGGACTATAGCATCCCACATTGTGGTACAACCTTACATAATACTGATGGAGACAAGAGGTGAACCATTTTTATCAGAGATTTTTCCAAGATGCTATAGCTCTGTGATGAGAAGGCTTTTTTTAACCAAATATGTTTCTGTACTGTTTATTTCTTGATACCGAAAGCAATGATAAATAAAATAGCACCACCAGGCTCCATGATCCCTTATCTCTCAAGAGCTCTTACCTCGGGCTCGGCTAGCACACTGAGGTTCTCCTCAAAGAACTGGCAACCTGCACCTGAGGGCGTGTGCATACATCAGCAGAGCGCCACCCAGGAGATTGACATGGTAATTGCGCTGACTCTGAACCAGAGCCTTGTGGGAATCCTGGCCGTTCTGGCAGTGAGCGAACGCTTGTCTTGGGATATGGTTAACATCACCAAGCTTCAAGGCAGTGCTGTTCTCTAAGGAGTGGAGCATCATCCCAATGTCTTCAGGGAGAGATGGAATGCGAAAGGGTGGATGAGATGGGAAAGAATGAACCAGGGGAAGTAGGATCCCAGGTGAGTGGCGGCTGTTCAAACAAACCTGCTTCAGCTGTGATCCTTTGTCTCCCCTCCCAAACTCCTACTAAAGATGCTGGAAGGAAAGGCGTGTTTGTGTTCTCTGGTGAGCAGTGTTACTGTTTTGATATCCTGGTAATTACTGATACCTGGAGACTGCAGTTATATCCCAGCATTCCCTGTTGACCCTCTGCGGTTCAAGCTTAGAGAAAGCACTGAATGGTTGAAAAGCAATTTTGCCCATTTCTTCCCCCACAGCATCCAGTCTATCCTTCAGTGTTTTATCTGCTAACCACACATCAGCCTTGCATCATCCTAAATAGATTTTCTAATGCAAATGGCTAGAGTGTTCGCCGAGGCTAGTAAGGTTTGCCCTCTCGTTGGCTTTTCTACACTTCTAATTGTTCTTTTTTCTGTCTGTGTTATAGAGAGAGGCAGAAGGCTGAGAACAAGGACAGAAAAGTTCTGGAGATTCTTCAATCAAAAGACCACAAGATCCAAGAGCTGGAGCAGGTACAGTGTAACCATTTTAAGGGAAATGTCCAAACATGCATGTGAAGAGAAACCTCTTTTAATGAGCAATTCTGACTGCTTGATGGATCTGCTTGCGTGACAGCTAATGATGAAACCGTAGTGTTAATTCACCTTTAATCATGCGCCTTAATGAAACATCTGTCTGTTGGCTTCATTAACTGTTGAGTCTTATAACCAGCAGCAAGTTGGTCAAACATGTCCTTGTTGGTGTAATTAAGATTAGCTGTGGCTGGACATCAAATGGTGAATCAAACTCAAGCAGTTAAACACTCTGCTAAGGGTATCATATTATGACAACATTAATTATCAAAGGCCAATGCATACATGCTTTTCATCTTCATGCAGTTAGTTTGGAAGCACCACAGGTAGGATTTCTGTGATGGAGCATTAGCACCTATTGCTAATTAAAGTGATGTCTGCCATATTGGAAAGGTCAAGATGTGCTTGTACTTGCAAGCATGTGGATTGACAGATGCGCTTTTCAGCAGGCTGTAACAGTCCCTTCCAATCAATTTCCAGAGGGTTTGGTTAGCATTAAATACCAGATGGTTCAGTGTATTTGTGATATTATATTTAAAATATTGCATCCTAAATTCGGGCCACACTGGAACAAAACATATATTACCGCTGCAATTTAGAGACAAGCTTCCACAAATTCTTGATTAAAGCGGTGCCTTTTTATCCAGATAAAACATTTTGCCCCATTATTTTGCCACTCAAACTGTGGTAAATCAATTATGATAATTATCATGATTTTTTTTTCTCGATCAGATGATATAACAAGAGCTTGTTAATGAGTGAGTTGTCTGTTGCTATCTGTTTTGCCCTCTGGACTGTTTAAATGCTTCTGTGGGTGATGGCTGATGTGGCATTAACTGCTGGTAGACGAATCAGAACACGGTTTTCTGGAACTCTTACTTCTGATTGGTTTAGCTCAATGACTGACGTGCATTAGCCAATGGTAAGATGAACTGACAAACGTATTTTACATCAATAGGCACCTATAAAATATTTTCTGTGTACAGTTACCTTAACAGCACATTCTGTCGAGCTCAGGTACTTTTACATCAAGAAGAAGCAGAAAAATAAACAGCAGTAAAAGACTGATTTTCAGAGAAGGAAAAGATGACCTGGAAATAGAAAATATTAATTATTTAATCAACAAAGTTAATTCGATAACATTTTTAAGTGTTATTAACTAAGCGAATTAACTTTGTTGATTAAATAATTAATATTTTCTATTTCCAGGTCATCTTTTCCTTCTCTGAAAATCAGTCTTTTACTGCTGTTTATTTTTCTGCTTCTTCTTGATGTAAAAGTACCTGAGCTTGACAGAATGTGCTGTTAAGGTAACTGTACACAGAAAATATTTTATAGGTGCCTATTGATGTAAAATACGTTTGTCAGTTCATCTTACCATTGGCTAATGCACGTCAGTCATTGAGCTAAACCAATCAGAAGTAAGAGTTCCAGAAAACCGTGTTCTGATTCGTCTACCAGCAGTTAATGCCACATCAGCCATCATATACTCTTTTAATAAATGTTATTCTTATTGTGAAACAGTAATAGTCTTTTTTAATATATCAAATCCTCTCTTTCACAAATTATAATGGTAATAGCCCTGATAAAACTAATAATCTGAACCTGCTGATGCATACGATTTACTAAGGAGTGTGACTTTACAGCAACATTACCTTTTAACTGATCAATTTGGAAAGGTTTCGCGAGGTCTTGACAACAATCAATAGTTCAAAACCCACAGGTTATGGTCTGGTTTGCTTTTATTGTACCAGAAATAAAGATTAGATAATGATCACAAAGTTAACTATTCTTATATTGACTGTGTTCAAAATTCTGTTTTTGCACAAGTCATTGGTCCAAAAGTCTGAATGCATTGTTCTTGGTTTACAAGCATCTTTAAAGTAATGTCCTTTTTAAAGAAAAAATAGTCCTCCACTTTGATGAGCTCACAAAAACCGTTTAAAGTAAAATAAATGCGTTATTGCTATCTGAATTAATCGTGAGTTACAGAAGAAATATGTGTTAATAAAGCATTTATCACTAACTCTTACTATATCTGAATAGTAAGATGTACGAATGTTCTTTCAAATAGTTTAATAATAATTTATCAACATGTTCTAAATGATCTCCTAAATTGCTTACAACTAATAAGTAACTGATTTTAAATGGTGAAAATTTTAATTTATTAATGGTTAACTTATCCTTAATAAAGCATGAAATTATAAAAGAATAAGGAATAAAGCCATATGTATAAATTACTTACCATTGTGTATTAATTTAGAAACAATGCTTTATGAATCACCATTTAACAATTTGAAAATGCATAGTTAATGAATAGTAGCGTGTAGTTATTATAAAGTACTACCGGTTCACTCAGTGTATGATTAATCTATAGAATACATGGGTTTCCTTTGTGAAAACAAGAGTAAAAAATTTGATGATACATTATTTTTAATATTTTATCATATACTGCAATAGATGTGTATGACCAATACAAAAAAATCCTCTTATTGAAATAAATGTTTATGAACATAAGCAGTTTTTGTATCACCTGTTTTCCTCTCCACTCTTGGGTTTCAGTGACCTTTGAACAAAACCTGACTTTTGTTCTATGTATTAGAAAGTTATTAATTGTCAGATTTTTGGCTACCACTCAAACCACTTGTATTTAAAATAATTAATTACTTTGTCCTTCCACGGCTATGTGATGGTCTGCTGAATCCTCATCTCATCTCTGCATTTCCACTGTAACTCTGACCAGCCCCCCCTCGCTTTTCCATTACCCCTCTTCTTCCATTTTTGTAACATAATTAGCTTTCATTTTTGAACTGCACAGGGAATTTCTAATGCTAATCTCTCTGTCCTAGACCTCTTAACTTCTTTAAACCTCTTTTCCTACCAATTGAGAAGTACTGGGGTTAAAACAGTGCTTGCCTACCTCATTATCAACACTTTGAGTTGAGCTTCACTTGTGCTATAAATCTCTATTAAAACCTGCATTTGCATGGTGCACAGACTGAACATACGTTCTCTATCTAGAAAGATTCAAGTGATTTCCCCCAACATGGCAATTAATTGCCTCCCACAGCTGAGGATTTTTTCTGAGATATCAGAGCAGAGTCAGTTAGTGTGTTAGTGATAGGAGTGCTGTATCAGAATAATGTGAGCAACATTGAAATTTTAACATTTGAGTACAGAACATTTCTTAAACAGGTAGTTCAAGATTATTAAATAGTAAGTGATGCTAAATAACCTTATTGTTTAATTAGTAGATGTATGTTTGATTTTACAGGTATGCAGCGATTTATTAATGTAATTATTTCAATGATCACAAGATTCTTGCTCAAGGTATGGATAGGTATTGATGTAAATCCTTCCAAAAATATTCTGCCCCATATTATTCTACACTCTGTTCTACAAAAAAGAAGCATTAGATCAACACAATCAAATTATGACACACATTTCCACACAATTTAATCATATTCTCCAACCTTATTTTGAGTAGATTTAATGAAATTTAACAATTCTAAATCATCCAATAAGATCAAATAATTTTAAATTAAAATAAATTATACAATTAACTTAATATAATTAATTGATTTGCTCAAAACTGAATTATTATCTCAATGTATTTTAGGCAGATCGAGGCCAATAATTTATTATCTCAATGTATTTTAGGCAGATTGAGGCCAATAATTTATACCAATAAGATCAGATAATTTTCATTTGAATTACCTTGTACAATTACCTTGTACACAATTTACTTTTATTGGAACATCCATCCATTCATCTATCCATCTGTTTGTTGGCTTTGTCCATGGCAGAATGAACCGCCAAATTATCTGTCATATGTTTTATGCAGCAGATGCCCTTTCAGCCACGACCCAGCACAGAGAAACATCCACACACACTCACACATACACTATTGGCAATTTTGTTTTTCCCAAATGACCTGTACCGCATGTCTTTGGACTTGGGACTTTTTCAAATGTCAAATATTAGCGTTGCTTAAGCCAGTGTTCATGCTTAACGCGTGTTTAAATCAGAATGAATCAAATGCTATTTATGCCAAATGTCTGTCTCACTGCAAATCCATTTAATCTCTAATCAATGGTGTGTTAACCAACTCTTGGTTACATATTAGTTCAAGTTTGAATAAAATATGAATTATGCCGAACTAATGTATACAGAATTAAACTCTAATTATTAGTGTACTTAACCTGCTCTTGGTTTTAAGCAGGAGTGGAAAGAGTACACAAATTTTGTACTCAAGTAAATGTACTCATCAAGAAATCATTTAGCATCCAATCACAGTTAACTAACACCACACGAGAATCCAGGTTTGCTGTTTTCTCGTTGCAACCGAAGACTACTCCCTGCTTTTCTTAACGAATTTATAGATTTTGCCCTTCAAAAGACCAGTTTTGTCTTTTATCCTTCCCGAGCCCCTTTGAGATTTTTTTATCTAAAGGTGCACTTTTTCAGTTTTTATTTGACAGTCAGAATATTTGACTTAATCAATGTAAGACTTTTGTTGAAGAATAAAAGTAAATAGTTTATTTTAACCATTCATTCTCGCATTTCAAAGATGTTATCATATAATGTCAATCTAAAGTTTTTCCCTCAATAGATTATTAGTAAATTTGCCAAATGTTTTAAATCTCAATTAAAGAATTTAAATATTGAGAAGTATTTCACTTCAAATTAAATCTAAAAGTTCACATTTTAAAAACTACTCAATTATAGTAGTGTGGATAAATGTCATTCTCCAATTTCCATTTCAGGTTGTGAGTGACGTATTAGTTAATGCTTGAATAAAATATTAATTAAAGTTAAACTAATGCATTATTATCCTTAAACTGAAGTGTTTCTCAAGGTATGTATGCTTGTTGGGATAAACTGAACAAATAAACACATCATCAGTTTCTGAACTGATGCATGAAGTCTAAGCCATTTTACTTGCCTGTTAGAATGAAGCGCAGTTGTTGTTTTTCTAGAAAGGAGGGTTTGCAGCAAAACTTACAAGCATTTAACACCACAGGCAAATCTCCTGCAACCTCTTTCCCCATCTCCACTTAATACCTGCATCTGAAGTTCATCTCACAGGCCTTTAAACACTCATAGCCAAATTGGTTTTGACTAACAACTGTCTCTCACCATCACCTGTGTGGCTCTTTAAACAGAAAGTGACGGCACAGGAACAGGCGATAAACAACCATGACCAGCGGTTGCATGGCAGTGAGGAGGAGAGATGTCTAATGAAGAAAGAGTTCGCAGCTCTGCAGCAGAGATTGGGGAATAAGAGTCGACAACTTAAGGTTTGGACCAATTTCCACTTTTAACGCGCTGCCTCTGCGCCTGTGACAACGGGAAGAGAGGGATAGGAGAAAAAAAACAGAAAAGCCCTGGAGGCTCTTGCCTTAGGGCCTGAAATCCCAAGTCAGGGGCAGGATGTGGCGGGGGTTGTAGCGACAGCACAGCTTAGAAAAGCAGATAACTTTCTCAATAAATACTTAATGATGGCCGAGGAGAGGATGCGATGTGGCTTCTCCTTAATTACCTTCTGATGGAACTGGCATGATTAATTGATAAAGTGAAGATCTGGGGAGGATGTGTCTTTGCTGGGTCTCTCTTAGCAAAGGGAGGGAAGGATAGAGCGGACAAGAAAGAAAGGAGCAAGAGATCATCATCAAAGGCAAGATGGCAGGACTAATGGGCCTGTAGTGGAGCTATTCTCATTAGAGCTGTCATTAGAGTAAAGATGGCCTCTGTGCCAAGCTACCTGCGTGGGATCTAGCTTGCCCTGCCAACGCAGGTGAGCACTAGACTTTTCTCTCTGGCCCTGCCCGCTTCATGCCTTTCATCACTATGGCCATTTCTAGCTCTCTATCTCTCTGCAGGAAGCGAGGAGGCTGGTGCAGGAGTGTAAGGAGGAGGGCAGGCGGGCCCTACAGGAAGCCAAGCAACAATTAGATGCTCAGCACTCTGCCTCTCAGGCAGGGCTGCAGAGATTAAAGAACCAAGAGGCCGTCAGCATTTCCAGAGTCAAGGTAAGGTTCCCCACTTCACACCCTCTCTTCTTTTCTGCCGCTTTCTATTCGGGTTCATGTAAATGAATGCGTCTCACAATGAGCAGATGTTAAATATTGATAGAAATGTTCAGAGGGGGGGCAAAATAATGATTTTGTGTGTGAACACAGCGGGCCCAGTCCCCCCCATTCACTGTTCGGAGGTGTTTTACATGAGGCCCCGAGTGAATCCTGCCTGCTGTCGTGGTGCTTAGTGACTTCGGCTGTAATGACCTACTGCAGGCGGAGCATCGGCTGTTGTTAGCATGTTCCATAGGGCCTCGTTCAACATTTGTATATGTTTAATAGGGCTTGTGTTCTCTTGGGTTGAGTGTCACTCAAGCACCTGTGTGATGACCTGCTTTACATACAGAGTTGTGTTCATTATTATCCACGGGGAAGGCCAGAGTAACTGTGTGGACCTTAAACTGTAACTAGTCCAATTAAGTGAGAGTGGAGTGCTGCTCGGACTGTCCCCTTCCCTCCTGTGCTCTCCTCCTCTCTCAGTGCCCCTGTCAGTGCTGGCTATTTTTAATGAGGACTGGCCATGCTCTCCATGGCCTGACTGTTTGATGCTCGGCATCTGTTTGCTTCTCATTATCTCCATCAGTGCAGGCTGTGATATGCAGCTGATGGGCTTTCTGCTTTGTTTTTTTCTGCTTTTCTTTGCATCTTATGCTTTCTTTTGTTTCTTTTGTTTCTTTTAGTTTATATAAAGAAAATTGTTCAGAAAAGGGAAATATATTTCAAACAAATCTTTTTATTTGATCTCAATTAGAAACAAAATCAGAATTCCACTCTTTATGCTTTTCAGCTGATTTCTATATTGAGATTTTTTTCAGGACAACTAGCTGGCAAGCTAATGATTTAAATGTAAAACATCATAGTCTTGTGTTAAAAATATTAGCATACTGCAAACGGGTAATTAAAGGTGTTTGTTTGTGAAATACAGTGATACCTCAAGATACAAAATGAATCTGTTCTGAGGTGACCTTCTTATACTGAATTTTTCACATGTTTTACATGTAACATGCCTAATCTGTTCCAACCACACAGAAACAACTCTAAAAATTGAAAATAACATGGAAAACCTTCCATGTTAAAAAAATCCTTAAAAATTATTAATCTAATAAATAATAATAAAACAATAAAAAAACAGGATTAAATAAATGAAAAATAATAACCCTTACATTTCGAATGAGGCGATGTGGTGAAGTGTCGGAGGGGGTGGTAGGGGAGGAGAGCGGATGGTAGCGGAAGAGAGTCATGGCCATAAAAATATGCTTATATAACATGAAAAAATTCTCTAATTTAAAACACCAATACGTAACAGAAAGCTTGCATGAAGACAAGGAGAGCTCTTCCGGGAAGACGTCATGGGGTGTCAGGCAACCAATAGGAGAGCAGAACATTTGGTGGCGTGTTGAATGTGGTCAAGTGATGCCCAGTGTTGTCTTCCACTGAATATGTATTTCTCGTGAATGTTTTTCATATCTTGAAATTTTGTTTGTATCATGAAGCAAAGTATTCTTTGCGTGGCCTTTCGCATCTTGAATTTTCCTTAACATGAAGCATTCGTATCTCGAGGTACCACTGTAATACTCCGTTACAGCCATTGAATTATTTAGAAATGCTGATTTACGTATTGTTTGGGTGAAGGTGCTTTGTTTTTAATAAGTCTTCTATACATTTTTCAACTGAGATATCCACTTTTTTAAATTATTTTTTTGACTTTGATTTATAATACTAAAAATAATGCATTGCATTTTATAATGCTTGAGGGGGTGTATCTGAATCCAGCATCAGTGTCCAGCATCCACAATGTGAAGACTGCCATTCGGTGAACCCTCAGCACACATTGGCTAATAGTGGAGACAAAGAGACACAAATAGCCGATCAGAGTAACATAGCCACTAATATACAAGCGTTATTAGGAATGGGCGAATTTGGTCAGTAATGCCAGAGTTACACCCCTGCCCTTTGACAAAACACCATGTACCTCGGAATGGAATCCAAAGGACAATTATCCAGGAGAGTGGTCCTGTCACTGCAGGGGGTGCTAGGACCCACAGAGGCCTTATGGTGGTTTTAACACTTTATCTGTGCCAACGCAACACAGGCTATAATGCATTGCTTGTTATATACCTCAAAGTATTGGGGCAGTTAAAACAAAAGTTAAGTGAACTTTTTATTTATGAATGATTCAATAGCTGAATCATATTTGAGTCACTGAACAATCCAGTTAGCTAAAATATATATTAAAATATATATGCATATATATTAAAATTGCATGTCTGTATATTATGTATATCTGTATAATATAAACAGACATGTCTGTCAATAAAAAAATTGCATGTCTGTTTTTGAAGACTCCCAAAACCAAACCTTTCAGAACTCACAACAGGGGGACTTTAAAGTTTCACAGAGCTTCCACTTTTAAGATGCTGGAACCACCACTGGTCTAAACATTCATTCATCTTCATGTCGGCTTTTTCCCTTTCGGGGTCGCCACAGCGGAATGAACTGCCAACTCTCTGGCATATGTTTTACGCAGCGGATGCCCTTCCAGCCACAACCCATCGCTGGGAAACATTCACACACACATTCACACTTTAACACTATGGACAATCGTTCTTACTCAATTCACTTATATTGCATGTCTTTGGACTTGTGGGGAAACCGGAGCACCCGGAGAAAACCCACGCGATCACGGGGAGAACATGCAATGGTCTAAACATATATTTTTAAAATCTTTTAAATGCACCAAATGTAATACTTTAACCTTAAAATCCAGAAAAAAAATCTGGTGTTTTTCAGGTCTCATCAGGTTTTTTCAGGTCTCATTGCAGACAAAAACAATTAACAATTACTGTAATCAAGGGTTTATTTCATAGTTCACTAAACTAGTCTTTCTGTAACTCCATTCACAGTTTGTGCTGGTCGAGTTTGGTGGACCATGGGGCTCAAAATTATTTTCTTTCAGGGTACCCAAACCTCAGTATCTCTCAGTAGCTCTCTACTATGGGCTGAAATGATTGACACCGCTGCTCTAGAGGATCACATTTTATTTGTGTTCTTGCAACATATGTATAAAAAGTGGATACATCTAAACATTGACAGTATAATTTTAAGGTATAATTGTGAATGGACCCACCTTTTGTTCTATTGATAATGATAATAATTAATAAAATATTACGGTTTTCCCTTCCTTTTAAACTATTTTACATTTTATTGCTTCTTGTTCACCACCAGCTTTCATCGACTAATGGTAAAGTCGTTCATCTGACGGGTGGTGTTAATGGCACTGCTGGCTGTCTGCGGGGATGGTTCCCTTGTTACCTGCCACTGTCCAGTGCATCTGAGCCTGGATGTCTACAAGGGCCTAAAGCGTTGTGAACAAGGCACAAGTGTAGATCTTTGACATGACTCTTGACAAGTATTAGCAGCAATGTGAACTCTCAGGAGCCCTTGATCCTTATTAGGATTTACAGCAGATGAATGGTTTCCTACTGTTAGCTTTTATTGGAGATTTCTCATAGGCCACAATAAATAGATAAGTATGTCTAGTCTAGAAAATTATTGTAATGTGCAAAATCTTTGCAGGATTTGGAAGAGGAAGTAGTGAGAAGCAGACAGGATGAGCTTGAAGCCAAAAGTCGCTCAGCCACTCTATCACTTCAAATTTCTACTGTCGAACGGAGACACGCTGATGCAGAAGAAAAGCTCTTTCAACTCAAGTAAATACAATGCACTCTTCTGAGTCCATACGCGGTTGTTTCATTACCTATTGTACATTTTATTTGGTAGCACTTTAATTTAAGAGCCCATTACTAAACATTGACAGATAGTTAACTAATTCACAGATGTAGCACTAGATGATGGAGTAAAAAGGATTCCTTTGTCATAGTAAACATCAAAATACATTAAGTTAATATTTTGTTTATGCTGAGATTAATTTTAATGTTATATTTATTTATTACTTCAGGCCCAGTTAATTATTAGTAATCATTCCTAGAATGTAACTGTTAAACGACTCTTAAATTTTACCAATTAAGTTCACCATCAGATAATATTTAGCTAAAGTTGAAGTTAAACTGTTGAAGTTGTAAAAGGTTTTTATTGTCATTGTTGGGCACGTTTAATGTTTTGGATCTAGTTAAAGGATGTCACTCTCTGACCAGTTGGTGCTAATCTTTTAGTTATTTCTAAAAGGTAACACTGAGATGGAGGAAGACAATATATGGAGTTAGTTCGTTAGTGGCAACAAGGAGGGAAGGATCTTCCAACATGTGATATCAAATACAGAATGTATTTCTTACAAATTAAATTTTTAGCAATTTATTTTAATTTTTATTTACATCAATTCTTTTTATAGCAACAAAGTGGCACATGCATTGTTTTATTTGAAAAAAAAATGCTGCTGTAAGATGTAATAAATTAGTTTATTGCCATATAGCGCTGTTTGGTTTGAAGCTTGCCATCTGTTAAGGGGCAGACTAAATAGAACCCAAACTCTATTCTCTGTTTGTCCAGAAAAGAGCTGCAAGACCTGCAGGGCTTGTATGCGCAGAGTGTGGATCATGCTGGAGAACAGGCCATTCTTATTCAGCAGCTGGAAGGCCTTAACCTGGACACACAGCGGGTCTTACGCAGCCAGGAGGAGGCACACACAGCGGACACCGTCTCCTACCAGAAGGTACAGCCGTGCATCTGTTGTCTGAAGCTAGTGCCTGTCCTCGCCCTGCTTGCCAGGCCCCCGAAGACTTGAACTTGTGTTCCAGCAAGAACTTAACTGCATTAACCGAGCTTGTCCTTCACTGTCTGATTGTGCTGTGACAGCTCCACAGCGAGCTGAGCGTGTCATACCAAGCCCTCTGGCAGCGGGAAGCAGCCCTCCACATGCAACTCGGCCAGAGAGATCAGCAGATCCAGGAGCTCCAGGCACAGCTGCAGAGCTGCCAGGTGAGCACCGTGACAGATTTACATCATGCTCAGTGCCCTCTGTATGCAAAGCAAGCCGAACAAGCACTTCAGCTGAACCACACACCGCTCATTTCCTTGTGCTCCTCTTAGTCCAACCGCATCCATAATAAATGAAATACCTTACAGAGAATGATGACAGGTTGGAGATGGCCAGGAGGTTTCATTCTGATTCTGTTCGTTCTGCCTGACAACTCCAAACTTACACAAAGGTTCTCTTTATTGTTCATGCAATTAGTATGCTCTTTTATTATTTGTGTGTATGTACACTACCAGACAAGGTGTAACTCAGTTCATTAATTTAAATTGAAATTGTAAAGAGAAAGTGAAATTCCAATTTGAATTGAAAATTTTTGATCAGATGCGTAGAAGGTCCTGTTTGGAACTATGAAACTATGAGCTGAGAGTCAAAAGTGCAGCTTTGTTCACAGAAGATTGTAAAGATGTTTTGCTGGATGTTAAAGACATGATCATGTGTAATAAATGATTAATCATGATGATGTGCCCAGCTTAGTTCTTTTATCTATTAATGTGTTGTTCATCCATAAAGTCAGGAATGAAACACTTTGAACTTCTGATAGTTATTGATAACTCATGAGCTATTAATACTTAATTCATGGTCATTTGTGACCATTGGTGCATGGTCTGGACAGATTTGGTTAGAGCTCTAGTGCGATACTTATCTGCTTTTCTGTGTGAAAATCATTCTGTTTAACGTCACAAAATTAAAACGTATTGTTGCTACTAAGTATATTTGCCACAATACATTTTTCTGTGATGCAAAATTGATTACTGTGTTTCACTGACATTTTAAACTAGGGATGCACTGGCAATTCTGACATTGAAAAAAAATAGTTTTGTTTTTGAAACAATCTGGCCGAATAGTACATCAGAGATCACCAGATCACTCCAATTGTCCACAGGTTCAAGCTTCATCATAAACTAGTACAGGCTGTCTTTAATTGTCATTTAAGATCTGTCCAAATAAATATGCATCCGCCACGTGAAAGGAGACAAGTGCTTATTCTTGTCTGACAACTAAATGCATTAAACAATGACTGTTTAACAAGCCATCATTATTGGAATAAAACATAACTGAGAATTTTGAAAAGCGTGACTGTAAAGCCATGACATTAACCCCTAATTGTTGTAAGCAGCAACAATTTGTTCTGAGTGATGATTCCAAGAGCTTGAGAGCTTCTTCAAATACAGCGCTCAAGTCTCCTTTTCCAAGAGGGAAATGTATTTTTGTCAAACATATAGAAACGATTAAAGTTCTTCATGGAACAATATATTTTCTAATTTCAAAACTAATTTTAACCAATTAAATACGCAATCTATAATCTCCCAGACATTTAAATTAAAACCTCTTTAAAGGTCGGTTAAAAAATCTGCATTTGAATGCTAAACTATCATGCCTTATATGCTTTCATACTTTAACAGTACAGTATCTAATAATAAATGCATCTGCATGTTTGTTTTACTTAGTTAACTAATACATAGTATTTCATTTGTATTAACTAAAGATTCAAATTTCAAATATTAATTGGAAATGTATGCATAACAGTACTTTGAATGAAATCGTATACACTTTTAGGGTTTTATCTGCTATTTATTTTGTATTATAAAATGTGTAGATTGGCTCTCTCATTCTACCATTTTGTTTACCTGCTTTGTCTTGATTACAGTCACTGGGTTGTCTGGATCATCAGCCATATTGGGAGAAATGCAGGGCATATACTCAGCAGGTTGCTATTACAGGGCCATATTCATTCACCATTAACTAATTGCAAGTGAATTTACTTCTGGACTGGTCTATCTACTGCAGGTTTTAAGTGTGAGAGGAAACTGAAATGTTCTTTTCTAACTGCATTAAGGAAGACCCCCAAATAACCTCAAACCAGTGACATATTACATTAACATGTAATGTCAGTCATGTTTTTCTCTTTAATACCAAATTCATTTTACAATCGTTTGGCGGACCAGCAAACCTGTGCATTCTTATGTTTTGTACATCATAGTGTAGTTAATGATCAAACTTTTAAGAATACTTTCAAAATTTTATATTTTTGTAATGTACTAAATATTTTTTCAGAACTTATTTATTCTTTGAAACCTGAACATTAACTTATGAAATATCTTGATTTTAGTACAGAATGTCCACATAAATGTGATAGTACTAATATGTTATTGATGGTTTTCAGCAATTGGTGGAATTTTTTTTTTACAGTGCATCCCTAAAACCCTACAAGCCTCTATTTTTCATAACTGTTTGTAATTAAACAAGACAATTCTCAGCTAAATGTCTCGTGCTTGAGATAGACAGATACTTTGCAGGAGATTCATTCAATAATTGTTCGTTGCAATTATTAGTCCTTTAGATAATGAGTTTTTTTTGGCTGTTTTCACTCTTCACGTTTGTTCATCACAGTCAGGAGGCAGATTACAGGAGGGTTGCTTGTTAATCCATGCATGCTAGTTCCTGAGTGTTACGTTTAGTGAGCCAATGTAGCTGCTGGCTGACTGTTTTGTTTCTTAACGCCAAACACCAGAGTGATTTGATCAGTTTCTCCAAGAAGTAAGAAGTCACAAGGGCTTTCCATTCCATGATAGAATTCCTTTGACTGACATGTGCGTTGTAGTCTAATTTCAATTTCCTTCCCCGCTTCTTCCTGAACACCTGTTCAGTTCTAATGCTCTGGATGTTAGAGCTTTATTTTAATTTTAGATGTTGTGAATGGTCAAAGTGCTGATCAGCACAGGGAGCTTATCGGGACCAGACTCTCATTTGAATAAGGGAGGATTGATCGAGGAGCGAGAGGTCCATGAGGAATGAGAGAAATCTCTCGTCTAGTTTGAAGGAGGTGCAGGCTAATACATAATTTTTCTCTTGTATTAAATAATAATGCAAAATTCAAATATTAATTGGAAACATACGCATTGCATGCATAACAATACATTGTCATTATATACCGATGATACATGAGGAATTGTCAGGGTTTTATCTTCTATTTAATCTTTTTTTTAATATAATGTATTGATTTTAAACATTTGAATGTAATATTTATGATAAAATTAGTTTCATACACTTAAATAGTCGTGTGTTTTTGTTGTATGATTATAGTTCACACATTTTTAGATGTTTTTTTTTTTAACTCTCAGAACTGCTGTACTTCTACTTCCAAGAACACTTTTTGTGTTTGATTTTTTACACCTCTGAAACTTGCCTTGGCCACTCTTATTGTGCTTTTATTGTGTATTTCAAGTCATTGTACTTTGGAAATAAATCCCAGTGATCTTACCAATAGCAGCAGCATTTTCCCTCCGGGGTTTTCTGCGCTTGGCTATATCTATATATCCTTTCATCTTTTGCTTTCCTGTGGCAGACCGGCCGTGTTGATGTGACCTAGGTTGTCACTGTGCTGCCTCAGTCTTTCTCTGATCTAAATCTAGACATAAGCCTGGTAGGTTTTTCTATTCTACCCAGAAAACACTGAAAGCCAATTCCAGAATTCGCCTCCTGAGGATTGCACAGGATGTGTTGCATCTTGCAGGCTATTAGCAGTGCATTTAACACCTTGTGTGCTAGATCAGTTGCACTAGTGAGGTTTATGGTTGCTATTTTGCAATCTGGCTATTAGACTGTGTGACAGACTTTTATTCTGAAAACTGATAAAGAGCTGTTAGAAGTCTCAGTGTCGCCCTTCTTGGGTCAGCAACTGGTAAATTGATCCCCTGCCGTAAGTTGATTGGGTATGGGGATCTTTATCAGCTTCTTTGGAGTGACTTCATTGATTACTCTTGGAATTAATTAGTGTTGCTTTTATATCCTTATTTGGTAGACAGACAAAGACATTTAGTGACCACTTAATCAGCTTCATAGAAGGATTTATTTAATAGCTTGAATGTTGTGAATTTAATTACATTTTGAGAAAGCGCACGTGTGATGAAATTTCAATGTGTCTCTCCCAATTTCTGCCTATTCCAGTGGCACGACGCTGATCTCGACATCTGCCTCTGCGTGTTATTAGTGTTGGTGAAAGGCGAGCTGTCAGATGTATAATTGAAGTGTCCGCTCCCTGCACACACGGCTTGTTATGTGGGGTCATGTTTAGATGAGTAGATGTGTTTCTTTTGATCACTATCTGATGCTCAATCCTGGAGCTTCCAGCATACTGAGAGGCTGCCCATGTGTTTGACTTGAAATTTTTAACAGGCTATGCCTCCATCACTGTGGGATGCCTCGCCAGTTTGTTTCACTCAGCTTGTTTTGATTTTACATTTTCATGTCTTATTCGACCCATTGTAAGCCATAGGTAAGGGGTTTCTAGAATGTCCTGCAAGCTAACTTTGTGTCAATCCATGTTATTGCAAACATGCACCTTTTGTGATCAATTCTCTTCCGATGATCACAGAAAAAAATAGATCTAAAGACTAATCTAACACTCACCGATACAATGTCACTTTTCGATTATGATACAGTTGTACATAATACATGTATAAAAATGGTACATACATGTGATTTTTAAATTATGTTTGCTTATCTGTTCTCCTAAACGTTTGTGCATTGTTCACATTTACAAACTTAAACTGCTTTAAAAATATGGCAGGCTGTTAAAATCTGTTAATCCAGCTCAATACTGAATAACTTTTTTGTCTTTAAAATCCAGCATTTTGACTTTTGAAGTGCCAAATTCATAAATGCAGTGACTGACATGTGAGTAGACACCCTCCAAATAAGTAAATTAAAATGGTCAATATTAAATGTAATTCTAAACTGGATGTTTTTCTGTGAAAGCTAAGTAGCAACATTGGTGTACAGTCATATTTAATTATAGCTTACCTTCAAATTGAAATTTTGGTGCCCATCTTAGTCCCATTTTTACATTTATTAATACAACTTCATAGTATCTTATAATCATGCACGCTCTGTTGTTGGTGTTTTCCTGGTTGGCAAGAGGTAAACCTTTTGTATTTTTAATATATTTTTTATAAACTTTTGCATCATCAATCCTTTAGAAAGGCCTGTTTTTTTTACAAAGGTGAAGGTGAGGTGTGATGAAACACTTGCTCTCCCACCTTCAACTAGTCACTTTCTCTTTCTCTTTCATATAATGCAAACAGGATTTGGTTTTCTCCTGTTTTGACTTAAAAAGTTGAATTAGAAAGTTGAATTTGAGAGAAGAGCTATGCTTCGTTTTATGGGACCACACATTCGATGTTAGATGTGTTTGGTGGATTTGTGTCATGTTTCAGTAAAAACCTGCCTGTTTAAGCTGCAGTTAGTCATTTCAAGTAAATCATTGTGGGTTTTCTGGATAATGTCTGCTTGCTGTTCATTGATATACTAATTAGCAACTGCACCTGCAGCCAGTTGCTCACTGACTAGGTCTTTTATATCAAAACAACTTTAAACTGTTCAACTGTTGTTGTCTGTATGCTATCTCATGTTAAACTGGTCCAAACCTTTTTAATTTAGCAAAATAAGTTCCACCTGGCAATGCATCTTTTTTAAGAGTGATTCTCTTTGATTCACAGATGGAAAAACTTCATCTTTGAGCTATAAAAGTAAACTTGCATCACATCTCAGTGAGTTTGAGGGTAATTAGCATGTGCCAGAGTAAGTGTCACATTGTACTCTACTTGAACCAACCAGCGCTAAACAAAGCAAATTCCCTCAAATATTTGCCGAACAGTACAAAAACAAGGTGCAAAGGTTCTCACTCGTTCACACACTTTAACATCAAATGTTGCTCAGAAAAGGAGTATTTACTATTCATAAATTTGACCCCTGAAACTGCTGTAAAAATAATTGCTGCTTACTTCTGAAAAGATAGGAGTTGACTCTCCATGGATCATAAGTGACTGACTTGTTTTTTTTAATATTGGCATGTATGAGAGAAAACAAATGCTGAAAAAATCTGATCAAATGCTTTAGAAACTCAAACCCTCTTTTGTATTCAATTATGGGTCTTTAACCATGGGTCTCTAACCAGCTTCACATTATAACCCTTTATTGTTTGCCTAAGTTATATGTTTGCATATAGCATTTATATGGCTATGCTGCCTCGTTATAACTGCATGGATTAATGTTTTTTATGCTTTTTTTATGAAATCAGATCATGTAAAAAAGGCACAATAGGTGACCTTTAAGGGGTACAATATGCCGACACAGACTGTCTATTCTGTTCTTTTTTTAACTAAGTCTGGTCATATAGATGATTTTTACTCAATCCAATCTCAAAATTGTTTTCCGGAAACAATATGTTTTTAAAAAGGAAAGGAAGACTTTTGTGAATGTAAAAATCTTCATTAGATTATTCCAGCCACTGGCTTTCTTGAGTGTATTTTGAATGTGTTGTGTTGTTATGGCATGACCTCTTGTGCTTGAGTTCTTTCATCAGATGAGCAGAGTGTGTATTGAGACTCATTAAGAAACCCCAGCCATGTGTTAAATGCCCGAGCGGTCACTTATTCGCTCACACAGGGTCCCTGTCCATCTGCAGGGCCTCAGATCAGCAGTTAGAACAACAGGCCAGCCTACACACATACGACCCTGACCTGAGAGCCACGTCCATGTCTGTGTTCAAACAAACAAGCGGCCTTTCACCATGGTTGGGCTACCGTTGAGAACTGTGCAGGGATCACTTTACACACACACGCACACGCCCACACACACACACCCACGCACACACACACGCAAACACATATCACTGCAGCTCTGGCCCGGGCAGTGACTTCATACAGTCAAGGGCCTGATTATAGCTGTTTGCCAATTAACAGTGATCAGATTTGTTTTGTGGCAGAACTGGTACATGTGTAGAAGACTCATTCAGATGCAGCGCACAGCTTTACTAACAGACGGGTCACGGGCCTCAGGGAGAGCAATCACGAGCCCCTCCATATGTTCCCTTGCTTCTACACTGAGACCACCAGTGCCAGCTAAACTCCCAGAACAACCTAATCGTGTTCTATAATTACAGCACACTGCTTTTTTTTTTACCTTTGCTCATGCACACATACACTTTCGCACTTGTTTTTTCTCAGACTTTTTATTCTCCTTCCTCATCTTCCCTGCTGGCCAGGCTTGAGTGGAAAAGGCTCAACCATTCCCTCATTTGATCATTTGTAAATTGCTTTTCGTGGCTGAAACCGAACTGTGTTGGTTTTCAACTGCTTAAAATTATAAATAATTGTAACAGATGCGCCAATGTGGCCGGCCTCCAACAAATGAGACCCCAGATAATTTGGCCAACCCTTTTGGCAGGCCAATTTAATAAAATGTGAACAAAATCTACCTGCTAATAATTTATCATCCCCTCTCCCAATTGGTTAAACTTAATTACCCCAGCAGTTAACAAGGTCACGCCCAGATGCCAAGCCCGGCTGTAGTTTTGATAATGCAATCAGAAAGCCGAAGGTGATGACAGGGCTGTTGTTTTTCCATTATCTTGCTCTCGGAGAAAACACAGGTGCCTAGGCCGACTTGTCTGCTAGCAGTAATTAGCACCCATCGTCATCTTTAAACTCATCAGAAACACAAGTGAGGTACAGTATTCATCTTCTAGTGCTCTCCAAAGATTTGTGTTTTAACAACTGCCCTGTTCAGTTTTGTTCAGTCTTTCTTTCACTCTGACTATGAAAACTATAAATCAGTCTGCCACTCTACCTATGATAATCACTTCTTTTTTGCCAATGTTGTCATTATGTGACTTTGATTTACCCTCAATAACCCAAGTCAACCGTTCTCCTCTTTTTGCGGGCAATGAGACTAGTCACTACGTCAATACGTTACTACGTTAATACTCATACTGTGGTTATTTGATCCTTTTATGTTGGGTCAATACATTGCAATTGATTTATGGACTAAAACAGTTTTTTGTGAGTATTACGTTGATGAAGGCCATTTTCTAAAGTCTAACCTAAGCCTCCTCTTTGTTTCTTAAAAAAACGTCATTAATGTTTAAAAGTGACCAAAAACAAAACGTGAAAAGTACAAAACCAGTATGGATCAAGTAGTGACGAGACCCGTCTGTTTCAGAACTCTTCTGCCAGAGGATATATTTAAAAACGCAACCAAAAGCGTATACAACAGTGCTTAGACAACAGCAATTTTTGGCTGGCTAATAAATCTCCAGAAGAACTGAGAAAAACAGAATGAGACAATCTAAAACGGGCCTGACATAAACATGAAAACAATTTTTCAAACATCTAAATATTCAGGACTATTTGAGTTCTAAGACTACAGTATTTTCTTGACTAATTTACAAAAAATATAATATCATAGTTTAAGATTTATTATTAAGGGTTTAATTAGTATTTAATAATAATAATAATAAAAGTCACTCCTACCTGCACTTAAATGTGATGAACGTCCTCCGAAATTCCTTCTTCGAATTGTACCAATGTGTCATCAATGGACCATTATTTTTAAGCAGAGAAAAAAAAATTTCAAGAAAAGATGACACATTTTTCCCCACACCTTAATGTAAGAGACAACGAAATTGTCAACACATCCATTTGTCCACTAACTTAAACTATTGTAAAAATGTGCCAATTTATTTTTCCCCCATTTTAATCTAAATTCATGACAATATAAAATGTAATTACAATTTCTATTATACCTTCATTGTCTTGGTTATGGAAAAGATTAGTAACAACATTGTCTTTCATATTTTTTTAGTTTTTGTGCAGCATCAGACAAAATTTTCTTCCTATTTTACTTCTAGTCCCCTTTGACGTCCATTATAATCACATTATTTGATAGCAACACTATGACACCCTTTTTTCATGCATTCTCTGTTTGTGCTTTTCCCGGAAAAAAACTTAGTTTACATGTGGACTAATTCATCTCCAACTACACATATATCTTGAAATAAAGATTTGACATGTCTTATATTTTAAGTCAAATATAGTCATTATAGTTTTAAGGTCAAGTAAAATGTTCTATCGCTATGACTGACGTTTACTTTGGATCCACCCTGACCATTGCACCGTCTGTTACGTTCATGCAACTTCAGTAAGCAAAGGAAATCTATTTGTTAGTAAAAAATGTTACCAAGAAGTGGTTTAAATTCTTTCTTCTTGTATATTAAGTCAAAAGTGTTTTTGTAATTTCTTTTAGTTTTGCAAGATGTTTTGTTATATATTAATATCATTTTTATTAAATGAGAACACTGTATTAATAGTTTATTCAATATTCTCTGATGTATTTGTGATATGACGTTGTTTTGGTCTTAATTAATTTGAACTGGGAATTTAACATGTTATTACATTAATTAATGACTGAAAATACCAGGCTAAAATGTTACTACCTATTCTAATGTTACTCTGATGTGGCCAACATTCAAATCGAGGGAGCTGCAAATACATCAAGATGCATGTTTGTGTTGCAGAGTTAACATCCTAATAAAATATGAAGTGTGATTTTTTTCACAGTCAGGCTTGCACTGGGTATCCACGCTCCACAGAAATCATAAGATTACTTTTCTGCCAAATATAAACTATAAAGTAGTTAAAACAATAAAAAAACACAATTTGATGATGAATGAGAATGTTACTATTGTTAGAAAGTTTAAGAACAAAAATTAAAAAGTGTTTTTCTTTAGTTATGTTGATATATGATCTACAATCATGGGCTATAAGTCTCTTTTTTCACATTCTATGTTATACAGTATTGCAGTTTTATATAGTTTAGACCAAAAGTTTGGACTCTCCTTCCCATTCAAAACGTTTTCTTTATTTTCATGACTTTGAAAAGGGTAGATTCACACTGAAGGCATCAAAACTATTAATTAACACATATGGAATTGTATACATAACAAAAAAAGTGTGAAACAGCTTGAAAATATGTTATTCTAGCTTCTTCAAAGTAGCCACCTATTGCTTTGATTACGATTTGCACACTTTTGGCGTTCTCTTGATGATCTTCAAGAAGAGCTAGTCTTCTGAAATGGTCTTCACTTCAAGCCTGTCAGGTTTAATAAGTGGTATTTCTTGCCTTATAAATGGGGCCTGGACCATCATTTGTGTTGTGCAGAAGTCAGTTGGATACACAGCTGATAGTCCCACTGAATAGATTGTTAGAATTTGTATTATGGCAAGAAAAACATAGCTAACTAAAGGAAAACAATATATATATATATATATATATATATATATATATATATATATATATATATATATATATATATATATATATATATATATATATATGGATTCATTTAATTGTTTTTAATTATATCCATACTCTGTTTGGAACATTGCATATCAAATGAAATGCGGTCTACATTTTTATATGGTGATTTGTTTTTAACAATGTAAAGTTAGAAATTGTATTTTCATTTTTTATGGGCAAAAATATTTTATTTTATGTGTCTCATCAGGCTTTTACAACAATGCCCACAAGATGCTACAATACATATTGAATGGAAAGTAAGAGATTAAATAAATCATAAAAAACTATTAACTTTTACTTGTTATACATTTTTACGTGTTTAATCAAGAAATGTCTGAAGTTATTTGTGGAGACGGTCTTTCATTTTGTGCACTCTGCTAATGTGATATTTATTTGATTAAAATTAAGACACATTTCAGGTATTTTTCTATAGCTAATCAATATAAAATCCAAATTTCAAATTCTCAAAATAATTTATGTCAGCTGTATATTTTGAAAACGTTTTGAGTTTTTAAAATTTCTTTCCAACATAATATGCAGAAATTCCTGAGATTTGATGAAAGTTGTGTTTTTAGCTGCTCTGAAGCAGTAAACCCTCATGTATTTAAAAAGTTGATGCAGATGCAGAAAGTCATGATCTTAAGACAGTGAGTGTGCTGATCTGCAGAGAACTCTAGTTAATCTTGATGTGTATCATGTGATTGTCTCTTCATCCTGTGGATTCATGCATGACTGGAACCTAGACACACAGAAAGATCTGAAAGTGTGACCTCCATGAGCTACTTCACAGCACTAAGATTTCTTGGTAAAAGAGAGATCCCTAAATAGCCACATTTACACTGTCAAGCTAGCATGAACACCAGCTTTTTTTTATGTTTCTCATAGCCCATTTTGTGTCTTAACCCAGTGCCTAGTGATAAGAACCAGTGAAGCATAGTGAGAAGAACATGATTCCCCAGTGATAAGTGACAGAAGATAGCCATAAAATTCCATGGGTATGACATCTGATGCTGAGACTAACCTAGTCCTATCACTACTAATCACTGAAACTAACCCATCACTAACCGAACTCAATTTGTTTTTAGGTACTTAGTCTCAACTTGAACAACTCTGAAAAAGAATCTGGTTAAATATCAATTTGAAAATAAATACATTTATTTATTTACATTTTCTACTGTTGTTACATATTGTTATGACCATCATTTTCCATCATATTGTCTGTAAAAAATATCTTAAGACTATGTACCAAGTTAAAATAGTTTTAGAGATCTTAAACCGGTATCCCTAACCTTCAACTTCACAACAGCTTTAGGTCTATCCCTATTCAATGCTAGTTTTTCCCCCTCTTGTCTCACTACTAAGTTCACATTATAAATGGGATATTTTTCCTTTGGAGTCACATCTTTGTTCCCATTCTGGATCACTTTACGCCCCTGCATTTTGGCAGTCAACAGTGCAGGGGGAAGAGTTGCTTTGCCACTGGTTTCATGACTGCTGGAACCATTCCTTTGTTCTTCAGCTATTGATTGCTTCTCCTTTGTAAGCCTTAATTTCAATCTTTTGCTAATCCTTGCCGAACTGAGGTCTTTGATGCTGCGGACACTACTGTTCATGTGAGTGCGCTGAATGTTAAGTCTGCATTCGGGACATGTGTCAGAGGAAAGTTAGGCTATGGTCTTTTTGACTTGTCTTCAACCCATTGGTAGGTACATCCTTTTGAACTAAAAGCTTCATGCAAGTGACTCAAAAATAGTTACACTCAACAGCAGCCTAGTCATGAGATAATTTCAGCTTTTAGAGGATCTACTCACACCTCATAGTTTAGAGGTTTTGATCCGCTCCCTTTAGATTCTCTCTTTCAACCTTGTGCCATGCCTTTTTGTAGCTTGTCTCTTTCATAGTCGATCCGCCATCTGGACTAGTTTTACCAACCTGATTAGAGTTTCCATTCAAGGTGAGCACTGCTCTCCATTGGATTTTGCGTACCGCCCACCCCCTCTCAATCTTACCCATTGACTCTTTTTCCCTTTTTTTCTCTTTTCCAAAAGTCTGTTCCTGTTGTCCTATCAAGTGTAACTCTTGCCCCTGATAGACCAATTAAAGGTGCCTCCCTCCCCACCTTTGGTAATGAGGCCTGGCACATTTCTCACTCTATAACCCTTTAGTCTCCTCTAACGGGACATCATTATTGTCAAAGAAACAATGTAAATGGAAATGAACATGCTCATTAGGTGCCTACTCAGAGAAGCCTTTAGCAGCATGCCTAGTGTGCTTCATTCAACCTTTGAAAGAATTCATGCTGATATTTGTGTGTTTCCATGCATTGTTTTGAGATCTGATAATAAAACACTTTCTCCTTATGTGTTTGGTAGGACTCTGGGACTCTGTCACCGTCAACCAGAGGTGACAGTGACAAAGTTGGATGTCTGGAGCGAATGGTTCAGGAGCTACAGGAAAAACTTGCGCTTCGGGTGAGCAGTTTCTTAGCTTAGTTGCAAATCAGAACTCAGCTTAGTTGCAAATTTGAAGTTGGAAAATACCTGCTTTACAGTATCTTCTTGATAACTTTAGTTGGATAACAGCCCCACAGTAAGACATTTTTCCCCAAAAAAGTTTCTAGCATAAAGAAACTAAAAAAAAGATACAACTGTTTGCAACAGCACCAGGAAAGCAATTGTGGAGTAAATCTAACATTTTAATCTTAGAGATTTAATGATACACTGACCGCAACCTCCACAATCTTATATCTCTATAAGTTGCACTCGTAACATGGAGGGTTAAATAAACCTTCTTTGTGGAAATTTCCATTGTAAAAAAAAAAAAAAAAAATATATATATATATATATATATATATATATATATATATATATATATATATATATATATATATATATATATATATATATATATATCTTTCTTCTTCAATCTAGCCACAGGGGTTTCAAGCCATTGACTTCTGTGCCGGTCCCAAGCCCGGATAAATAGAGAGGGTTGCGTCAGGAAGGGCATCCGGCGTAAAACATGCCAAAACCAAATATGCAAGTCATCAATTCGATTTCCATACCGGATCGGTCGTGGCCCGGGTTAACAACGACCGCCACCGGTGCTGTTGACCTACAGGGTGCTGGTGGAAATTGGACTACTGTTGGTCAAAGAAGGAGAGGAGGGAGAAGCATTCGTAGGCAGAGAGAGAAATGGAAAGGCAAGAGTATAGGTCTGAGAATAGGGACTCTCAACAATGGTACAATGACCGGGAAAGGTAGAGAGCTGGCGGACATGATGGAGAGAAGGAAGGTAGATATTCTGTGTGTGCAGGAGACCAGGTGGAAGGGTAGCAAAGCGCGTAGTATTGGAGGGGGATACAAACTGTTTTACTATGGTGAGGATAGGAAGAGAAATGGGGTAGGAGTGATCCTGAAGGAGGAGTTTGTGAGGAATGTTTTAGAGGTGAAAAGAGTGTCTGACAGGGTGATCAGTTTGAAGTTAGAGATTGAAGGGATGATGTTGAATGTAGTGAGTGGTTATGCTCCACAAGTAGGCTGTAAGCTGGAAGAAAAGGAGAGATTCTGGAGTGAGTTAGATGAGGTGATGGAGAGTATTCCCAGAGGGGAGAGAGTAGTGGTGGGAGCAGACTTCAACGGTCATGTGGGCGAGGGCAACAGAGGTGATGAGGAAGTGATGGGCAGGTTTGGTGTTAAGGAAAGGAACCCAGAAGGACAGATGCTGGTGGACTTTGCCAAGAGGATGGAAATGGCTGTAGTTAACACTTATTTCCAGAAGAGGGAGGAACATAGAGTTACCTACAAGAGTGGTGGTAGGAGTACGCAGGTGGACTACATCCTAAGTAGACGAGCCAATCTGAGAGAGATCACTGACTGCAAAGTAGTGGTAGGAGAGAGTGTAGCCAGACAGCATCGGATGGTGATGTGTAGGATGTTTCTGGTGGTTAGGAAGAAGAGGGGAGGAAAGATTGAAAAGAAGACCAAGTGGTGGAAGTTGAGAAAGGAAGACGGTTGTGAGGAATTCAAACAGAAGCTGAGACAGGCTTTGGGTGGTCAGGAAGAGCTTCCAGAGGACTGGGAAACTACAGCAGAAGTGATCAGGGAGACAGGTAAGAAGGTGCTAGGTGTGTCAGCAGGAAGAAGGAAAGAAGATAAGGAAACATGGTGGTGGAATGAGGAAGTACAGGATATCATCCAGAGGAAAGGGCTAGTTAAAAAGAAGTGGGACATCGAAAGGACTGAAGAAAGTAGACAGGACTACAAGGAATCACAGCGCAGGGTGAAGAGGGAGGTGGCAAAGGCCAAACAGAAGGCATATGATGAGTTGTATGCCAGGTTAGACACAAGGGAAGGTGAGAAGGAATTGTACAGATTAGCGAGACAGAGAGACAGAGATGGGAAGGATGTGCAACAGATAAGGATGATTAAAGATAGAGATGAAAGGGTTCTAACGAGTCAGGAGAGTGTGCAGAGAAGATGGAAGGAGTATTTTGAGGAGTTGATGAATGAGGAGAATGAGAGGGAAAGAAGGGAGGAAGAGGTGAACATTGTAGAGCAGGAAGTTGAAAAGATTAGAAAGGATGAGGTGAGGAAGGCTCTGAGGAGAATGAAGAGTGGAAAGGCTGTTGGTCCATATGACATCCCTGTGGAGGTGTGGAACTGTCTAGGAAAGCAGTGGAGTTCCTATCTAGATTATTCAACAGGATTCTAGAGAGTGAGAAGATGCCTGAGGAATGGAGGAGAAGTGTCCTAGTGCCAATCTTTAAGAACAAGGGTGATGTGCAGAGTTGTAACAACTACAGAGGTATAAAGTTGATGAGCCACACAATGAAACTCTGGGAAAGAGTAGTGGAAGCTAGGCTAAGAAGGGAAGTGGATATTTGCGAGCAGCAGTATGGCTTCATGCCCAGGAAGAGCACTACTGATGCAATTTTTGCTCTGAGAATGCTAATGGAGAAGTACAGAGATGGTCAGAAGGAGCTGCACTGCGTCTTTGTGGACTTAGAGAAAGCGTATGACAGGGTGCCGAGAGAGGAGCTATGGTCCTGTATGAGGATGTCAGGAGTGGCAGAGAAGTACGTCAGAGTAGTTCAGGATATGTATGAGAGGAGTATGACAACAGTGAGTTGTGCTGTAGGTCAGACGGAGGAGTTCAAGGTGGAGGTGGGGCTACATCAAGGATCGGCTTTTAGTCCCTTCTTGTTTGCTATGGTAATGGACAGGTTGACAGATGAGGTCAGACAGGAATCTCCATGGACAATGATGTTTGCAGATGACATTGTAATCTGTAGTGAGAGTAGAGAGCAGGTGGAGGGACACCTGGAAAGTTGGAGGTCTGCTCTAGAAAGTAGAGGAATGAAAGTCAGTCGTAGTAAGACAGAATACACGTGTTTGAACGAGAGGGAGGGAAGTAGAACAGTGGGGTTACAGGGGACTGAGGTCAAGAAGGTGGAGGAGTTTAGGTATTTGGGGTCAACAGTCCAGTGCGACGGGGAGTGTGGAAAAGACGTGAAGACGCGATATATATATATATATATATATATATATATATATATATATATATATATATATATATATATATATATATATAATTAATTAGGGTTTCAAGCACCTATTTATTCTGTTTTCATTCTTAAGATTCTTCTGTTTGCCTCTTTGCGCTGGAGCATGATGGCAGCCATGATCCTCATGTGGAAAAGTTGTGAAATTTGGCACAGGTGGTGCTGGGTCTCATGTTAATTTTAAGTCTCTTACTCAATTTCTACATTGCCACCCCTTTTCCTAAGTTTTACTAATGTTTCTGGTCATATATACTGAACCAATCATCTGAACAGTATTCTAGTGCACTTAATGAAGTTATTTTGATGACATCTTCTTAACCTTGTTGACTAAAAATTATGATAGAACCATGATATGGGGATACTTTGAGGATTCTCAACGTCCCATAGTTGGCTATTTTGGATAAAACAAACTTTCTAAAATTGGTCTCAATACTTTGAGAGCATCATACTCAGTGACCCAGACAGGTCCCATTGTACAATGCCAGCCATTATGAAGTCAGCAAAATCATGGATTTCTAGATGGCTACACACACCTCGTAGATCTTTAGTTTTTCCTGAGGGGTTTTTCGTTTTTTTATGATGTGAAGAGTGCTGAAAATTAAAACCTGATGAGTAAAAAAAGAGAGATTTCATTGATCTGTTGCCAGGTTAATCAATAATGACTACACATTTTTGATGAATCGGATGCTACATGAATTAACAAAAGGTTTAATGCGTTTTTTCATGCATGTGTTCCTGCTTCAAGTCAGCCTGTAAGAGCTCGTAACAGGTGGAGTCAAACGATGTTCTCTGACCACTGTCCTTCATCTGACCTCCATCCTTGATATGCACACAGACTCTCACACACAAAGAGCGAGGTGTCTGCAAAGCCAGTGATGCAGCAGGAGAGGAGACTGCTGAAGAACTCAAACTCTTCACTAAACCAGTCAAGCATGTCTCTTCTGACTTTTCATGCCTCTCTCCGGCCTCTTCTCTGCTTCCTTCTGCCTCAGTCTAGCATTTGCCTCATTTGAAATCTCCAGTTCACTAATCTAGACAGTGTTTTTGTCTGTCAGACACTTCAGCTTGTAAGGCTCAGTGACAATCAACAGTTCCAACAGTGCAGAGAACTCATCCTCCATTGTGTATTGATTTTGAAGCCCAGGTGGATGTGTGCTGGTGATTTTAAACACCCCCTGTATGCTGCGGTGTCACTCAGACACCAAACGCTGGTCACTCAATCTGAGCAGGCCTTCATTAGCGTTGTGCTTTGTTTCACTGCTCTGTCTCATATTCTCCATCTCTCTCCTTTGAAGGCTGAGTGTCCTTTCGTGAATTTCTGAGCAGTAAATCCATACTTGTCACATTGGCAAACGGTCTGAGGCTGGCTTGTTCTCTTTGTCCTTGTTAATAATAACAGGGTTCAGGGCCCTGCATTTCCTGCCCAGCAGGGCTGCCGTGTCATAGCAGCGGTAAACAAGCTTTCCTCACTTTCAGAAAGCCTTTCGACAAGTCTCCTGGCCCTGGGCACTCAAGCTGAAAGGTGCGCTTGCTGTCTCTGCCAGAGCTCGACTTGGCTAAGGTCAGAATAATAGAAGGCCTTCTTGTCAGGAAAATCTATATGTTCACCCCCCGAAAAGTCCCATATAATCTTTGGTGGAGGAACCCCCCTCTCCATGCTTTTTTTGTTTCAAATAGCTTTGAGGCAAAGAGCAATATTTACAGGCATTTGGGGAGCGACCCGGTTCACTGATGCATTCCTCCTGCTGTGGTGTTTAAGTGCTGGGAGAAGTTAACCTTCTCTTATTGGATGATCGCAGAAATGCCAGACCCTGGTAAAGCCACAGGTACCAGGTTGGTGTGGATACGCTGATCAGTGAGTCATTCTATCATCAATGGAAAAACAGGGGAAAACCCAGGGAGAAAAGTTTGGAAATTAAGCACACTCACGTTTTTCTCAATGGGTGTCCAAAAACAGGAACTTCAAAGGTAATTTGAAGATTCATTGTTGTTTTCAGGAGTGAATGTGGGCCTGGGATGGGCTTGTGACATGTCATGAGGGAACCTATCCTATCTGAGCTGGAGATTCTCTTAAACCAGAACTAAGTGGTTAAAGAAGAGTGGACAATAAAACGAAGAAATTGATGGATAGATGCATTATTTAGGAACAAGTATAAATTTTGTGGCTAGAGGTTGTACACTACTGTCTCAAACATTCACACAGGGAATTAATTTCTGTTTATTAGTATAAATCAAAGTAATTTAATAAGCTTCAAAACATTGACCATAAATTATTTTAGCACACTACTTGGTAGCTACTTGAGTGTATCTTTGAAAAAAAAATGTTGAATCACATATGACTAAGAGGAGAAACTACGAGAGGAGAAACTACAGCTAATTTTGGTGACTAAACCCAGGCATTTGAACGGAGTTGATATTACTCTTTTTATAAAGGGTATGCCAATCCGAAAGGTATCAGTTGACTCTGAACACTGGAGTTATATCAGTTAATGAGAAGCCTCCATGCTCGATTTATGTTTGATTTGCGGCAGATTGTTCATTTTGATACCTGAGCACAGCTGTGCAAGTAAAGATAATAAGGACATCTCTGACAGATAAAAATTTTCTCACCATTCTTTACCAACAATTATTTCTCTTTCAAGACTGTGGCTTTTGTTTGAGCTTACACCTGATTTTGTTCAAAACTAGTGTTGTTTGTGTCTATGTTGAATGACCAAAGGTTCAGCTGCACGTTGTTGCAGTTTGCTGTGTTTGCTCTGTGACTAAATGAGTTATTAAATATGTGTACGTGTATGTGTAGTTCTGTACATGTCATAAGTAGTGCTGTCGTTAGATAAAAAACATTTTTTAAATGTTGTAATTGGGCTTGAAGTATGTGTTATTTAGACATAAAGGGATGGAAGATAAACAGATAAAATCAAGATTGTCTTGTAGAAATGTTTTATTTCAAAACTAAGATACTTCTTTATTTACTTATCTTTACTTCCTTATTGTCTTGTTGCTTTTGTGCAGTAGGTAAATAGCAGGGCGTTTGTTTGGAAAGCAATGTGTGAGTTCTCGAATCATTATATTGTACTGAAACCAGCTCATACTTGATTAGATGACCCGCACTCATCCACCAGGGGCTCCAAACGATGTGTTTGGTCCACAGCTCTACCTCAGACTTGGGTTTAATGTTAGTTGTTGGTTATATTGTCACTGCTTTTATGTGTATCTTGCACCAAGTGGATCACATGACATCTTGCTTACTGCATATTATTTTCTGAGTAAGCAGAAGAAGATCACAGAAACTTGGTGGTGTTCTGCTGCTTAAAAATTCAACTCAACTTTTTCAGTTGTCCTGCATTAGAAAAACATCAGAAAAAAATTGGCCTGAGATCCAGATCGTAGACCTTTGTCTCCTTTGAGTTGTACTAAAATGATGTACTTTGTTCTCATTAATTTTAAGAGATGAGTAAAACAAACCTATAAACAGAAATGCGTAAGCTGTAATTTGCAGAACGTGGTAGTATTTAGGCAGTAGCCCATTATTGTCTGGATAATCATATGCTTTGGGGTGACTTTTTCTACTGGAGAATAATGATACTTGTGTTCAAGAATCTACCTGATGTTGCCAAGAGTGGCCTTTTAGATGATAATTTGGTGTAACATAGGTTGAAGACTCCGCTATGAGGAACTGTTATGTCTTATAATTGCACTGTCATAATCAAAGCAATGTTCTCTTTACACTCCTGTTATCTTTGGCCACACTGCATTGGCTCAGACAACTATTTCCATATGGAACTTTTTTGCATCGGCTTTACTATAGTACTCATTTTGAAAAAACCTTTCAGGGTTTATGCTCTCAAAGCAATCTAGACCTAGTGTGGAATGGAATTCCAAAATTGACATGATGGTAGAATGGTCATAGATTTAGTAGATCCACCGTGTTTTTTTTTTGGAACTGGAAGTATCTGGATAGGTCCATACAAATGTAAAATTCCTCTTATGTAGTTTTTTTTTTTGTTGTTGTTAAAAAAAAGCAAAGATTCTGTAAGGAATTGGCATTTTTATTTCATTCCTTTTTTAACCTTTGGGCCAGGTCAGGCCTGTTTACACTGAAAGCACTCAGAGCAAGGATGTTTAAAAATAGAACAATCACATGGACTTGCGCTTGTGTGGCTGCTGTCCAATTTTTTTAATGAGACCGTGTTCAGTCAGATTTGTATTCTTCCACACTAAACATAACTGTCGATTTGGGTATCTTGCATGATCCACTGCATTAATAGCAAGGGAACCTTTTAGAGAAGTACTTGAATATCTTGATTAAGTTTTAAATATTTCTTTTGCAGTAATTTTTTATTTGAAAATAACTCCATTAGTTTAGAACAGGGCCGATCTTATTGATCAGAGGAAGTGGTTGCAAAGTTGCTAAACGTCAGCTTATGGGTTGTTTCTTAATGTTTCTCTAGTTCTTCATTGTAAGGGATTCCATCAAAAGAATGCTTATGTTACTCAAAGCAGCAGCAGTATTACAGTCCTTAACTCGCCGTTTTTGTGTGTTTTTTTTCCCTAATAAACAGGTTAAGGAGAATGAGGATCTGCGAACAGCCTACGGCAAACACCATGAGCGCTTGCGAGTAATTCAGACCAACTATAGAAATGTAAAGGGACGGCTGAAGGAGGCTGAAGATACACAGCTCCTGTAAGTATATGTACTTCTTTTCTTAAAGAGCCATGAACCCCATGTGTTTCAAGCCTCTTCTGGACGTGATCATTTTTGAAAAATGCACAAAATATGGGTGCGTACAACTGCTCAGAGTAGGGTGGGATGTGGCAGTGGCTCCATGGAGAGAGGCGCATGGGAAATGTCAAGAGTTAAGTGTCGTTTATAATTAACACACCGCGTCTTCTCGTAGGATAACAGAGGTCAAGCCTATTAATAATTATGATGAAAAGCACGTCATCAACAATGGCTCAGTACAATAAACCTCACATCCTGACAGTTTCATTTTCAAACAGGTCAAAAATTGTGAATAAAAGATAAAAATTCTTATTAAAACATTATGGAATGTAGTTACTGAAATAAACTTTTTATACAAGTACATGTGCAACAAAACTTTGAAATATTTAGCTTTTTAACATTTAAATATTATAGATTCGTCTAACATTTTGTTTTTAAGGATTTTGGATAAACACATTATAAAGATCCACTCATGTCAATTAAAAAATATAATATTCACATGAGGTGAACCCAGAAACCAGTAATGAAAAAAACGAACGAGTAGACCATTTACAGCGTTCTTGCGGCAGTGTGCTACGTGTGTTTTCCATTTCTCAGCCTTAACAAGACTTTACTCTCTGAAGGAATTTTTTAGGCAATATGAAGTGATGCTATAACTGATGAACGCTTTGTGAATGAAAATGTCTAAATGTGCTGCACTCTTTTGAATTTAGAGATGAATGAATGTGATTATAGATCCAAATTCTTATGTGACTTCATGTCGGTTGGAGAGATATATTACCAAATTTCAAAGATTTGGAATCAATGAAGTGTCTCACCAGTCTTACCCTACAGTAGTCTCTTGATCTAAACCAGATGATCTAAACCTCTTGATCTATAGAGCTGTTGTGGGAGTAGCTTGAGCATCAAGTAAAGTCTAAGAATCCATCATTGCACCTTTTAAATGCTCTTGGAACATATTGAGAACGATCTAGATCTCATGAAATTGCCTAGTACTTTGTTTTTGTTTTTTATATTTGAGAAAACCTTTTTCAATTTACCTAATTCCTTCTTTAGACCCTCACCTACTTGGATGTTGGATCAGTTAGGACCTCATCTACTAGTTGCTACTACTGTAAGCAATATTGTGTTTTACTAAATGATTATAAAACATACATATGGATAAAATAATTATAAAAATATAAATGGATAAAATAATTGTGATTATTGAAGTTAATTATCAAAAACAACTAACATTTAAAAAATTAAACACCAAAACTATTTAGAAAAATAAATAAGCATTTGTTATATTTCTATTATATTTTCATAATGATTAATGATAACTGTTTATTGTGTATCAGTATCAAATATTTGTTGACAGTCCAATTAAGTTCAAATGCATTTTACTATGCTATTCCTTTGAGTTTACAATCAGCTGATGTCATGTATTTCTGCTGTAACTCAAATAGCTCAGAATTGTCTGTTGATTAAAATTAAGAATCGTGTACTTAAAAGCAATGTAGAGCTAAAGCAATCGTAATCTGAAAGTAACACAATTAAAGTTCCAACAAACTTTAACAAGAAGAAACAGCTGGAGAGCAAAGGATTTGCAAAAGTATTGAACTGATTACCCATACCAAAGCACAAATTTTCCCCCATGCTGTTTAAATTTTCAGATCACTCATCAAGCGATGATGACAGTTGTAGCACCAACAAAAGAACATGATGATTTAGGATTACATTTTTATTAAAAAAAGAGTAGAAATTCAAGGTGGAGGAGTTCAAATTCTCTTACATGCGAAACAGTTCATGTAAGACTAGAATGCTATTTGCAGCCACAAAGCTAATGGAGCAATCTTCCCTGTTAAGCATTTTGAGTGACATGACAACAAGTTGCATTGTGATTGGTCAGATGTGTTGTAGTCACCTGCAATGAGCTTGAAAAAGTGACCTATGAGTAAATGTTATTCTTGTAAGCTGACCATCTCTCTGATGTAGTTGAAGCAGCTCCTCCTGCACTAGATTAAACATGTCTTATTTCACTGCACCGCCAGATGTTTTCACCAGAAATAAAGGCCTTCAAACAAATGATTATTGGTTTTGTAACATTAAAAGCAGAATCAAAAAATGAAAAAACTAAGCGTTTTTCCTTTTTTTCCTTTTTAATTTGTTTTTGCTTTTAAATTAAAAGTGAACGAATGGTGCATGGATTCCCAACCCACATTACTAATATTTTCTAACCATTTTCCCTGCCTAAAGTCCCAAAGTTTTTTTTCTCCTTATAGTCTGTCGGAGATCACATGGAAAGGGTACAAAGTGGACCTCTTTAATTTCTATGGCATCATCATACATTTTAGCTCTCAGATCCCTACACACACGCGCACACACTCACACACTAATTAAGGGCTTTCAAGTTGTCTACTATCCTAATACTAATCCCTGGGAAATGCAGCACAGGCTTTGGAAGAGGAGCGCTGAAGAACTTCATCCTGAAAGACTAAGGTGACTGTTTATATCAGCAGAGAAGAGAGGAAGAAAACATTTGTGGGTAAAACTGAAAGAAAAGGTTTTGATTCCCTCCTCTGAGCCTTTGGTTTTAACCTAAATCCCTAGAAGCAGCAAAATGTCATGACAATTTCCCCAACCCCCTTAACATTTTCCCCTCTGTTTTTCACAAGCCTTTTAAACGTGTATAATGGAAGCGTATGTTAGATATTCACCTGGGATGCAAGTGTTGACCTTGTCAGCTGTGCTCTCTTTGGGTTAATTAAAGAAAACAGAAGTGGAATGTGATCCCGTGTGAAAGCAGTGTGAATTTACCCACCTCGACTGCGTGTGTGCTAGATTGTAACAGAGGCACAAAAGAAAGAGCTTCTGATAATCTCCTTAAACTAAGTTTTGATAACATCTTTCCAAAGAGCTCTTGTTTTGTTAGGACTTCTTGCCTTGTTGCAGGAATGTTCATGTCTATGACATCAACTCCTTCAAGATCTACTAGGTCGAAAAAAACACTTTGAGTGGTTAGGAAAATGAGACTAGTGCCTTAAAACGAGGGGAAAATTGGTTATCTAGCTCCTTGGCCAGTGGTTTGAGATGGGTAGGCAGGCATCAGTCTGGATCTATTAGAAGTGTTAGAGTTATTAGCACAAGCGAGCAAGAGCCCCGGCAGGAGACTCAATGCTTGACTGTAGAATAACATCTCATTAGAATACTGCAGCCCTGAGTAACCCTCCCTGTCACTCACTATGAATGCTGCTACCATTAGCAAAACATAAACTGCAGATCCTATCTCTCTCCAGAAGGGATTTTCGCTCTTCTAAATCAGACTGGGTGCGCTGGTATCTGCAAATAAAATTAAAACTTATTAAAACATCCACAGACTGATCAAAGTTACTCTCGTGAACATATTTGCTGAATCAAAGAAATTATCCTCTGCATCTTTTCCCCAAAAATGTTTCAAAAGTGTGTTCCCCTGCTATATCTGGAACAAAAACTAAAGTCAGGATGCTTCAGAGCCAAGGGGGAACCTCCCGTTTTCCCTGCCCCTGAACAATAGGAAGTGACTAAACTGTAGTGCCTCAACAGGCCACATGGTGGGGGTGGGGTCAGAAGTGAGGAGGTTCGCATTCACTCCAATGTTAAAACTTCCCTATTTTGGAGCTGAAAAAAGCATGTTTACCTCTGCTGCTGTAATGTTTTTTTTTATTCAGATTGCTAGTTTTGATCATCATGAACACTCTGAGGGGAGTAATTTTTTTATTTGTTTGTTTAAGATCAGACGTATGTGTTACACCTATGTCCCACCACTCCAGACCCATATTTGGTTACTGGGAAGTAAAGCACTTCCATGCTGGTTATGAGTGGCTACTCCCATTTTTGCTTGCTTCACCGATCATACTAAGCATCACGCATGCTACATTTATGTTATATACAGTCACTGTCTAGAGCAGGGGTCTCAAACTCATTTCCTGGAGGGCTGTAACTCTGCTAAGTTTCACTCCAAACTTAACTGAACAAACTTGATTCCACTAATAAAGCTCCTCTTGGCTTGTTTGAAGCTGCTGGCGTGTCTACTGAAGCTGGGTAGGAACAAAAGCTCCCTATGATTTGATACCCTTGCTGATTCAGTAGGAAGATCTACAAGCTGAGGACGTGCTTGTGATGCACTCGATCATGCTCTACAGGAGGTTTGAGGACTGCAGGAACCTAGGAAGGAGGATTGAGCTTGAATTGCATAGAGTTGAATGAAAGCTTGGGGTCACTCTGAGAGATCTTTTGCTCTTGCTTTTTTCAGCAGACAATGTTGTGTAAACCCATCATTTTATAGGTCACATATTTAGCTTTTTGTCTCCTGAACATGTTAAGTTTCAGTTAAAAGAAACACTTTGGATGTTTTATAATTAATTATTAAAAACTGGACCAGGTGGGGACATGCCTGGACGAGTGGAAAACATGTTGCTACTCGTTAAACTTGAGACAGGTCTAACCATAAAAATCTTTAATTAGTATTAATAATTAAATAATAATTGATTGTTTAATAATAACTTGAATAGTTGTATTCTGATGGCGAATGGCTTGTCACACTGCAAGCAAGCAAGCATCCTTCAATCTTTTAGTAAATCTATCATGGATCAAAAAAAAGACTCGGAAGTGAAAGTTATGCTCAGATTAACACATTTAATCAGTAGCAAAAACAAAAATCATGCACTTAGTTCCTCAGTTGCTCTCTCGCTGGTAAGAATGAAGGGTCTTGTGTTGAGAAATAAATCCTGAAACTGAGAAGCTGTGATGCTTCTTGTGGGAGATGACAGATTGCACAAATTGTTAAAAGGACTGCTGGGGAGAGGCACAGTTATACCCATGTATCAATCAGCTTTGGTAGGTGAGGATTTCACATCTCATTAACCGATTGGTTAGAAAACACCTCAGAATTTTGATGCTGAATAAAAAAAATAGACCTGATGAATTTTAACAACTAACAAGAGTCTGTTCCTAAAGTTGACTTAATTATAGGTACTCTTTAAATAAAGTTGGCTCAGATATATTTTTGAGGATATTGAGTAAAAATCTTCCACTTTTTACTCAAGTCCACTCAAGTGAGCATTCAGGATATGATGAGTTATTTCAGACTGAAATGTTTATACAGACAAACTGTATCAGAATCTGTATTTAAAATATCAAAACAACTTCAGAACATTTACTCTTGTGTTGTCGCTCCACGAGAAGTGTTTTTTTGTTCATTAGTTATTTTTTCACTGTTTATATTAAAGGAATATGTATAGAGATTAGCTGAATGTTCCAAGCACAGTACATTTTCAGCCAGCACATGTGAGCCACATATACAGAATCTAGAGTTGGATTAAATTGGAGAAAAACCCAATTGACGTGAAGCAGGTGTGAGCCTGGTTAGTACCTGAATGGGAGACCTCTAGGGGAAACCAGGTTACTGTGAGATGCGGTGCCAGTGAAACCAGCAAGGGGTGCTCACACTGTGGTCTCTGGGGGTCCTAGTGCCCCATTGCAGTGACAGGGACACTCTACTGTAAAGGAGGACCTTTAATTTTAATGCTAAAAGTCCTGACTCTCTGTGCTCTTGTTTTTATTTTAAGAGTTCCGTATGTGGGCTAATTCTATCCCTTTCAGCAGACAGAACACAGAAGGCAGAGCTCAACAGTGGTCATAAATATAGCTATTCTATATAGTTATAATATGAATTTTTCTTTTTTTGTAGGTATTATGTTTGGTGGAATGTTAAAACACGTTTAAAACACTGTGAAATGCAGTAAGTACTTAGTCTCAGTCGTAATCGTTTATATGAAAATGTCATTCAATTTTTTTATTATGAATATTTTTTAGATGTTTAATTTTAGTTATGTCAAGAGGTGTTTACATATAAATACTTCAGATATTTACTCTCTTATTTACTTTAGTGCAAATATCCAAGTAAAGTAAAGAGAAGTAAAGTGTACATGTACTCTATACACTGTATATGTTAATAGTAGGAGTGGGCATAGATTATTTTTTTATCTAAATTAATCTTACTGTAATATTGAGATAAATCGAGATTAAAATGTCTCATTTGAAATCTGCCAAAGGCATTCAGAATATGTATCCAAAATAACTTGCTATTTTAAACGGTTAATCAAGAGCATATAAGCAAAAGTTTTAGGTGTACCTACACAATCCTTAAAATGAATTTTGAGAACATTTTTGTTTAAAGACAAAGACGTATATATATCTACAAAGATTGTAGATATATGATGTTGTAAACAACAAACAGATGGTACTAACAGCTGGATGGACAACTAACCTTAACCTCAAAATTCAGAAACAAAAATTAATTGTGATCTCTAAAATGTTTTTTATTAAGACTTGTTAGCTGAGGACAGAGCTTGGGATCGATTCGTTGCTGAAGGCGAGCTAATTGTGTTTTATCTGTTAATGAGAGCATGAGGAAACTCCATGTTAACTTTACATAAAGTTAGAACAGATGTTGCTTTTTAATATTGACAAATATACTGTTCATTTAAGTTTTTTTAATCATATCCATACTCTGATTGAGAACATTGCATATCAAATTTAAAAGGATCTACATTTTTATATGCAGATTGTATTTTTATTTTTTTTTAACAATAACATTAGTTATTGTATTTGACTGCCTGATAAGAGTCTCATGCATTAATGGCGATAACGGCCCACCACTAGTTAAAAGCATAACATTTGTGTCCAAAAATCTTTTGTTTCATTTAGCCAAGCTAAGTTACAAACTGTCAATTGTAACATTTTAAAAAAGTCTCATTGTGAAAATGCAAACCACATTTATTTGGAGCAATAACTAACTACAAAAATGTATTATAGGAATTTCTTTAATTTGGATTAAAATATGTATTACATTATCATAAAGAATCAGCTGAGTTCACAGATTGACTTGTCCATCTTTGCTTTTTTTCCACTTCTATTTCCTAACATTACTAAAGTGTCAAGCAGATGGCCACCAAGCAAGTGCACACATTCTAAAACAACACTACCCATCATTCCCCTTGTACTACAACTTCCCCACCACATGGAAGAAAGTTCAGATTGTGCCATTCAGTCGTTATTCTTAATTTCCTTTTTACTTGTTTATTGAAATGGCTGTGCATTTTATTATAGTCTCTTCTACATAGAATAAGGTTTTTTTTCAGCTAAAACTTAGAAATTGAACCCTGGACATGCTCTGAACCCTATACTCAAACTTAACCCATAAAGAGCTCAGCCCTTTTCAAATCAGAGACTAAATGTTCTGGAGGTCTGTTTGCTTATCATCCTGTTAATGGAGGATCACTATCACACGGTAGTGATCATTTCTCCTTTATGTAAAACGTTTTTCTTCCTTTTTTTAGGGCTGCCCAGAAAACGCAGCAGCAACAGCAGTACGATGATACTTTATTGAAGAAGATGGTTTTCTATAAGGAGGAGACCAGGAAGCTACTCTTTGACAAGTAGGTGTCTGTCAGGTCCGATAGAGCTGTCACAACCATTGTTAGCACTCAGCAGGAGTCCATCTCGTTCATTCACATGTAAGACTTCAGACAACATGGGGAAATAGCTGTGCAGTGACAGAATTTGTGTCAGATTTATTTCTAGTTCTTAAACCTCTGGACTCACTCCATCAAAATAGTGTGAAGAAAAAGTTGTTCTTTTTTCTTAGCACAACAGCACTCCTGATACAAATGCTTGTTGCAGGTCCACACATTTACAGCAGCTAAGTGCACTGGCATTCCTGTCTAAAGCTTGGCTCCCTGGAGCTTTTCATGGGGTACATCCAGTGACAGTCAGTGTGTGTGTGCGTGTGTGTTAATTACTGCTGATCTCGTCTGCTGGAGGTGTCGCGCTTCATTAGGCCGCCGCGGCCCTTTCCCTTGCCAGGCCTCATTTGGCCCATCCTTTGCTGAGGGCTCTAACCCTGGCAGCCAGTGCGGCCTGGCCCTCCCCTGCATGATCTCTACCCCCGGCTCCTCGTACAGGACGCCCCCCCTCCACCACCTTGCCTGCTGCCTGTCCTCCTAATCCCAGCTGAGCTCATTATGATGTAGCCTGGCTGCCTCCCTCTCTCTCTCTTTGAGCCTGAACTGTCCAAGCTAATTACAGGCTAGCAGCCAGTGCTCCCCGTTAAGGGCCTTCTGCCGATGCGCTCGCACTAGTGTGCTGCCTGGAAGTGACCTGCAAAGAGCACGAGGGAACTGCTCTCTTTCCAGCCACGCAGTACCTGTCCTTCGGGGTTAGCCCTGATCCCTGTCATGCCCTTTCCAGCGAGCACTGAGTAAACTTGGACCAGCCTAACTCGTGCTTTCAAGGAGGAAAGGAAAAAAGAAAGAGTACAATACCGGGGCGGAAGGCGAGCCGTGCCTTTGATCTCCACTTGCCTGAGATGAGCATTACCGACAGTGTGATTGTGGAAGCACGGGTCCCCAGCATGCGCTCGCTCTCCATTCCTTTGCACTTAACCTTGCTTTAATTTTTGTTTGCGCTGAGAGGAGCGGCTCAGAATGTGCAGGGTGTAATTAGGCTGCTCTTGTTTATCAAGCTGTTATATAGGACAGGGAGCTAAATTACCATTGATGGCTGATAATTAAGGATGGGCCGTGGCTGGTAGAAGATGGCAGGTTGCTGTTTTACTGAGCGTTTTGCGATGCTTGTGGTTGGGAAGGATTCACAAATGAACATCGCAATGATCTGCTAATGGCTAATTGCCTAACTGCGGGCTGTAGTCTCAGGCTATCTTTTAAACTTAGAAGAAAACTGTTCCGTTTACTTGCAGAGAGGTGGTGGGTCGTCGCCGACTTCTCTCACACTGCTCCTTTCCATCAAGCACTTTACACAGTCACAAGATCTTCTTTCTGTGCCTATTCGAGCGGATTTGCACTTCAAATGGAGATGTCTTTTTCTAGCTCTTCTGTTATATGGGTCTGTGCTATGATCGACCAGAGAAATTCCTTTCAAATTTACTCCGAAGGATATATGACCGGGTCTTAAACGTGGTCTCTGTATAATTCTAGGTTTCAAATAAAAAGAAATGAATAATACATTTTCTCACCCTGTAAACGGAATGGGTTTTTTAATAAATCATATTGTTATTTTGACAGGCTTTCTAGCATTTTCCAGAAATAGTTTAAAGTAGTACTGTTCGATAAAAAAAAAAACTAATTTAATCACGTGGTCTATGTTTCACAAGATTTCCCTTAGTAACTTTGTGTTAAACTGAGTTGTTAGTCTGGGAGAATTGCTTCTGGACTTTATAGTCACTGTCATTCATTAGATTCTACCAATTTTTATCATCATATAGGGATATTGCTGCCCTCGTTTGGATGATGTAACAGGAGAGTAAAACACATTTTTTCACAGGACACTGCATGTGGTAACAGTGGCTGACGTCTCCACATGTAGTCCTAAATGCATTTATACTAGACACACAATTTTTTACACTGCTTAGTTTGGCCACAACTTGTTTTGTTTGAGCAGTGTGCTGTCTGAAATTACACATTGCTATTGTTATTATTGTTAAATTCACCTTACATACTGTTTACTTTCTGTAGCCTAGAGATGTTGGTGGTTGAAAATGGGACAAATTTTTAACAAATCAGGGAGATGAAGGAATGTCACGAGAGAGAAAGCTTATCTGCCCTATTTTGACCATCTAATTGTAGTTTATGAGTGGTAGGTTGATATTTATTGTCTTAAAATACCTTCCTTCTCTCTCTCTTTCTCTCTTCTTATTTTAACAGTAATTTCATTGTAATGTTTTATACAGTGACAAAAGGAATCTAATAATAACAGTACCTTTTGTTCATTTTAACAACACAACAAATGTAAGTTCTATTTACCGATCTTCCAAGGCTTTGCCATCATCGGTGTGAATATTTAAAGTACGTTTCAATTATTGTGTGTTTTTTTTTTTTTTTTTTTTTTGCTGACTGCCAATATCAAATTAAAATCAGCAGGGAAATAACTCCGTTTAGGAGCACTGGCCCTTAGCTATTGTAAGGAGCAGTCTAGATCGCTCTCTGGAGGGAACATTCCATTTCAATTGAGCAATTCAGTCAATTGCTGAGGCAACTAAGCTGAGTGTTGGATGCTTTGAGATTAAAATGTCTTGTTATGTAGCGAGACGTGGCTGAATTTGCTTTGGTATCATTTGCACTTGGCCCATTTGTAATTGCTCCCCCCTCCTTAGTGCTTTTTTCATCTGCTCTTTTTTCCTCATTATGCATCTGCCTCTGATCGGGATGTCCACACTTGTTAATTGTTGCTTAGGGTTTATGGGTAAAAAGAGCCAGGAATTATTTAGGCCTCATAAACAGAATAAACAGCCCTTAGACAGTGATAGCTACACTCCAACGACATCAAAGTATAAATTAGCCAGCCATTAGGATCGAGAAAAGCCTTTGAGATGATTTACGCAGCTTGCCCTCCGCTGAGTGTGACCATTACAGACATGATCCCCGACTTTGACTTTAATGAAGTTTAATAAAGTTTACCCTTCTTGTGCCGCTGTGTTTGCTTTTCATCTTGATTGCTGTAAGGTATTAGGAGTAATGAGTGTCTTTTTGCCCCCGGTCCATACAGAGAGAGAGAAATGGAAGCGTGTGGAAAGTCAGAATGCTTGAAGTCTGTTTTGAAGCCTGGCACAACTTTTGCCCCTTCATTAATTATTTGTTTGATTAATGATGGCCTAAAACACCACGTTTGGTGCTTTAGTGGCTGCTTTTAGCTGAGTTTCAGAAGCATTCGATTGAAATAATATCTTGGTCTGCATGAAGACCTGTGAAAAGCACTTTAAAATAATTTCTTTTGTTTCATCTTAAATAAAGGTTGTGCAATGAGACAGATCAAAATCATGTAAAAGTGGGCCGACAGTAAAGCATGGGGTGTCTGTGACCTCTAATGCAGCGCTCTTCAAACTTTTCTCACAGAGGGCCCCCAAATTTAATGATCTCTGTGCGAGGGACCATCCATCCATCTGCTTTCCAAACGGCTTGTCCTGTGTAGGGTCGTGGGGATGCTGGAGCCTATCCCAGCTTCTTGGTAACACCCTGGATGGATGGCCGGTCCACCGCAAGGTTAACACACACACACTCACCCGTTCACACTCTCACACCTACGGGCAATTTATGGTCTCCATTTCACCGATGCAGCATGTCTTCAGAGTAGGGGGGCATGTCCTCGGGGACTTTTTTCATAATGCATTAACCACAGCGCATATTTTTGACCCATTTATTTACTTCCTTAAAAAATTAATCAGCTGCCAAATTTATTTTTCCAGGATGGATTTCAATTAGTAAAGATAAAAAATACATGTTTAATGAAGACTATCTTGAACTAAAACATATGAATCATTTTATATTTTGTTATTTGTTTATTTTTTTCTTATGTCATTACTTACTGTAAAATTAACTGCAGTGTAGGACTGCAACAAATAATCGTTTATATTGTTGATTTGTCAGCAAATGTTTTTTTTATTTATCGGATAAATGTGTAACGTGTTGAATTTTATTTTATTATTCATTTAATTTGGATTTATTTTTCCATTCTCTCTTTCTCTGCCTTCTCATAAAGGATTAGAATGGCTTAGAGTGAATTTGACATTCTTTAAAAAATTAGTACTTAGTATGTGTTTTGAATGAAGCAAAACATAGATGCTGTCTCTTTAAGAACATTTGCTTTCAAATGCATTTCTGAGCTTTTTACCTCGTCTATTTCAAACTTTATACAGTAAACAGAGAGATATATTTGACAGAAAAGCAGAAAAATTAGCCAAATCTCGTGCTCAGCTGCTGTTTTGTATCTGATCAGAGCAAAGTGGGTTTTTCATGATAGAAACTCTGAAGCTCTCTACTGTTAATGGGAGCATCAATTTCCTTCCTTTTCTCGACAACTTTAACTAGAACTGAAAGCATGTAAAAAAAAAATATAACTTCTGATAACCCCATAGAAACGAGGAGTATTGTTAGTGTTCTTTTGACCCTGGAAACTTGTTTATGGAAAAAGTTTGTTTATATGAGCAGACCCGAGATTCTAAAACTGAGCCTTCAGATAAACTCTTCAAAGATATTTATTGATTAATGGGTCTAATGAACTCAAATGAGAATTTGTTCTAGTTTTTTTTAAAAACTTTTCTAGAATCTTTTTTTTCCAACACTGGCAGTCTTTCATTTCTGCATCTTTAAGGATCTCTGTGTAGCAAAATGACAGTGACAATGAAGTGAGTTTTAGAAATCTGATTGTGAACATTGTGAAACTGGGAAATGGTGTTAGTTGAGTTAAAATTCTAAATTCTAAAGCTCTCTGTTTGATGTACTTATACTACGTGTGTCTGTCTGGCAGCTTCCTCAAACTCTTGAGGTGAAAGTCACAAACAACTGAAGAGCAGAAACTGAAAAAAGGCATTATTGGAATTAAGAGGGAGATATATGGATAAGACTATAGTATAGGTCAAACGCCAATCTCGGATTGGCTCACAAACTACCCCTGCTAGAATGAATACCAAACAAGGTTGAGACAAAGTTGGGTTACAGCCTTTTTAACAGATATGATGAAATGTTAATAAACTACATCATGTCATTTACATGCATCAGCACATTCAGCAGATACCATTAACTCAAAATATAAATTTCTTATAAAATATTTTACGTATCTGATAAGGATTACTCGGTTGCTTTGTGTCAAACTCAAATGCAGTGTGGTGATACATTATATCAACCTTTATAAACATTCTAGTATTTATTTAAAGACGACAGTGCCACAACTATTCAAACAACAAGATATTTTACCATTACACGAAGACCATTACATCTGCTTCTACTCTGACTGACCAATGTGCTGAAAGTTCGAGTCGCTCAGGGTTGTGCTTTTTAATGCCTTTAAGATGGTTAAAGATGCACTTTTTAATGTCTTTAAATGGTTAAATATTTGTTAAAAGACAAGGGGACATAATAGGTTACAAATAGCATTGATTAAAAAAACACCTCCATAAAAATGGGCACTTCCAAACTTAATTACAGAAAGGGCATGTGCTCTGCATAGGTTGAGCCCTACCTGTGCATGTGCCTGGAGCCAATGTACAAGATTGATTAAAAACAAACAAACAAGGAATTGTGAATGTGGATGTCTCATTGGGAACTTCAGCAATATTCTCAAACTTATCACCTATATACAGCTCATCCTGCAATGACATTTAGAAATTTAAAAAGTAGACAGTGGAGGGGACATAAACAGGGTTTTCAGAAGCGGGGAAAGGAACAATTAATACCCACTGGCACATGAACATTGTTGTTCCACAGTTAAGCAATGCATTAAAAATAACTATACTACCACATATAAACACATAGAAAAAGATGTTTGGATCATTTTAACTCTACCTAGCAATCAGTGAAAAAGGATTTTTCACAAATTCATTCAAGTAAAATTCTTCTCGGATTTCTGAAAGCAAAGCCATCTAACCGGTTGCAAAGAAAGGACTTATTGGAAATTGTAGTTTTCCAGACATTGTGAAGTATGGAGGATGATCATATACATAAGTAAAATAGAAATAAATGCCTGAATAAATACATGCATATAACAACAATTCATTAAAAAAATATATGCTCAACTACAGAAATGATGCTATTAATGCTGCGGAACTGATCTCCTAATTTTCATTTTTTATTTCTTTTTTTTTTATTTTTTAAATGTGTTAGGCATTGAGGCGTGCTCAGAATTTGATGCCTCTTCTCTAGCTTTCTCTAGAAAGGGTCACAGGGTTGTATTTTGGGTTTGGTTTTTGGAGTTTAGTTGGTGGGGGAAAATAACTATTTGACATATCAGCATTTTTATAAGTAAGGGAATTTCTAAGTGAGCCGTTGACACACAATTTCCTACAGATGTAGCAATCAGGCCACATATTGAAATCATACAAAGAAATTAGAACATTGAACATTCTGAAATGACGACTGTGTATCTGGGGTTCTTTAAGTAACTTCGGAAGTGTGGAGGAAAATTGTAAAACGGTACAAAGGAAACCCTGCATTTTCAAAATAACCAAGATAACCAAAGATTTTGAGCTGTGTTACTTTCCAGGTTGGATTGCTCCATCAAATCTTTTATGTCAACAAAAAATCAAGAGCTGTTGAGTTTCTCACTTTTAACGCCATTAACATTCCTTCCACTTTTTCCAAACTGATTGACACTAAAACAGTAGTCAATTGTATTTAATTCTCTCTTGCTTCTTTTTTATATTTAGTTTCTGTCAAAGCACATCTTTCCAATACAAACGCTCTAGAGAGGGGACTACACTTATAAACATCTGTTATTCAAATGATGCCCTCGCTCAAAAACACACTGGGACAAGAGAGCGGAGGGAGTTGATCGAGCAGAGCTTTACACCATCTGAAAAAAGCATAAAAACAAATCCATGCTGTTGGCATGAAAAGAGAAGCAGCATTAAGTGAGTTCTGAAAGAGTGGCTGGTGGGGTCACGAGAGACTTGGTGCGGCTCTCCACAGCTGGAATGCTAATAGACCTGCCTAGATATGCCTCACTTTAGCATTGCAACACGACAAGGAGATGATTGTAGAAGCACAGCTAAACAGGCGATGATTTCAAAAGGGAGCTGTTGTTCATACCTGTGGACTAATTTAGATTGGATTCAAAAAATTGTTCTGGTTGTGCCACTGCCATGGAGAAACCCGGAATATTTTGAGATGAGCCACAGTATTCAGCAGAGGTTCTGCAGAGCACTGCAGCACAGCTGATGGGAGGGGAACTAGGTGTGTGTATCAGGTGCAAACCCTCACCGGGGCCTAGCGCAGCCCTCAGCAGGCTTTTTTTTGGGTCCTAAGAATAACTTGAAAGTGCCTCTTTTTTGCCCCTTTTAATTAGTCTCCCGAATGCATACGGCTAATTGGTGTTTCTTAATTGGGTTTACATTCGTTACTTGTCTATTGAGATCCCCCTGCACCCCACCCCAATCCCTTCTCAGCCTAGGTGAAAAGAAATCCTCACACCCCAGCCAGGGGTTTTACATTTCTTGTCACTTAGCACTTTGATTTCTCAGTGAATTAAGAGCTATTTAATTAGCAGGCTTTCTTTTTATATCTCCATCTCAGTGGGGGAGAGATTTGGATGGTGTCAGAGTTGAGGCAGTTTAAAGGTAAGAGATGAAGTTTCAAAAGCAGTGGCTTAACTCACTTTGACAGTAACTTCCTTCAACCGCTAGAATGACAATGAATGAGTTAATTCATGCACAAAAACAAAAGGAAAGCTGTTTAGCTGTGATCTAATCATGGCCCCTAAGAACTCAGAGCTTGATTTCATCAGTATCTAGCAGGGGCTTCGAGCTGGATTGCTCCTAAATGGAAAAGTAAAATTCCCATTCCCGATTCTTAAGTCTGACTGGAGAAGGTTAATGGATCAAAGTTTTGATGACTTATCTAATTTACTGTCGTCTGGTTTTCAATCTTTTCTATATGTGTAGAATTACATTTTTTTTAAAAAGGTCTGTATGTATATTTAATGTCAATCATTATCGTGTAGTTTTTATCTTGGAGAGCGATGAGGAGAATAAATCTGTGGTTCTCCTTCCATTCAAAATAGAGATGTATAAGAGGTACACACGATCACGTAGACCAGGGTAGTCAAACAATCTGGTCTGGCCCATAGGAGTGTTTTGGAGAAAAAGAGCGAGAGAAAGAGAGAGCCATGCAAAATGCCATGATTTAATTTAGCCTTTCTTTCTGATCAAGTTGTGAGGCATTATTCTGACAGTTTATTGTGCAACCAAGTAATTAGGAGCACAAGGATGTCTGTTAATTGTCATCCATGTTTGTACCTCTGGTACAGTGTTGTCGTGTTTGCAGGAACAGACCTATAAAGAGAGAGATCCGTGCAAAGACCTTTTGAGGGGCAGGTGCTAAAAATATGAAAAAGGTGTCACCTATAACAGCCACTTTGCCCATACATTTTCTATTCTTAATCAAAGTGGTGATAAGAACAGTACCAAAGTGGTTTCAGTAATTCAATCCCTATTCTGAGAGGCCCTTTAGAGTACCTGGGGCATCCTGAAATGCCAGCACACTACACTAACTGCTCCCAATGCACATTCACACTTTTTTTTTCATGGTATGATCTGAATGCTTCTCTTTCTGATGGGGTTTTCACAATCTTTATTATTTTTAAATGATTATCTAAGAAATGAAATTACTTAAAAATGCCCTTTTTTCCAATAAAACACAAATATTTATCCTAAACCCTTTAAATTCATTTTAAATGCTTTACTGTCATACTAATAGTCATGAAGTGATCGTGTTTCAGTGTATTGTTTGGCATGTTTGCAAGAGCAGTCTCTCACGAGAAAGTGTGCTTCTGGTGTTTCAGTATATTTCTCTTCTCATACACAATCCATTTAGTACATCGAGAACTAAATTTGACCTTTTGGAGTGTGAAAGTGTAGAATTAGAAATACATTGCTTCGTTTTAGACTGATCTTTTTCCACAATTTTTAGAGCTAGCCTGGTGGAGGAGCTGAATGCAGCCCTGGACCGGATTGCAGAACAAGAGTTGAAAGTGGAAAAAGAAGGTGTGTCTCTCTCTTACGCTCTCTCGTGATTGAACGAATGATGTGATGGCATATGTCTGGGTCTCCTGAATGTGACAAGTTACGTTTAACTCCATTATACAATTTGCATCTTCTATAATGCTTTTTGTCTGACAAGAGCAGCGTTATTGTGCATGTTCCTTGAATGACTGAAAACAGCAGTGAATAATTCTTTAGTATTTCTACATTATGATTATAGTAAATGTAAAACTTACTTTGTGGAGTGGAGCAAAAGTATTTTTACTAATAGGTCCCCTTTAATAAAAAGAATCCAATTCTATCTGTTAACTGTAATAATACATTCTATCAAGGAAGTTAAATTGGAGCGGCTTGCGAAGGCCAATAACTTTAAAACCTAATTTTACCAGACTTTTTTTTTAGTTGATGTTTTGTGTGCAAAGACCATTTATAACGGAGTTGTTTTGTGTTTTCTGAATTTAAATAAATTAGTATTTAGGAAAAGCACTATGTTATTTCAAATGTTGTGTTTGGTTAAGAACAGATAACTTTGGTATGTCCCTTTGGTCAGAGGCAAAATCAGGTCAGAGGTGAGCCAGGGCAGCGGTTCCTCAGACACACACAATTTCATCTTTCATCCGCAGCCTGTTCCAGAGAAATCATGGAGTAGCACCATGACATGACCATCAACCCATGAGAATTTAAGAAAGGAGGGTCCAGATGTGCTTTCGGACATCCAATTTGCTGTATTCCCAGCTGATTTGGAGCTCACATGGCTCTTTCCACACCCTCAGAAAGGAGCTAGTACATTCCTATCCGTCAAACGCTCCAGCAGAGCGAGCTCCAGTGCATCAGCACCCAAAGTTCTATAGGGAAAATTGGCCAAAGCTTAGTTGGGACATTTCTGAAGTTTTTTTATGTCGCTAAAAAAGCAGTAATTGCCCAGTTTAATTCTGCCAAATGTTTTTGAGTCTCATAGACAGTACATTAAGGAAAGATAATGATTTATGGGCCGATCATTTTCTGAATGGTCTTTTTTTTAGGGTTTCCAAAATGTAAAGCAGTAAAGGGTGCATATAACAAATAGCCATACAGTGTTTGGGTATAAATCTAAGCATGAATGGTTGTGAACACTCTCCTGTTGGAGTTCATCTAGTCGTTTTTTTAATAAGTGTAAGTAAAATGACATTAAAATTCTGTTTTTAGACAGCCTTTTTCAGGCAGCTGTTTTGTGGCATTATGATGTCCCTGCCCCCTATCAATGCTGATTGACATAATAATCTGCCAAATAATAATCTAATAATAATCTAATAATGGCTCTTTCAAGTTGGACTCCTTCACATATTATATATAGACATTGTGTAACTTGCTTCTCTACTTGCCTTTATGACTAGTTCAAATATAGTTAGCACTTATTTGTATCTATAAATGTTTGTATTCACAGGTTTAAATGTAAAAACTGCTCTGCCTACTTCTGGAACTTGACATGATGTCGGATAAAATACCTCAGTTCATTAATGCTCACAAAAGGACCATTTTTAATAAATAATTGTAAAACGCTAATTTTGTGTTATGATGTTCAGGTGAGCCAAAAGTATTCACATCATGTTAAATAAGAAAAATAAGTCATCGTTAAATTAGTGTACCTTTATACCATAAACTCTCTTAAATAACTGACTAGTATTATTTATGTGCACTGTTTTAGCAGTCACCTTTGACCTCCTTCTACCTGCCATCAACATTGTATGACATAATGTGCCAGCAGCAAATAAAAAAAAAACCTGTTAAAAGGGGTGGGCTTATATGTCATAATGTTGAGTTTGTTATTCTGGTGGGTCTTTTGCAAACAAACTTCGTCTGAATATACCAGATGTCTATTCCGGCAATCAGTCGCAGCATTCTCGTAGTGTCTGATAAATACTTTGTCATGCTGTTTATGTATATATGTTTGTATGTGTATAAAATATCTAATTTTACAAGAGATGCTACTTTTCTTTTCAAAAAAATTATTTATTGATTTATTGAGGGCGAAATTTCCATCCAAAAAATATATTTAGCTCCAACTAAAATTAAATATTAAAATGTATCTTTATCTAATACATTTAAGGAAACTTATATCAAATATATCAAATGCAGCTGCCCTAATAAATATTTATTT